>CM053784.1:501682313-502194813 GCA_028749045.1 Cupressus sempervirens
TGCACTTTAACTTTAGACACCACTGCAAAAGTTATTTCGTCAAGCTTAATGGCTACATTAGCTAGTAGGTGTCCCACCTTGCTGTTTATTCTGTCCATCCATGTAATCCCAATGGCATCAAAGGCTTAAATTTCATCCCATACAACATTCTTATACTACTTTAACCTTTTTGTTTGTGATGCATATGATTACCTAATATGTGATACTACTAGCTCATAGTCACCAACTACATACAAGTATTTTATACCATGTTTAGCAGCCAATCTTAAACCCAAGAGTAGTACTTCATACTCTACAATGTTATTTGTGCATGTAAAATCTAAAGTGGAAGAGTGCCTAAAAGTTTTATTCTCTAGTGAAATAAGTACCACTCCAACACCAGCTCCTTTTTTTGAACTTGCACCATCAAAATATGTGGTCCACAATTCTCCCTTTTCAAAGGAATGTTTTACTTCTATTATTATTGTTGCAAGTTCCTTTTCTTTCTCTAAGACAATTAATTTTCTGTAAATGCATTTATATATGTTTCTAGGAAACAAGTTTTATTATTATCCACATTCTCCTCAATCATAAGGGTGACCCTTGGTTCTTTGTTCATTTTGACAACTCTGTCACCAATATGAAATGTGGAAAAAGATAATTCACACTCTAAGCTACCACACATGGCAGCACTCCATTTTTTAGATAAAAACATACTATACTAAGGTGGGATATCCACTACCAACATGCTCATAGTCAATTCATTTTATGGGTGTGCAGATAATTTATAAGGAAGTACACTAATGGTTCCTATGATAGGAACTTCTTTAGAATCTAAAGCATGCCACCTTCCTTGTTTAGTGTCTACTTTCAAGCCAAGAGACTCCATAATATTAAATCGAATAATAGTGTTTGAGGAACCATAATTAATCATACAATTTTTTACTCTTTTGCCATTTATAATTAGACTCAAGAAGAAAGGGTAAATGTTTTTAATATAAGCTACTACAAAATTATCAAGATACTTAGGGAGAATCTAAGACAATAGTCCATCCTCCTTTGCTTTTCCCCTAAAGGCTTCTTGATTTCAGTAGTACTACCCTTTCCAACACCCCTTAACCATGCTAGGGATTTATTCTTATGCTCATATAGTCTAAACATTTCAGACAATGTAAATTTCTTAGTAACTTGTGATAGCATGGATAGCATATCTACAGGGGTATAAGGGGGAATTTCAATAAGCATAACATTATCATCCTGCAGTTGAATAATGGAGGTCTCTGTTGGAATACTTTAGAATAACTAGGGGGAAAATTAGTTATACAAGGTCCAGATGTATAAATAAAACTTTTCACAGCTTAGTGAACCCATAAAACATTCATACTCATGAATGCATCCATAAGATTATGCAATCACTAAAACTTGTAGGTTATTGTCAAATCAACTTGCAGAAATTTAAAGCATGAAACATAAAAAATTCATCAACACACTTGACACAATGATTTACATGGAAACCCAATTTGGGAAAAACCACCAATATCATGCTACTCCTTTTCACTCTACTAAAGTGATGCCCTATTAAAGGTTACAATACACACTGTTAAATGTAACACAATTAAGGGATTTTAATCACCCTATTAGAAGTGAGCCTTATTAGAGGACTTTAGGCCATTCACTTGGAATGCCACCTAGCTAAAGGATTTACAAATGACTATTAGGTCAACCTTAATCTAAAGGATTTACCCTAGACTGATACAATTGTTAGAGAGTAATAGTAGAGCTTTGATCTGATACAACTTACAACTTCTCTTATCGATTATAGATCTTTGTTTAGTCCTCAATTCTACTTGGGCTTCATAATTTGCAGCTTTGATAGCTTGTTCACCCTTCAAGCATTCATCTCTTTAAGCTTCTATATTAACATGTCATTACAGACTCTTCTCTTAGGTCACCTGACTAAGCAAAACCCTTGACTCCTTGTCTCCCTTAGGTTGTCAAACATGAAAAAATTTCTTCATGACCAAACATTCCTGTAATTAGGAAATTAAGATATTTTGCCACTCATTTTCCATCTTCAAAATTTAGGGTTCGGATGGATTTGGTAGGATACAATGTATCTACCTCATATTTCATATCTCTTCTAGGAACTTCTCCTAGAATCCATTTGAATTCACCTAAAAATAGTTTACATCAAATTATGTACCACCAGATCATCAACCTTATCTTCCACCCAGTTCACAAAATCCAAGAAAATAAACTTGTTGGCTTAGATTCATTGAATCTTTGATCTTTTAAATAATGCAGCAACCCGACATTATCAATCTTTTGACACTCGACATATATTGTGTTGCTCGACATCCATTGTGAAATTACTTAGCACCTACTAAAATTTACTAATGCTTGGCATCAATTGTTTTGCTCGGCATACACTAGAATGAACTTTTACTCAGCTTTAACTGATTTTTTGCTCGACTTGCACTAATTTTTCTTGGCATCTACTATCTACTCGATCAAGCTTGGTAGACAAACTTTGTGTAACTTGTTCTTCTAAACTTTCTAAGTGCAACCAGCCTTTGTAACCTTAAGTATATCATCAATACATTATGTCATCAC
This sequence comes from Cupressus sempervirens, assembly GCA_028749045.1. Classification (NCBI taxonomy): domain Eukaryota; kingdom Viridiplantae; phylum Streptophyta; class Pinopsida; order Cupressales; family Cupressaceae; genus Cupressus; species Cupressus sempervirens. The sequence continues at coordinate 501,684,906 of CM053784.1, forward strand.
TATCTTAACTGATCTTTGTACTTCATTACATAATCATAACTCAACCTTTCCTCTAGGTGTTATTGTTACCTCTTACTAATCAAATCCTCTTCATCAATCAATGAAATGATAGTACTTGAATCTTATAGGCAATTGTCTTACCAGTAAATAGTAGGTTTGACATCAGGGACAAAATAATGATTGAAACACATAGTCTTCTTCAACAATCTCCTTCTTCCAATCATCTTTCTCAAAAATGATCTTTTCAATTAGATCTCAATAGCCTCAACTTGTTTGTTGGTCTTTGTCTAAAGTACTTGTACTTTAGCAAGTTCTCTTTTCTTGACAGTACTTTGAGTGTGTATGCCCTTCTTAGGTTCTCATCTTTTTGCTTTAACATCCTTTACCTTCACAAGAAAAGGTTAATTTCTTTTACTTACATCAGGGGTCTTACAAGTAACATCCTTGATGAAAATCTGAGATGGTTTATCAACATCATTGTTGACAATTTTACTTCTCAAATGATAAGTACTCTATACTTGTGCAACCATATCTATAGTTATCTTATCAATATCTTCCTTTGATAGTTTTCTCAAACTGATATGGCTTACATCTGATGTTACATTACATTCTCTATTATCCATTTCCTCATCACTGTCAAGCAAAATTTGCTGGTGAAACCTCTCATAATTACTTCTCTGATTATTTACATCCAATTTTGATTCATCATCATGTTCATAATAAAAACTCTCTAAGTTGTAGGCTACATCATCAAGGTTTTCTTTATGAGCAGCTTTCTTTGGTTAAGATTCTAGGAACACAATGATGGATTGGGCAACTGCACAATACTCTGGGGCATGTGGGGTTTGACAAGCTATGCACCAAGGAACTTCTTATGCAACATTCACATAATTTCTCTACAAGGGATCCAGTGTAACTTTATCATTATTACCCTTAGTTGTATTGGTAATAGGCTTTCCATCTTTTTATTGAGTATTGTAGGGGTAATTATGTAACCTAGTCTACATATTGAAATTCTATCCAAATTGTGTTATGTCATTTGCAACGCCTTTATTGGTATTAGCCATGGTAGGCTACATATCCTTTAACATACTAAGAACCTTATACATCTTATCTTCCTCAAGCTTTTTATTTCCCACAGTCTTGTCATTTTCTCTCTTATTACTTCTTGAACCAAATTTTTTAGGATGATACTTTATTCCTAACTTCCCTGATGCTCCTCTATTATTCTCTATGTTTACTATAATCTTAAAAGCATCTCTTTGGGTTTTAGGATCCTTATCACTCATAATCTATGCCATCTTAGTGTCAAATGCATTGAAATAGGTTGTAAGACACACATTCTCATCCAACCTCATTACTTGGAACAATTTATACATACCCTTTTGAATTCTTACATTAAAATCAAATGTAGATTCATTTTTATTTTTTAAAATATTATTAAGCTCATTAAACATAAAACTAGTACTAGTATTATCACCATATTGTTCTTTGAAACATTTTTCAAAATCATACCAAGAAGAAATATTATCATCTGGAAACCTTTTGAACAAATCTTTGGCATCTTCAGCAAGGGAGTGAAGAAATAATTTCATGACAACATCCTCATGTTCAACTTCATAATCATTTAGTATGTCAGTAAAGCTTCAAAGATGTTGCTCCCCACTTATGGCATTATTTTGACTAAATTTAGCAACCTTGTCTCTTATATCATTTGGCATGGGATCTGGGTGGCCAGGGATACCAATAAAACATATCTTCTTATGCTTCTCTAGATATACTATTTTTATTTGAAACCCTACAATACCATTACCACTAGGACCAGAGTGTGTTGCTACACCCCCTTAGTTAATCTTAGGATGTTTCCTAGGAGACACAGGACCAGTTCTAGTAGTAGATGTTATAGGACCAATTTTTAGAAGTACTCATGCTATTTGTTGTGGGATCACAAGTAGAAACAAAAGACATGCCTTGTGTAATAAGGACACGTCCATCAATAGTAAGTATTGAGGAATTCAAAAAATGAATCTTTCTCCTCATTTATGTAGCATCAGCCTCAACTTTTTCCTTTTCTAATTGCTTGGCTAAATGTTCCCACTATTTTCTAGTCATTTCTAACTCTATGTCAATTTTAGACATGGTAGGGATAATCTTTGTACTTTCTACAAGTTTATTTATATAGATACCGGAGTTACCTTTTTCTTACCCTTTTTCGCATCCCTAGTTACATGATTTGATGTTTCTTCCATAACTTTATCTCTCTCAATATGCTCATATTGATGAACCTAACTAATAACTAGTCCCTCTATTGTAGCTTCAAACTTATCATGTAAGGCACATTCCCTTGCCAGGCATTCACATCTCATATTTCCTAGATCCCTAAAATATATGTATGTAAAGAGGCAGGTATCTCTTCTAGCTCTTGTTTTTTCTCTTTCAACAAAGATATTCTCCTAAGAAGATTATCTCCCTCCATGAGGGCATTCATGGTTTCTGCCTCCTTTTCTTTCTCCAAATGCTTGCACTTGGTATCTTCTTCAATAACTTTTCTCCTAACAACTTCTACTCAATGTATAGGTTATTAGTATTTATTATAGTTGCTTTAGATCTAGTGTTTTCACTAAGATCTATAAGGTTTCTCTCAATGAATGGAATATGCTCCAGTTGTGGCAATTGAATATTTGCTAAATTTCCATGTTGACTCATATTTCTCGAGTCATTTAACATAGATCTGATGGACCCTATAGATGAAATACCCTTATCTTGGTATACTCCATATTCTTGTAAATGAGTGTTGAAAATCCCTTCTAGAAACCTAATATTCTTAGACTCAGAACTCAAAGAGGAAAGTACATTTTCTTCTATAGTTTGGGGCTGCAAGTTGTTCCTTGTATTATTTCAAGCTTTCCAATTTTGAGCATGGCTAGACTCTCCTTTCTTCTTATGCTAGCTACATTTATTTCCTGGGGGTAATTTTATTTGTAGTGAGACATCAAGATGTAACCTTGTGTAGGCCCTTTTATTCTTCCTTTTATTAGCCATTAAGATATTGATAAATGCAACTTAAACATTGGTTAAAGAAATCTTGACCGAGTTACCACCCACTAATGGAATAAGGTTTTCTTAGTGACAAACCTTGAGAATCTATAATAGGCTGAATCAATCAAAGTAGGGTGTGCATTTTGACCGTAAGAAGAACATGAAAACTTAATTGGCCCACTTATCACATTAAATAATGCAAACTATTCTAGGAAATGTACCTAGGACATCAACCAAGCATCTATTCTTTCTTTGTCAATAGACTCAACTCTAAGACACAAGCAAGGACACTAGTCTAACATATGCAACACATTCTTAAACATAACCCACAAAATATTTCCGTAGTAGAGTCACTATCTTGTTGGCTCCCAATTTGACAGGATTTTAATGACCTCTTGGCATGTAGAAAATAACTAGAAGTTAGCTACAAACCATTAAAAATATTTCCAATCAAACCAATAGGACCAACTAATAAAACTAATTAGTCTTCTTCCCTTTGAATTATGTAGGGTTCAAGTAGGTATACCTTGGGATTAATCATCGTTCCTTTTATAACAATTTTCAACATTAATCCCCATTAAAGTAGACAATAGCTATAAAATCTTCTAACTAAGAGATAACAAAAAGAATGCAAGATAGCTAACCCTTCATACCTAGAAGCTCTCTAAATCAAGTATAGGCCAACTATTTTAGATCTATAATATAACATGAAATGTAAAAGATTTTGATTAAAGATTTTAATGTTATGTAGGTCTATCAACTTGCTCAGAATTATAACATGACCAGTTCTTTATCTATAGGGAAATTACTCATGAAACTGACACAACAACTTTGAATCTACCCTTTCACTTTGTAAATAAGATTCAATACACAATCTAGACCTCATACTTAACACAATCTCTACATGAAACCCTTCAATTTTCTCATATCATATTAAGCATTTACTTAATCAATTTGATTAACAACAAAACATGAAATCAAATGTAACTTAGAATGAAATATAGCTAGAATTCAACACACTTGTCATTGAATCACATAAAAGTGAAGAATGACATGAAAAGAGACAAGATCCAAGTTGGGGAATTCAAATGAATTCTTTATTCATATTAATTTTCTTGAAATAATACAATTGGAGCATTAGATCTCATGACATGAAACAACTCAAAATAGACTTAAAACATTGAAACTCTATTATTTTCTATTTGTGACAAAAATCAAAATAAAACACTACACAGTATTGGACTAACTAAACATGTAAAAATGACATTTATTTTATTCAAAGTTTGGACCCCCTTTTAGAGTCTTGGGAACTTTTTTATATGTATGAGTTGCAAAAACTTCAAACTTGAAAGGAAAAGACATGTGTCTAAAAAATATTGGATACAAAGCCTTGTTACATAAAAGATAAGCTATCAACATCCATAATTTTCAAATAGGAGGGGAAAGAGAAAATATAGTTAGAAAAGTTAGAGCTGCCAACCTAAATTTCAAGATCAGTTCCTTGTTTGTCGTGTAGGCATATCCATAGTGAGTGAACCACAAAAGTAAGATACCATTTTTAAATAATTGTCTTCCCTCTTTTGGTATTTTTTGTTTATCTCCAATATGTTATCTAACTATCTTCAATTGTTAATTGGGCAACATTTTCAGGTAGTGGCATAACCTCTTGTGTTTTATTTTGATCTTGATCGCTAACTATCACTTATGGATTCTCTTCCTTTAAACTATATCTTGTTACCCATTCACTAAAACTAGTATCATTAGGAAAGTTAAATTCAACAATCTCCTTTTCCTTCCTGATAATATCCTAACATGTTGCCTTCAACTATTTTATTTCAGACCAAATGTAATGCCCCGCCAAGGGATCCAAAGAATTAACCTAGAATTTCACTAAGTTTGATAGCATTTTTTTTTTCAAGCATGAAAGTAAATACCACTTATAACTTATACGCAATAATGGAAGCAATATCAATAACCATCTAAAAGTAAACATAACATACATAACAGGTTACATTCTTTAAGGATCCCTTAACGTTGAATTATATCTAAATCAACTAACATTATTAAATCCATCTAATACAACAATCCACATGAAATAATAATGATGAGTCCAATGTTTATACATTACATTTCTAAATGCTCAATCATCCACTGTACATGTCACAGGACATGAAAAGCTTTAGAGAATATACATATGTGAAATAAGGTACATCATCCTATTCTAATCCATGATGCAACAAAGTAAAGATAATCACATGTCATACATGATACATCATCATAGAAGATATAGACATCCATCATAAAAGATCAAACCTAATAAACTAAGTGCACGGTTCCTCTCAACCGTAAATAGCATCATTAGACCATCGTGGGTCCTAGCCATCCCTCCATGCATAACATTCCAAATCATCAAAGAGATCATCGGTATGAACATAGTAGGAATGTCACACCTAAACATACTACATCATATATAGAAAGTAATCTGACATGCAAATAAAAGCATAAGATAACATCATATAACATATGCTAATCATCAATGAAAGTATACATATCCACCATCATAAAGGACACATCAGCCACGATGTCTCAAATGGATCTCAAATGATAAGAGTGGAAAAAAAACACTACCACCTGATCGCGTGGAACCTAAGTGGTCCACCCCCACTGTGCTGAGGAGATAATCTCAAGTCCCAAACAGGCTATCCAACTCACATAGCATAAATCTCTATAAGTCCAAGAATCTTAAAAGTATACTAACTCAAAGGTTCCAATCACAAAACTGACATCTAATCCCAGAGGCACACAATGACATGTAGGAAACCTACTATGCAAGCGGGAAAGTGTCATCACATATATCATGTAGAAGTTACCCTGGCAGTTAGCTTACAACTCCATGGGTCCCTACTAATCCTTATGCAACCACTAGTATCCTCTCATACTAACAAGGCATACTATGGAATGCAAGGTCGCAACCAAGTGTTCTCTCTACTCCCATCCTAGTCTGTACAAGCACTCGAGGCATGGGTGAGAACAAAACAATTATCTTTTTAGGTTCATTTAGTTAGTATTAGGTATGAATGTTTTCACTTATTAAAACAACTTACAATGAGTTACCCTGGCAACCTCTTAGGGCCCCAGCCCCCATTGCAAGCCACTTCTCGACACTACAAGCAGATAACCTACCCTAAGCTCATGAAATCATAAATCACAAAAGATAATCCACACTATAAACATCAAATCTCCATGAGTCAACTAAAAAGCATAATAGATAATCATGACCACAACAGTTCTCTATTGGCAACTGAAGGTATCCCTGATAATCAAAAGTATCCATTGGTTCTCAATAACCAAAATATATCTCAAAATCATACTGATCGAAGACTCCAAAATGGTCGAGTCAAACATGTCACAACATGAGATCATAAAATAACATTTCAGTCCCATTATGGCAACTAAAAATAAACCAAGGATAATTGATCGATGACTCAAAAATGATTAGGTCAAGTGTCGTACATAAGAATAACATTCAACAAATACAAGCATTTCATAGAGCATTCCATCACATAACCACGGTTGGGTTTATAAAGATCGAAAATCAAACATCATCATGACATCACAATCATAACTCCTGAGCCTCTGGTATATGTCCTAAACTGGTCAATACTAGTCAATCCAAAACCCAAAACAAATAGCATGGAGAAAACACAATGGAAGAACATGTTTTGGTTTTGCTAAAATTGCATCATTGAATTAAGTGTGGAGGTATCAATTTTCGTTTCCAAATTTAGATATTGAGTAGAAGGACATTTGTATGTTTTTCCTAACCCATGTATTGTATGTATGTAGGTATGTATATATATACATACATACATACATACATACATGTATATATGTAGGTATATATGTATGTATGTATGTATACATACATACATATATACATACATGTATGTATGTATGTATGTATGTATCTATACATACATACATACATATACATGTATGTTTACTTTTATGTATACATGTATGTATGTATGTATGTATGTATATATATACATACCTACATACATACATATGTATATACATACATACATACATACATGTATGTATGTATGTAGGTATATATGTATGTATGTATGTATACATACATACATATATACATGTATGTATGTATGTATGTATGTATGTATCTATACATACATACATACATATACATACATACATACATACATACATGTATGTATGTATGTATGTATGTATGTATATATATACATACATATATACCTACATATATATGTATGTATATATCTATGTATATATGTATGTGTATATATATATATATATATACATACATATATACATACATATAATTAAATATATAATAATTATTAATATATATATATATATAACTAACAACAATCAACATTATTTATAAATGTTTTTTAAAAAAATCATAAAATCGAATATAATATTTTCTTTATACAAATGTTGCAACATATATATAAACCGTGGCACGCATGCAGGTACCCTGCGATTGCACGGCCTGTAGCGGTAGCGAGTACATGGTACCTGCTAACATCACAGTTCCTGCGACCGCAGGTACCCCACTGTAAACAAAGCGCATGGGCACGGAAATTTCGTCCCCCACTGCGCATTAAAATATATATTATATTATTTATTTATTTTAAATGTGTTTCAAATAACATTTTTAAAATGTATTCAATCAATCGCGATGTGATTTTATAAGTTCTCACTACGATATATCATTTGACTTTTCAATTAAATATATATATATATATATATATATATATACACATACATATGTATATATATATATATACATATGTATATATATATATATATATACATATGTATGTATATATATATATATATATATATATATATATACATATGTATGTGTATATATATATATATATATATACATATGTATATATATATATATACATATGTATATATATATATATATACATATGTATATATATATATATATACATATGTATATATATATATATATATACATATGTATATATATATATATACATATGTATATATATATATGTATGTATATATGTGTATATATATATATATATGTATATATGTGTATATATATAAAAATGTATATATGTATATGTGTGTGTGTGTGTGTGTGTGTGTGTGTGTGTGTGTGTGTGTGTGTGTGTGTACGCAGAGTTTTATACAGCATAAACATATATATTTATATGTATATATATATATATATGTGTGTATATTTATGCAGATCTGAAAATATATGTTTTTCCACAAAGAATATATATACAATTTTAAGAATTTCCTATAAAATATTTGCTCTCTAAATTTACCCAATAATTCTTCTAATGGATTTGGCTATAAATTATAACCCTAGTCCATACAATTCTCAGATTTACGCATATAAGGTTTTCTCAAATAAATATACATAACAAGAATAAAACAATTGGAACATTCACACATAGAATCCTCAGAAAGTATTCAAAAGACACGAAGAAGACAGAAAGTGCGAGAGGCGGAAATAACATAGGTAAAATCACAAGGGTCTACTCGGATTCTGATGCTAGTTCGCTTCTCCTTAGAATTTCGCAAAACAAGCTCCTCCCTTCTCCAACGTTCCTGAGTCCTCCAACGCTCCAAAACGCTCTGCCTAAGCCTCTAGGAGTGCTCGACTATAAAGGACTCTCAAGAAGCACCTAGAATGTCTCTAGAAACAACTAGAAGGTGTCACCAACTAAGCATGTGTCTCTCCAACCTTCTAGATGAGTCATAAGGTTGTTGACACCGTGTGCTTTAATTGGTGCACTAACTCCTGTGTTGTTGACATAAGTGAAATAAAGAGGTGTTTACACCTAGGCAAGCTTATAACTTTTATTTTAATTTTTATAATTATAATTTTTATTTTTATAACTTTTATTATTATTAATTTATTTCTTTATTGTTATTTTATAATTATTATTAATTTTAATTTCTAATTTTCTTTTATTTAATTCTTTTTCTCAATTAATTCTCATTTAATTAATTATAGTCAAAATTATCAAAGATCATGATATTATATTAATTTTCTCCAAATAATTAATTTATTAATTAAATCTATTTATCAAGACCTAATTAATAGAAAATTCACCATAGACCTCCAAGATAAAATATGAAAACCCATCATAGAACAATTCACACAAAATCAGTCTAAAGGGTTAAAAATCACGAAATATGTCATCCGACACATTTGAAAGGTAAAATATCTAGATACTTGTCCTACCTCACTAAGATAAATGGTTTAAGGGTTTGGGATTTGGACTTGAGAATTTATCTCCCTTCTCTTATCATTGAGATAGTGTAATAGGGTATGCTCATACTGGCAATTCAGGGAAGTTGATACCCGATACCTGCAACCTGCATAAAAACCATGCATGTACATACAATATATATAATGCTAAGCTAAACAGGAAATGGCAAGAAGTGGTGCATCGTGTAGATCCTAACTAGCAAGTGACTACGACTCCCTTCCTTAACCACATCAGAAATGCCATTCAATAAGAGCAAACACGCACACCATACACATGCAAGTATGGGGTAAGTATCCATAAGAAAACACATGAGATAATAAACCATCTAACTAATCATCATCAATAACTGAAAGCAATGTAATGATCATCATGCATACATGAAATGTAAAGTCTAAATGATCTCATCATATATCAACTGAATCCATAACATAATGTCTGATAGTCTCAAAACAATACTACTAATCCATCAACATAAAACTAGTCTAACATAGTCTGATAATAATAGCAACAATGTGTACAGAAAAATGTGAACGAGGGCAGGCACTACACCAAAAGGAATTAAAAATATCTCAACCTTTATAATTTCCTCAATAGTTCTTGTAAACAAGTTATCTTCATTGTTTATTCTATCATACATCCTTTGGTTGAGGGAATTACTCAATTCCCCCTGCCATTCCCAATGAACTTTCGTATTACTTGTATCTTTTATGACATAAGGGAAAATGTCTAAATTCTTACTGACATACTTGGAGAAACAAAATTTTACCCTTCTTTGTAACATTTTTCTTTCTACATCAAATTCCATCAAACTAGCCACTAGACTGTATGTCTTCTCCATTAACTCTTCAACATGTGATTTCTCCTTAGTAGCCAAATAAATTTCATTTAGCTCTTGCTCTCTATTGATCCACTTATTCAAAATCTATCTTAACACATGTTCATTCTTGAAAGAATTTCAATCTCAACTAGTTTTGACATCCAATAATGAAATTACATGGTATCAACATTACTTACTAAGTACAATATTGTATCTTAGATCTTCTCTTCATATCTCTATAGCACCTCTATTGCATGGCTTTGAGATTAGCTTTTTCATCCTCAATTTCTTCATGGATCTACTCTTCAAGATGTAAGGGATTCTAAGGGAGTTCAATTATAGGACCAATACAAGGGGATGGAGCTGGTGATGATGTAATCATTCTCTGAGAAGATTCCCCCACCTTCATTTGTCTCACATGTAGACTTTCATAATTAGCCACTATTTTCAATAACTCTTTTTTTTTCTTCTCCTTACATCATAAGCTTCTAAGACCTTTTCATACTTGAGATTTAATTCATCCCATTTCTATTTTTCTTCTTTAGTGGTTTCCAATGCAAAATATACAGTCTCTTTGCTCATAAGAGAAACTTCAACTCCTAAAGTCTCACCTACTCTTCTCACCATTAAGCTTCCCAATTGATCAATATAAAATAATTCATTTTGTCTAGACTTATTTGTCTTTTTTAAAGACCATATAACTAGTGCAACATGATCCTCACCATAATTTATCCCTCTAGATGCTAACCTGGCCTCTTCTTCAGTTCTATACTTAATGTTTGCTTCTTTCCTAACAACATCAAAGACCATGACATCTACGATGTCCCATTAAGGAAGAATAGCACTCTTTCTTATTTATCATTATTCATCCTTCCTTTTGGATAATTTTGTTACATTCCTCCATCATTTCTTCTTTTATTTCATTTATTATGAATGAGTCCTCTTTGTTAGGTTGCTCTGCTCGCCTCTTCCTACATTTAGCCTCAAATTTGGATATGCTCAATCTCCAAGAAAATTGGATGAAATCCCTAGATCTAACAAAACTATCATTTGATAAGAATTTCTTACAAGTTTGTTCAACAACAAGGTCTAATTATTTTCATCTAAAATCCTCTACAATGAGGGTAAATATGCCTCTTTTCCTAATGAAGTAGCCTCTTCCACTCTTTGTTTCTTTGAAGAAAATTCCAAAGGGGGACTTTCTGATAAAGATCATTTATATGTTGAGGCAGAGGAGACATTTTTTGCATGAGGTAATGAAGGCCTACTCTGTACTTCTTTACCTCTCCTATTAATATCTTCACTTGATCCCACAATATTATATCATGTCTTCTTTTGGAGAGTGTAATGTCCAAGATCAATAATAGAGGTAAGTACACGCCTTTGCATTACCTCTCTTGATCTATTAGGATATGCATTAACTAGTGTAGCTCTTTTCCCATTTAGAACCATAATAATCTTAGTGAAATGCATCATTAATTTATTCAATTTGTCACCCCATGTCTTCACATCCTTCAAGGGATTATAATCTTTATCAAAAGCATTTATAAAGTCTAGGGCCTTCTTGTAACCCTCCATTTCACTTTCTTGACTCTTTCTCTTGCAAGAAAAATTCATTTTTGATTACATCCTTAGGGTAATAGAACTAGTACCCATGCCTTTTAGCCTTAGTTCTCTTTTGGAACATTTCATATAATCCCTCTAGGTCTGAATGTATGGCATGATATATTGCCATCCTATAGGGGTTTTGTTGAAGTTGATGAAAGATCAACCCCACAGCTCCCAAGAATCATCAGCTTGCAAACACCTATCATAGAAAGAGAGAAGCAAGAGATATGGAGGCTAGAAATCCTAGATTTATAGATGAGACATTCTTGATGAGAAAAACTTGAGAAGTTGTTATTATCAAAAGTGAATCAATAAACTACAAAGAGGTCAATCCTTATAAAAGGAGATCAAAACCCTAACAGGTAACTAACCTAGGTTGCATGACAATAATTAATAAAAGAATGAATCATTATATGCCCAAATTTTAGCTTAAGTAAACTAAAGATTAATAAGTGACTTAATAATTAAATCAATCTGATTTAATTAACAAGAAAAACTTTATTGCTCTAACAGGTTCAATATTTTATCAGAATGCACCCATCCTCCCTTTGTGATTATATATTGATGTGTAATAGTGTAAGATGAAAAATTGTACCTCTTGATCTATTTGCTAACTCTTTCTCTTGTAATCCACCAATTTCCATTGAACTTTCACAACACCAATCTGAAGGGGAAATTGATAAGGAAATGCATGGGGAGTCCCTTGAAAACCATATACTATAAAATTTATGGAAATTAGATAAGGAATAATATCACCCCAATATGGACCACCTTCAAATATTTAGTGAGTTTCATTTCTCTAATAAGTTCCAGTTGGATATAAAAATAGAGAAAGTAAACTCTAAGAGGGTAGGCGTGAATCAGTACTTCAAAACTCTAATCATTAAAAAATTCACCGCACATCCATCTCACAATTTGCATGTAAACTCAAATACTAAACTAAACATATTCATTAATAGCATGAAAACAATTAACATGTATGATACAAGATATTTGATTACCCAGAAACCCTCCAATGAGAAGGTAAAATTGGGGTGGGGATGACACCCACAAATCTTCACTACTATAGTTGTAAAGTGTAGCCAAATAAGGTTACAATAAGTTTGATCATAAACTATGATCTACTCTATGAAAGGTCTACCTTGTTAAAGGCTTACAAAGACTGTCAAATCTTACCCTATTAAAGGATTTCAACACCCTGCTAAAAGTGTGCCTGGTTAAAGGACTTCAACTTACAATAAAGTAAGCACCCTATTAAAGGATTTACAAAAGCCTACTAGGACTACTCGATTAAGATATTTTTATTGATTCACCTGTTAGAATGTTTCAACTTTGATCCTTCAGTTAGCACCTCTTTGTTGGATATCATATCACCTCTTTCCTAATGTATACTTGATCCTTTCTAACCAAATGTATCACTTATGTCCTCTCTATGCTTTCCTCTATTCTCTCTAACTGATTCTACAATTCATATCTTTCTGGTAACTCCTTAGTCACCATGAATGCTCTATCTACACATGCAAACTTCTCTCTTCACACACTTAATTTTTTAGGGTTTTCCCTCCTTAAGAAGACTTAGGTGACCTAAGGTTAGGTAGGAATCAACGATTATGATTCACCCATTTTGCTTCTTAATTCATCCCTTTATCTTATTGGTTTCATGTACTGCATAGGGATCCTTAATGTAGATTCCTTCTTATCTTCTAGAATCGTAAAACAATCCTTAAGTTAGCCCAAAAATGGTTTCCATAGGAGTTTGTGCCATTACAAACAACTATGTCCAAAATTTTTTACTCGACACTTGAAGCCTCTGATGCTCGACATCCACTATATCTTTAATGTTGTAACATGACCTCTAAATCACTAAACATCCACTGTTCACTTGGCATGTATTAGCTTGCTCGTCACTGGAGTTACTCGGCACTAACTGTCTCCTTGACACATATTGGTGCTCAGTACATACTATATTTTTTTCTCGATATGCATTATCTGACAATATGCTCAACATACACTACTTAGTTATCATGCACTAAGTATTGTTAAGTAATGACTTAAGTGTATTGTCACTCATATGTCAAAACCAAAATGAGATCAACAATCTCCCCCTTTGACATGAGTGGCAAAAACACTTTGCCATGCATATATAACCTTAACTTATGAGCATAACTTGGATAATCTATATTCTTTACTCGGCTTGCATACAAAACTTCAAAATGTCAAAATTTTGCAAAAACTAATGACTTATTAGTCATACCTCAAAACTTCATAACTTCCCTTGAGTTGATTATTTTGTGCTATATCTGAATTTGATACTCCTTTTCAATAAATTTGTTGAGTTGTTTTCTTCCTCTATTTTTGCATTTATTCCCCCATTACTGTATTCTCTCCTCTTTGTCTCAAAACAATATCCCCCTTTTTCGACACTTATGTCATGGATGTTACACTAATAGTGTGTTTGTCCAAAAATGTTTTATGGACCTCCATTATAATCTTGAGTGTTGCATCCCAATTGTTACACACTACCTCTAGAGATTACAATTGAACATCTAGCTTGGTAACAAGGTTTACTAAGCCCTCATGAGTAGAAAGATGAGAATCTTTCTTCATCAATGTTTCAGTGAGGGCTAGTTCCTTGTGCAACACAATTGAATATTTATCAAGGTAGCTTGAATGTTTGCATCGTGTGCATGCAATGTAGCTAGCTAAGCTTGAGTAGATAACAATTTATGAAAATGAGCTTGGCTCTGACTAGGAGACAACTTAAGAATGTTACCTATTATTTTTAGGTCTCCTTGTAGCTGGTCAGTGGCCCTCTGAACTTCTTGTGTGAATAAATTCACATCAAAAAGTTTTGTGTATAGAAAAAATATATTATCTAACACCTTCTTTACACTCTCCATCTTGGTTGCTAAGTCAACCTATCGTAGTGCAATGGCACTAGAAATATTTTCATCAACCTTTGTTTGTAACCTTTTCTCAAACCATTCTAGAAGTTTAGTATTTGTATCCAAGTCTGCATCACTGATTTTATCAACTATATTCACTAGTTGCTCAATAATAGGTTTTTCCTCATTAGGTGTTGGGAGGATAAATGCATCAAGAAATATTTCTTTGATGTCATGTAGAACTTGTCTTTGCTTATGCAACCTTTTAAGTAAATCTTGGTGCTTCTTTCTTGCTAGAGCTTCCTACAATATGCTCATTTCTTCTATGGTGATTGTTGTAAGATCAAACTTGGAAGATCAATCACCTCATCTAAGTCGACATCTCCATAAGATGTGCCTTCTCCAATCTTAGATGTACCAGGACTAGGCCTTGATGATTGTAATGGTGTGGCATCTGCACTCGGCCTATGAAGAGTTTGACTAGGAATAGGAGATGTAGAGATTGTTAGGGTGACCAATGTCTAAATTGCTATCTGTTCCTCTAGTTTTGTAATCAAAATGGACTCTTTAGTCCTATTAGGTTCCTTCTCTTCTATCAAAACTTCACCTTGTACCTATGAGATAGGTGCAGGACTAACTTCCTGACCTATATGGACTTGTGTCCCATCCTGCTCAACAGTAAAAATTGCTTGTATTAAAGCATTGGATACTTATGTGCTAACATTTGATGTCATTATGTCTTTCACTTGATATATCACAATGGGCATTGAAACATGTGTGTCAGTGGTGACACCCTATAGTCCTTTTGTACCTTTTGTCTTTGTAGATGTAGGGGGTACACTAGATGTGTCCATTTTCTTTTCCCCTGTTGATGCTTTGTCAATCTCATCTGTGCTTACTAATACAAGATTAGTCATAATTTGGCTACTAAAGTAGAATCCTGTAATATCCTTTTCAAATCATCCTCTGTCAAAGGATTGGTGTTTTGCACTATGTTATCAGAAACATCCTTTATCTTTATTATATCCTGTTGACTTACTTGGTCCACATGAGGGGGACTAGCACTCGACATTTGTACCTTAGGTAAATTTTGATCTTGTTGCTACTCTTCTTCAGTTGTAGCTTCTTCATCTATTTCCTTCTCCGTGCCTCCCTCATTTCCATCCTTGACATATACATATTTAGTAGTCTCTACTACCTCTTGATCATCTTTTTCTTTACCAACCTCCTCAGGTGCTTGTTTAGTTGTCTTTTCTATTGTCAACCTATAGATGATTTTCCATATCTAGGTGCTCTCTTTGACAACCTCTTCAATATTATTCTACAAAATATGAAATGCTATACATTTGGGATCAAATCTCCCCTTTTACTTTTTTATGGCCTTAGTCATCAATGACTTGTCCAAATCTGACATTACTCTAGCTAGAGTAGTCTCCCTTATATTTCTTTCAGTTGTTAAATTGTATTGCCACCTCTGCTCAACTCTATCATATAGACTTTTGGGTTATGAGTTCGAAATCTCAATAGGAGTGTTCTTAAATGTGGCTATCATCTTATATACAAATTCTTCTACCTTATTCATGTCTAACTTTCCAAGTTTATCAAACTCAACATGTGTGAACCCTGATAAATCTACATTATTCTTAATATTGTTGCACAAGTTGTCTAAATCAGAAGAGGGACTATGACTTACCACTTGGAATTGAATGTTGTCATCTAATTTCATCTGACTCAACTAGAGCTACATAGTTTATCCTTTGTTTCTTCTCAGGCTCATCCTCCTTTGTAGCTACAATAGCTCTTTTGCTTTTAGGCTTCTCAACTTCTTGTATCTTCTTTGTAGTTACCCTTGTACTAGCCTTGGTAATAAGTACTGCTAGCTTCTCTTATGTAGGTTTCACAACTTTCTTTGGTTTACTCATTGCTTGCTCCTAAGCTTTCCTCTTCTTCTTTTCTACTAGTTTAGGTGCTTCTATGGCTTCTTCTTCCTTGTCACCTTCATCATGTTCTACTTCTTCTTGGTCCTCACCTTGACCTTGTGTAAGTGCAAGTCAAGCTTGTGTTGATTGATCTTCCTCTTCCTCTTCCTCTTCCTCTTCCTCTTCTTCTTCTTCTTCTTCTTCTTCTTCTTCTTCTTCTTAAGCTTGTTTTTCTTTCTTACCATAGAAGATGTATTTAAATCTATTGTGATTATAGATTTGGCTTCCTCATAATTGCCAAATGAGGTTGCCCTCTTGTCTATTTCTTCTGCTAATAGTGTTGTGATGGCTATTGATGCCTCATCCACATTGATTTCATAGGGCAATGGCCTGAGCCATCTGACCCTTGGAACAACTGCTTGTACATATGTATGGTCAACATCAACTAGAAAATAAACATCATTATAATATTTCTCCACTAGTGACACTGGTATCCCCAGTCTCTATTTCATAGACTTCTTAAAGTCCTCAAAATAGATTGTCATTATTGACTCAAAGTTATTCCCAGGTTGCTCTATGAACTCTCCAATCTAAAGTACAATAGACCTGTTGGTCTTCCAAGAAACTTTGCCAAATGAAGGAAATGTGTTTTGCACATAAAAGAATATGCAAACTAGTAGTGAACCAAATTTGTATTGTGCACTCTTTGTTTTTCTAATGGCCCCCAAGTTTTATAATAATTTTTGAAGTTGTAACTCAACAAGGTCATAAGTGTGGTCCTTCTTCACTATCTCGTAGCCTAAATCCATAGCCATACAAGACACATTGTTCAATTTGCTAGATTGAAAGAACTTGTGAGAAATTATTCTCACTACAAATACAATTAGGAGATCTGAAATTGTGTTTATGGTCATTCCTCTTTTGTTCCATACAACCCCATGTATTCTTTTCAATTACCTCCTTGGCATCACTTTGCATGGTCTTAGGTTTGTCAAGAGTAGGATACCCTGTTACTCATTGCATGATATTTTTTATGATCTTGGTAGGATCATTTTCCAACCATACAGAGTGATCATGTATTCTACTAAGTACTATCTTAATCCATTTTTTTTTTAATACATCTGGAAAATCTAGGGCACGGGTTAACCCTTTTCTCTCTACAATTTTGTTTTCCTCCTTCAATATTTCATCTATGCATAGTTTTCCATACAATTCTCTAATTTCCATTTCTCCAATACTACCAACCTTACAAGTGTAACAACATCTAATATCCTCTATCATAAAACCTGTGGCGGTATCATCGATAACACACCAGAAGGATCTCCCTTGTATGTTATCTCAAGAATAGCTCAGAAGGGAAGTTGTTTAATCTCATTACTTATTAATTGAACATTCAAAATCTCTTGTATTTCCTTCCTAACAGAAGTAGAAGAGCTAGATGTCATTTTAAATAACTATGGTTTATGATAATTCAGACAAGGTAACTCAACACATGATAAATACCTTATAAATTTGATGATTGGTGATGACTAGCAGCTGAATCTAGTTCAAAAATGCTTGAATCCTTCTCCTCAATTCATCTTATGCTCTTCATGCTCTCTCTGATCTTGAATGAATGCAAATGAGTCAAAAATTGACTATATAACCCTTATAACTTGATAATGAATGCTCAGTGCTTACACATTTGTAAGCTCAGATGCCACGAAAATTTCAACTCACTTGACTTACACATAATTTCTACTATGCTCAACAAACATAGCGAGCTTGGCCAATACTATCACCCTTAATAGCTTGACATCAACTGAAATTTTATTTTTACTCAGAAACAGTTGTGAAACTTTTCGTGCTCGACAACAACATAAAAACTAACAAAACTTATAGATTTCTTCTAAGTTCTAACCAATACATTGCATCTCAATTCATGCATATATAATCTTTTCAGAACTTAGATTCTTGGAACTGATGTAAAATATATCATTGAGATATTAGCCCCAAATACCTTTTGATTGCCTAGTTGGGGGTGATGTGATCACCCGATCCATTGGATGAAGTGATCTCATTTGAACTTGATGTGTTGCAATCTTCCTTTTTCTTCTATGTTTTGTTCATCTACACTTTGACTTTCTCAACATCAACCTTCTCTTTACCTTTATTGAGTTCACTACTTGGTGCTTTTGACCTTATTAGATAGTTTCTACTAATGTGATCAATCTTCAAACAACTAAAACATGTATTTTGACTCAACCATCTACTATAATCACTTCTAAAATGTGTTCTGATGCAATTCTCAGTAACATGTCCATACTCTTGAAAATAGTGACAACTGTACCTTGTATTGTAATCCCAATTGTAGGATTTTTCATTGTGTTATACCTTTGTCTACTTGTTAGATGTCCACTTAGCATTAGATCTACATTCATATGCTTTATGTCCATACTTCTAATAATTGTGGCAATATCCTTCAAATTTTTGTGTGCTTGGAGTCTTGCTCTTGCATTAATGTGCTTGATGTCCTTTCTTGTTACACTTATGACAATAACCCATGGATTTCTATTTAGGGTTCTGATTTACATTTTTGCTCCTGCAAATATTTTTTGTATGACCTAACTTTCCAAAATTATGACAAGTGGGTTTGTAGTTCTTACTTGTGTTGCCTCTTTTTTCACTACTTTTAGATGATTCTCCTTCCTAGTGTATCCCGGTCCAATAGTATCATTGTTAGATCTAGGAGATCTCATCAATTTCTCAAAGTATTTGATGGTTTTACTAGGTTTGTTGATGTGACATTTAGTCAAGTTTGTTATTAGTGACAACACTTATTTAGATTCTATATGGCTATTGAGCTCATTGAGCAATCTACAATGTTTGCCATGTAATTCAGTAGCCACCGAGCTCTACAGTTCCTACCAAGTATTTCAATGGTTACCAAGGGAATTCAGTTAGTGTGAAGTGCAATAGTTCAAACTGAGCATTGTTGGGCATTCATTTTGCACAAGGTCAACGACAGGAATCCATAGTGTAATTCCTCTCTTGAAAAGCAAATCTTTCTAAGGATCCACTCCAAGGTTCAGTGTTTGTCTTGTGACATACCAAAATCCACGCAGTAGAAGATAAATGTGAGTGTTCACAAGGAGGCCTTTGCTGGTTCTAAAAAATCTTTTATCTTGGACTTGAAGTAAAATCTGTTCGCTGTCTCAAAATATCACACCAAAAGAACAATATTTTTTTATTTTTTCTATTTTTTAATGTATGCAATTCTAACAATGCAGCTACTATGAGGTCTTATTCTAACAGGGGGTTAGCAAAGCAAATAACGAAACTGAAAGCAAATAACATGAAATCAAATAACTTGAAATTGAAATTCCTAAACGGACATAAGCCACAGAACACAACACACTATGAGTTAAACCTTCGATGAAATCGGTAGGAAACCAATGAAAATAGGAGCAGCGCTCCCTAGAATCCATTGATGCAATTGTCGGTGAGAATCTTTAACAAATTGAATGATGTTTCACTCTTCATCAAATTGTAAGGCTACAGAAGGTGCACTCATGTGAGACAAAAAGCTATGTAGACACAATCGGGTGATCTCTTCTCAAGCTCGTTATGTCAACGAAATTCATATATCTGTAGCAAACACCAAAACTAAAAGATCGCACAACTAGAAATAATGCCATAAACCTTTGGCTCAATCACAATCTCATGAATAAAATCCACAAAACAATGACACATTCAGGCAAGAATAACCACACTCCAAATGCTAACACCAAAAGCATAACTTAATTGCATAATAATGGCAGCCCTTGTTACATTTTGCAATGGGGTATTTATAAGAAATCGTCTCCTCAATTTGTGTTGAGAGTGAGAGATATCTTAATGCAATAAAATGCTTTTAAAACATTTAAACAAACTAAATATATACAACTAATAATCTAACTAGTGCTTAGAGGGACTCCATCCATATTTTATTCATTAATTGGATGCATGAGCCCTTTGCATGTTAAAAACAATGAAAGCATGAGAGAGAAAGTAGGAAGAAGCCATCAGTCGAAGTAGAAGTGCATGGAGACACCAAAAATAGAAGCTGCCCCTTCACTAGGCGTGTGTCAGAGTTAAACTGCCATCAGAATGCGTTATCGATGCATGGAAAGTGTTATTTTTGGAATTGGTAGTCAACTATTGGTGCACCTCTGAATTGCGAACCTGTGGACCTTGACTTGGTCAAAAATCTCAAAATTTTACTAAGTGTCAAAATTGAAATTCTGGCATCTGGATTTTGCTCATATTTATCCTAAAGATATGTTTGGATGTTCGCCCTTGAATTTCTCTATAATCTCAGTAATCTTAGCAGCATCTGGAAGATCTAAAGCCTCGTACTTGTCTTTGACCTTCTATCTATAGTTGTCCACCTCAATTCGAGTTTTTGCAAAATCTCTGAGTTTGGTGTCCATCTCTAACAATGCTTCCTCTGTCCTGAAGGTTTGTCTAATGTCTTCATCACTGGATGCTTCCTCTAAAGTCTTTCTAAAATTCTCCACAACTACCTCAACTGGTAAAAGCTTCTCTCATTCTTCATCTTCAAAAATATCCAAGCATGCATCATTGTACAACTTTTTTGCTTCCAAAATTCACTCTCGAGCTTGGTCCTTAAGCCTATGTATCTCATCATGCAATGTTTCCATCACTTTATTTCCATCTGTAATCTTTTCTATCCAATCATCTATCATGTCTAACTCTTCTCTGGTATATACATCAATCAAAATGTGGTACCTTTGCCCTTTTATGGCTTTTAGAGTTTGTAAATTCTTGCTCTATACTCGTACCTCATCCATAATGCTGAAGTCCTGCCTCAAAATTGCCATGATCTTATCAACATTCTCTTGTGTAGCATGCAATAACTTCAAACTTCCTGTGATTATAGTGATACCCTTATCCTCAAGGTTGTCTTTCCAATCCTAACAAGCTCTCAAAAATGGACTGAGTCGTACACCTTCCCCTTCTCTAAGAATGGTATTCAAAGTCTCCTTAGGGCATTCAGAATCAAGAGGACCAATAACTTCAGCGAAATATCCTTTTAAGATCTCAACTTGCCTTCAAAGTGTTCTGATTTCAATCTCATCCTGTTCCATATGGCTGAGAACCTCCTTGACTCCCATAGTCATCATTTGTCGAGAAGTATCCCGTGTAGGCTTTCCTAACATGATATCTTTCACTTCATAGTCCTAAAGGCTAACAACTTCTTCATCTGTACCTTTCGGAGGGTGAACCACTTGTGCAAATAAGTCCCGGTTCCGAGTAGTAGTAATGAACGCAAATGGTATTGCATCATGTAATGGAGAGTCAGGCTCATTCAAAATCTCTGCAACGTCACAAATATCATCCTCTAAAGCAAGGAATTGATGTTTAGCACTTCTCATTATTTCTTTCTGAAACCATCTTGGGATATGTCTTTCTATAACCTTGGCTCTGGATGACGAAGGGATGTGTTCAACTACCTCCTTCCTTCTATCGCTCTTGCTTGGAGTCTCCTATTATGAGGGTTCTTCTTCTGTAGTCTCAATTTTTGTAGATCCTGTAGTTTTATCCTCAACTTCTTGAGAAGGTTGTTGTATACATTCTACTACCCATGCCTCTTTTGATGGCTCATCAGTAACCCTTGGTTTTGGTTCTCCTTGTAATGACGATTCCTTTTGAACATGTTCTTCTGAACTTGGAGGTGGAGGTGTCACTAAAACCTTATCTACCATCATAACGTGAGGTGAAGATGGGGGAGTGAGATGAGGACCTTGCATCTCGGGTGGCATCTGCGTCCGATCTTGCTATTGAAGTTCACCTGTAGGAGTATCTCTAATCTTATCTCCAACCAATTATATACCCACTGGCATGAAATCAAAATCTGGGATGGAGAGAACATCATCACCTAGCTCCCTTTGCTCATTCACCCATCGTTGTACTTCATCTTCCGAAGAAGAGAGTTCTACCATTTCAACTTGGGTGGGTGGTGGGGTATTTGTGACACTAGTCCTTTTTTCCAATTCTGTGGCTTTGGCCAGTCGAGTTCTCCTTTGTAGAGGCATTTGCTCCTCCTCTTCATCTAACTCTGTTTCCCCTTCATCTAATTCTTCCTCAGGAATGGTTTCAGGAATAAAGGGATTAGGCACTAATCTTTTATGAACTCTTTGCCTCTTGTTCATTCTAACCTTGGTCCTCTTTTGCTTCTGTGGAACCATAGGAGAAACGAGCTCTTCATGCACCAGATGAATGGATGTCTCTGGAATTTCTCCCTCTTCTTGTTGACTTGAAAAAATAAGAGGCAATGGAAAATCAACCTGGATATGAGAAATTCCAAAGTCTTGGGGCTCCTGGGGGGTAGATTCATGTCACTACGAAGGGGCCTGTTCTTCAACATGCTTTGCCTGGATCCTCTGAGGAGAGGCTCTCTTCCTCTTTTCCTTCTTCTTCTTTGAAGGATGGTAGTATCCCACTGCACGATCAAGCTGGTAGACTATTTTTGGCCTGATAAGAGACGAGAGCGCGAAGATAGGAATTGTGACCTTCTTCCCCTTTACCCTTTCTGAGTGAGCATGTGCATGGAATATCATTGTATTCAGAATTGGATCAAGTGGAAAGGGTTTCTTGATCCAACTCTTTGTCATTCTGATGACATGTCTTGCTCGATGATTAATATCATCTCCTTCCTCTCTCTCAATTTCTACATTCAGGATGGGCCTCTCGCCAACTTTATCTGTATTGAATAAGGGATCTAGTAGCTCCTATGAGTCCTGTAGCCTTATCTCATCCAGGATGGTCAAATGGAGAGCCTTCTCCACTAAATACAAAGTCATTCTACAATAGTTTCTGATACCAACATCGTAGTCATTTGTGACATTCATCCAATGATCTTCAATGGCATCATCGTGATAGAACTCTTTTCCTACCAGGTTTTCCACTTTACCAACATTGTCGAAGAATGGCTAGGGAGAGTTATATTCTTCAAGAGGATAATTCTCCCATTCCCACTCAAAAGTTGGGACATCCTACTTTCTCTTTACCTGGTATGCTCCTATTACAAAAAGCCAATCCCAACAAGGCCTTCGTTATTTTTTGATCGTCTCATAAGCTGACTGAATCTGTCAAGAAATTTCCATTAGAACCAACTTGTCACTTGGGTACCTTGGGAGTTTCTTTGGATGGATGGATGCACCACCAACCTGAATGTATGTGAATGTCCAGAACTGGATGAAATATGCACTGAGAGCTGTGATCTGCATCTTGGCCTCATTAGACAATCTCTTCCCATGATTCCCTTCGATGAATCGAATGATGGCAAAGATGAAGGCATCATTCATAATTCTGTATTCCTTTCTATACGGTGAGAGCTTCTTCTTCACCAGCTGAGGATAGACTATATACGACCGTGCATTAGGATCCTGCATACTACCCTTCTTGTACAACCCGGGATAGTCGGTTGCCCTTGCTGTAGGTAGATATACCATAAGAAGTCATATAGAACTTCTTCTTATCCTTTACTATCCGCAACTGGTCACACAAGTTTTCACTAAGTGTGGTGGCCCAATCCAGTGGCATCTTTGCATGTTTGATGGTCTCAATGAAGTTGACCATGAATGGAGCGAGATGACCTGCTGCAGGCAATCCCATAACTCTGCTTAGGAGAATGATTGAATATCCAATGTCATCTTTCATGTATCCTCGAGTCATATCCACTTTGTTGATTGTCTTCTCCCGAGGTGGTTTCTCAATGAAGTATGAGCAATATATGATGTCGATAGCCTCCTGGTAATGATCCTTATGCCACCTCTTAGCTACTTCATATGAAAGCCTGATGAACTGATCGGCTCTAGGTAGATGAAAAAACCTCTTGATATTATCAGGTTGTAGATCCAAGACCACTTCCCCAGTGATGCTCTTTACCACCCTTTCATCAGGGACAAAATGCCGAGATAGGGTCATAATCAACTCAGCTGACTGCACGGTCCCGGGATGTGATGTTGCATTTAATAATCCAGAATGGATTAGGGCAGATCTCAAAGATGATCTTTCGATTGGGTTGTTACAAACTCTCAAGAACTCTCCCAAGTCTGTGTGTCCAAGTTCTGTGTCTTTGATCTCAGAGTATTCATCGTGCAACCATGATTTCGAGGTTACGCCTTGGAACTTGTACACAACTAGTTTTGTTGTTGATCCGGATGTGGATGCCATCTAATTATATTACCTGCGTGTCACGAAAAAAAGACCATGATTAATTATTAGATACCGAAAAAGAAAACAAAAATGTAAAAAAAAAACATCCCCCCCTTAGGGACTTTTTTTTTTTTTTTTTTTAAATATATATATTTTTTTAAATTATTTTTTTTTAAAATTGAGGGAGTGCACGTGCTGTGCATGGTGGTGTGGGCATCCGCGCGGGTGCACCAAAAGGGGCGCGATGTGCATGTGTGTGCCGCTCGCACAGGCAGCGCGAGCCCCAAAAGGGGCGCACCTACATGTGTGCGCCGCTCGTGCGGTGGTGCGGGTGCTGCAATGACGTCGCACACGCATGCCCTAAAAGACATGCACGAGCGTTGCATCGCTCAGGCATGGTCGTAGCAGCACGCGCCCAAAAGGACGCGGTGAGTGGCGCCGCTCACGCACAGGGTGTGGGGCAGCACGCGCTCGCCTCATGGGTGCGCAGTGTTTGAAGAAAAGGGGGGGGGGAGTGTTTTACCTCTCCCTCCTTGCTCCTTGGTCAAAAAATGAGTAAGGAAGAAGGGGAGGGAGGGTTTTTATAACCCTCTATCCCTTTTGCAAGTGTGTCGCGCCTCGATGCGCATGCTAGATGATGTTTTTTTTTTTTGGAGTCTAAAATTCCTAACTAAAATTTCTTCTCCTGACTCCCGAACTATGAGTCTGGGAGTCAAAAAAAGTAGGGGGTCCCCATTCCTATTGAGGAATGGGGCATGTGTTGTGGAGACCACAACAAGCATAATTAGGCAGTGTGAAGTCCAGAAGTTCAACCCGAGCATTTCAGTGGTTACCAAGCTTTACAGTTTCTACTAAGCTAGTAGTTCATGTGAAGTGAAGTTAGTGTTAACCAAGCTATGTGATGATTAGTGTTTACTAAGTGCAGTCATGGTAAATGAGTAATTTAGTTTTTACCAAGTTACACAGTATCTACTAAGTCACCAATGCAGACTGAGTTCAAGACTACATTGAAATGATTAGTATGGATCGAGCTTCTACTTCTACCAAGTGCATGATTATGTCGAGTAATAACAATGGACGTTGTGTATTAGAACTTCACCAAGTCAGTATTCAGAACAACCAAGTCAGTCTTCAGAACCTGAGTGTCTTCATTTGGGCCAACTTTGTAATATTGGTGTTAACTTGTATATTGGCTGACTTTGTAATTATGTAAATTGGATTGATATATATGTAATGTATTATATCATATCCAAGGTAGTATGAATGTGTGAAAATAATGTGAAATAGAAGCATGTGAATGTGAATCAATAGCAAACAAAGTGTATTGTATGGCCATATCAACAAAGGAGGAGCGGAGTCATATCTATCACATAAAGGTGATCAGCACTTCAAAAATATTTATTAGCAATCTAGTTGTAAGTTAGAGATCTATTGTTTCATCCTAACAGGTGAACCAATCCAAAATCCTTCAACAAGGTAGACTTAACAGTCTTTTGTCAAATCTCTTTACCGAGTGCATACTTCATTTTGTGTTTGTAAAACCTCTAACAAGGTGGACCTAGCATTCGTAATTGCTCCTAACATGGCAGATCATCATAAGTGATCATTGTAAGCCTTAACAGGTCAACTTTATGCTACAGTATTACAGTTTTGCGGGTATCATCCCCACCCCAGTTTTACTTTCTATTTGGAAGGTTTCTGGGTCACCAAATTATTGTGTTCAAGTGTTATGAATGTTTTATGCTTTCAGTTTCTCATGCATGCAGTTAGATCCGATTTAATGAATTAAATGGTAATTGGATTATTGCAATTAAGGTTTGAATTTGGTAAAGTTTTTAAGGTTACTGATTCACCCCTCCCCTCTCAGTAACCTAGCATACTCTTGAATATTTCCAACAATTGGTATCAGAGCTTTGTGATTCTCAGGATGAAGTTTGACAACTTGAGCAAAGATCAAGGATAATGGAGATATTCAGACTTGATAAGGCAATTGACAATGAAAAGCTAGATCTAGAAATGGCCATTGCACAACTCAAACAAGCTAAGGAGCAACTTTCCCAATCCCTGAAAAGAAGGAAGGAACTTGCAAATCAAATGAATGATCATCAGTACATTGAAGAAAAGATTGAAGACTTTTTCCCTTCAAGTAGTTCAAATGAAGCAAATGATGCAATCAAAGAACTCTTAGAGAAGAATGGTTCCCTGCAAGAAGAAGTAAGAAAGCTCAAAAGAGAACAATAAATTTAGTCAGTAAGGCTATGTGAAATCTTGGAACAAAGGAACAAGATGAAAGAACAAATGGATGGAAGGAACAATGAGATCTAGAACCAATCCCTTTAGCATCCAAATCTTATGGATGAAATCTTCAATGCAAATGAGGAAATCATGAGCCAAAGATAGATCAATGAAAGATTAAGAAACGATCTAAATTTGGATAGACAAATCAATGAAAGAATAAGAAGTGAGCTGAGATATGAAAAGCAAATCAGTGAAAATTTGAAAAATGACCTAAACACTGAAAAGCAAATCAATGAAAGAATGATGAAATCCCAAGCAGACATGAATCAATTGAATCAACTGAATGAGCAGAATCTCTATAGACAAAAAGGAAAAGTAGAATTGGATACAAAGAAGAAGGTGAATCCTCCAAACAAGGTGCTCAAAGGAATCAAAGACCTACTTGTAATCACTATGGTAAGATAGGTCATACATCAAACAGATGTTGGAGTAATGGTAAAGAAAAATTCAATGGTAAATGCTACAATTGTAATCAGCACAGTCACAAGGCTAATGAATGCAAAGAGAAACCAAAATTTGAAGACAAGTGTCACAAATGCAAGAAACAAGGTCACAAGGCATTAGACTGCAAAACCAAGTCATTCAATCCAGCAGAGGAAATTGTGAAAGCAATATTTGGTTGGGACTATAACACTTGGTGTAGATGCCATTACTATGGAGAATATGGACACATTGGCATGAACTATGTTAAACATCACACACGGAAGAGAGATACCACCATAAGATGTTTCACTTGTACAGAACTTGGTCATCTAGCCAAAAATTACATGAATACAAGTAGAATTGAAGATGAAAAGAAAGCAAAAGTAAATAACATTCGAAAGCAAATGAGGCAGCAATGGATTCGTAAATCTACTGAGGAAGTTAGTTCAAGCAATGATGGTCATGTCACTCAAGAAGTGGGTGACTCCACCATTTCCAACTAAATTCTTAAGGAAGAATTGGAACTGCATTATCAAGATTACATCCAAATAGTTCCAAAATTGAAAGGAAGCAAACATCCAAATCAGTATTCAAGATACAAAAGGATCACTAAAGATCAATATAGTTATCATCGAGTTGATTTCTCTACTAAGTAAGGAAAGATCATGGACTCTACTAAGAAAAGTCAGTAGTAACAAGAACATGTTTGATTACCATGTTATGAAGCCTTTATTGAGCAATCCGAATAGATAATGGATGACAGCTTGTTGCGCATAATGATGTCATCACATCTACCTTCGTATCAAGCATTAATGGTGAAGTTTTAACAAAAAGTAGGAAATCAAATTCATTTTCACCAAGAATTTTAAGTGTTATTGTGATCAAGTGAATTGTAGAGCAATCAAGCAACTTCAAGCAGAATTTGCAAATAAATCCTTCAAAGTTTTTCATAGCTTATCGAGTAGTCGTGGTAGCATCAAGTAGCAGAACTAAAGCAAGGAAAAGGTAAAAA
This sequence comes from Cupressus sempervirens, assembly GCA_028749045.1. Classification (NCBI taxonomy): domain Eukaryota; kingdom Viridiplantae; phylum Streptophyta; class Pinopsida; order Cupressales; family Cupressaceae; genus Cupressus; species Cupressus sempervirens. The sequence continues at coordinate 501,713,417 of CM053784.1, forward strand.
ATGTTGGTCCAAGGAGTCGAATGGAAAGCACCTAATTTCAAACTTATGCTAGTAGTTGCTGAAACCCTCGTTCCAAATGGAGCACAATTGTAGATCCCTCCTAAGGTACTAATCATTAACGATATCCGTGTTGAGATAATGGGTGTTGCACACATTGCATAATATTGTTATTTTATTATTTTATTTTATTATGTAATGTTGCATCTAGATGGACGTGCAACATGTAAAGATTCCCATGGAATATTCTTGATGAGTTGTATTGTAACATTGTGATAATATTTTATGTAATTATTTAATATTGGAGAAAAGAATTAAATGCCCAATATTAAATGTGGGGTTAGTGGGTTAGGTAGCACATGGTTTTAGCACATGGTTTATATAATACCACTTAATGGTTTTGTGGGACTTGCTACTATATAAGCAGCCACAAGGGTAGTTGTTGTAGAGAGAAAAAGAGTGAGAAAGGCAAGAGTCGAGCGGGACAAGGCTTGACAGGTTAGCCAAGGGAGCATTTGTGAAGGTTGGAAGAATGGCATGGGATGTGTGGATTCATGCTTGTTCACATAGTTTGCTCGATTGTGGCTATGGCCATGAAGGCTTCCATGGTTGTATGGCAATGGTATTTTTGCTGAGTAATATATGGTGATGGATGCTTTTGGAGGCTGGGTTTTTCCCTTAATGAGGGTTTCCCAGGGTATATCTTGTGTCACATTTTGTGGGTATGTTGTCTATTCTCTTGCATGTGGATTTTAATTCCGTATTTATTTCAGATCTATTATGAGTTATGTGGAAACGGTTATATTCTTTATTGCCTAGTATTGGCCTGGTCATGGGTTCAAATCTCCCCGGTGCCTTCTCGACCCACGTAAGCACCTGATATGCGCGTCGAGGGGGAGATTGTTGGGTGATGCGACATGCTCCCCTGCCCACAGGTGGTTAATTATGTGGTGTTCCATGTTCACTAACAGTCATGGCTTTTGGTGCAACGACAAATGGGCCCTACAATCCGAACTCATTTTAAGTGTGCAACTTTGGAAATCAGAACCCTAGAGATGGATGATGCCCTAGGTGAACTATGTGTGAATGGTGTTCTTAAACCCGAACATAAACATTTAAAAGACAAGGGTTTAACCCACATTCCCCAGCTACCCTGAAGTTTCCAAATCAAATGGATTCGATAAATCCTAAGTCGAGTTCACAATGGTTAGTTATGGCTTGAGCAACCAGTTTTGATCACTAAGAAGATGATTCATCGCATCACCAGCCTCCCCATGCTCTCTAAGGCCAAAACCACTAAAACCCTAGGTCGGGTAGAGTCAAAAAACAAAACTGTAGCCAAGTGGGATGGCAGAGGTATGAAGATCAGTAGTGTAACTAATGCAGAATTGAAATTCAACATACATGTGATAGCTCACAAGATCTATAGTTCTAGCCATCTAAATAGTGTGTCATGTGAAGCAGTAGACTTGGCATACAAAGTTGTGAAGAATAATCTGTCATGTGATCTTGTAAATTTGTTGTTGAAGCAGTTTAACAAAAACATGGAAAATATAAGGACTTCCAAAAACAACCCTTGCAAATTCGGTTCTTTGTTGACTTGTTTATTTTTCTATGTTCAAAAGTTTTTCCCTTCAAAAGGCATAGTAGTACGGAGAAAGGATGTGCTAGTGCTATATCAGATTAATGAGTATAATGCAAAAATGGGAGAAAATTTTGTTAGTATAATGTATAATTATTTTGATGTCTTCAAGGAGAAAATGAATAATAGATTCAAGATACCCCAGAAATTGGTTGAAGATTACAAAGATGATGTTTGTTTCATGGTAGATTGTGACAAAGTCAACATTCAGGCAGTGAAACCCAGAGTTGTATGGGTAAAACCTCTTCCCTATGAGGTGAATATAGATGAAGCAAAGGACATAATTGAAGCTTTGATAAATGAACCTGTTGATCCAATATATATATTGTATGGGGGAGAATCATGCAAAGGGAGAAAGTGTATATAGTAGAGAATTTGCAGATATAGTATACTATATATACTTACAAAGACAAATTTTGAAAAAAATCTCAAAAAAATAGTATACCATATCGAGCCAGTACCACACTGTGATGTATATAAGTTTTGGCTGATAAGTGTTTTTGTCACTAATGCCAAAGGGGGAGATTGTTGATATTTAGTCAAGTTTGTTATTAGTGACAACACTTATTCAAATATTGTATGGCTATCGAGCTCATTGAACAGTCTACAGTGTTTGCCATGTAATTCAGTAGCTACCGAGCTCTACAGTTCCTACTGATTATTTTAGTGGTTACCAAGGGAACTCAGTTAGTGTGAAGTGCAACAATTCAAACCTAGCAGAATTAGGCAATGTGAAGTTTGACAGTTCAACCCGAGCATTTTAGTGGTTACCAAGCTTTGTAGTTTCTACCGAGCTAGCAGTTCATGTGAAGCGAAGTTAGTGTTAATTGAGCTATGTGATGATTAGTGTTTATCAAGTGTAGTCATGGTAAATGAGTAATTTAGTTTCTACCAAGTTACACAGTATTTACCGAGTTACTAGTGCAAACCGAGTTCAAGACTACATTGAAGTGATTAGTATGAATTGAGCTTCTACTTCTACTGAGTGCATGGTGATGCCAAGTAATGATAGTGGACGTCATGTATTAGAACTTCACCAAGTCAGTCTTCAGAATCCAAGTGTCTTCATTTGGGCCAACTTTGTAATATTGGTGTTAACTTGTATATTGGCCAACTTTGTAATTATGTAAATTGGATTGATATATATGTAATGTATTGTATCATATCCAAGTTAGTATGAATGTGTGAAAATAATGTGAAATAGAAGCATGCGAATGTGAATCAGCAGCAGACAAAGTGTATTGTAAGGCCATATCAGCAAACGAGTAGCAGAGTCATATCTATCACATAAAGGCGATCAACACTTCAAGAATCTCTATCAGCAATCTAGTTTTAAGTCAGAGATCTACTATTTCATCCTAACAGGTGAACCAATCCAAATCATTTAACAAGGTAGACTTAACAGTCTTTTGTCAAATCTCTTTACCAAGTGCATACTTCATTATGTATTTGTAAAACCTCTAACAAGGTGGACCTAGTAGTCCTAATTGCTCTTAATAGGGCAGATCATCATAAGTGATCATTGTAAGCCTTAACAAGCCAACTTTATGCTGCAATATTGAATTTTTTTGGGTATCATCCCCACCCCAATTTTACTTTCTATTTGGAAGGTTTTTGGGTCACCAAATTATTGTGTTCAAGTGTTATGAGTGTTTTATGCTTTCAGTTTCTCATGCATGCAGTTAGATCTGATTTAATGAATTAAATGGTAATTGGATTATTGCAATTAAGATCTGAATTTGGTTAAGTTTTTAAGGTTACTGATTCACCCCTACCCTCTCAGTAACCTAACATACTCTTGAATATTTCCAACAGTTGAAACTTTCAATAAATTCTTTTTCTCTTCTTAGTTCATTCCTCAGTTGTTCATTCCATAACTTCAGGGTTATGAATTCAACATCCTTTCCATTCAATTCATGATTGACAATCATCACTCGATTCATTATTTCCAATTACATGTTAGCAATCCTTTGTACCTCTAATGTCTTCTCTTCCAGTTTGTTGGTTAGTGTCCTTTTGCCATCTTCAATCATAACTTTGTCTTCCTCAGCTTTATTTTTCTGCTCAGTCACCTCACATAGAAATACTGATTGGACTTCTTATTCTATCTTAAGATTCTTAACCTCTTCAGTTAGGGCACATTCTTTTCCATCAGATCTGCAACTGTTGCATCAAACTCACTTGAGTTTCCATCTGCAAACAATTCAGTAGTGTCTTCCTCTTGGTAATGTGTATCATTTTCCTGAATAGCTATCTCTTTCCTTCTCTTTAATGAGTGCTTCAACTCATCTCTTGCTTCATTGAGTTGGTGTAGGGAAAGCTAGATTTCAATCTTCTAGTTCTCAATGACTTTTCCCAACTTGTAGACTTCCATCTTCAAGATCTTTCCTCAAAGTTGCAAAGCTTACCTTTCCAGAGAACAAGGCTCTGATACCAATTATTGGAAATAAAAATAGGGAAAGTAAACTCTAGGATTGTGGGGGGGGGGGGGGGGGGGGGGGGGGGGGAGGGGAGGGGGAACCAGTACTACAAAACTCTAGCCATTAAAACATCCACCACACATCCATCTCACAATTTGCATCTAAACTAAAATACTAAACTAAACATATTCATCCATAGCATGAAAACAATTAACACATGTGACACAAGATATTTGATTACCTAGAAACCCTCCAATGAGAAGGTAAAACTTGGTTGGGGACGACACCCACAAATCTTCACTATTGCAATTGTAAGGAGTAGCCAATTAAGGTTACAATAAGTTTGATTATAAACTATGATCTATCCTGTGAAAGGTTTGCCCTGTTAAAGGCTTACAAAGACTATTAAATCTTACCCTGTTAAAGGATTTCAACACCCTGCTAAAAGTGTGTCTAGTTAAAGGACTTCAACTTACAATAAAGTAAGCACCCTGTTAAAGGATTTACAAAAGCTTGCTAGGACTACTCGGTTAAGAGATTTTTACTGATTCAGTTGTTAGAATGTTTCAGCCTTGATCCTTTGGTTAGCACCTCTTTGCTAGATATCAAATCACCTCTTTTCTGATGTATACTTGATCCTTTCTGATCAGATGTATCACTTCTCTCCTCTCTCTTGTTTCCTTTATTCTCTCTATTTGATTCTATAATTCATATCTTTCTCATAACTCCTTAGCCACCATGAATGCTCTGTCTGTGCATGTAGACTTCTCTCTCTTCACACACTTACTCTTTTAAGGTTTTCCCTCCTTAAGAAGACTTAGGTGACCTAAGGTTAGGTAGGAATCAATGACTGTGATTCACCCATTTTGTTGCTTAATTCATCCCTTTATCTGATTGGTTGCATGTACTGCATCGGGATCTTTAGTGTAGATTCATTCTTATCTTCTAGAATTGTAAAAAAATCCTTAAGTAGACCCAAAAATGGTTTACATAGGAGTTTGTGCCATTACAAATAACTATGTCCAAAACTATTTACTCGGCATCCACTATATTTTCAATGTTGTAACATGACCTCTAAATGAATCAGCATCCATTGTTCACTCGACATCTGAATCAATCGACATGTATTAGCTTGCTCATCACTAGAGTGACTTTGCACTAACTGTATGCTCAACACATGCTAGTGCTTGACACATACTATATATTCTGCTTGGTATGCATTATCTGACAACTTATGCTTGACATATACTAGTTAGTCGGCATGCACTAAGCACGGTTAAGTAATGAATTAAGTGTATTGTCACTCATATGTCAAAACCAAAATGAGATCAACAGTTCCAACAATGCTTTGGGAATCTTAGGGTTTTAAAGTGATAACAATACTCTCAACTTGGAAGAAAAATATCTATCAAATCTTACAAAACTAGCATTATCCCTATCCCATGATATATCTATACTCCATAATTGGATATGCAACACTTCTCCATCTTGTTCTCTTGCCAATTACATTTCCTTCCCAAAGTAAGAATCTCCCTTAAAAAAGAACATGTGCGCATAAGCACTGAGTACCATCCAAAAGGTTTATCCACCTTTATTTTCTTAATTGTAATCAGGCCATTATGAATCTCTTCAATAATGTAAGAATGAAAATAAAACATTACATCAACACCACAATGGAGAATCTAGACCATCATGTACATAAAGTGGATGGACATATATTTTTGTTTGTCTTCACCAAAGACTTTACATAAAGACATATACACTGTTAGGGCACGAGAATTAAAATAAGTCTTTAAGAAATGCTCAAGGGTTGATGGAGCAACTAAAGACAAATTCCCAGCAACTGCAAAGTACTCCTTCAAAGGACCATTTCTCAGATAATCCCTTTGAGCTTCATATACTTCCTACAACTTCTAAAAACCAATGGCCTCATGGGAACCAAAAGGCGGGTTCATCATAAAAACCTTGTAAATTTCTTTTGTTGTAATTTTTATGAGACCAACTCCACTATGATTATGCACCAATCGAAGTACTAGATCATATTTCTTTGCAATTAGGGTTAGGACGTCTACATCCATAAAAGTCCTAAATACAACCAATTTCCCTAAATCATAAAACAACAACTCTAATCCACCTTGACACTATGAGCCATCTTTTAGCATTTGAATCACCCTATATATGTGTCAAATTATCATGATGTCCCAATGATTAAAGGTCTCTCAACTTTCCATAATGACACTATGACCATCATTAGATCAAATCAAATATGACATTTAGGATCTATACACTTTATTTGTCTTTCACGGGCTACTTCACTGCCTTGTGTGTGACACATGGTAACCTCTTATTTGCTACAAGGTTCACCTTCTTGTCGTTACCTTAGGCTCCATCTTAGACATGTGTTACAATATCATGGTATCATGATGCATGAAAGTATTGTAACTTCTCATCATACCATTGTAACCATTGTATATCTTGTTTGATTTGATGATTAGGAAACAAGTTGAACACTTCATTGAAGGGACCACCTTGTACACGTGTCTCATAGTCTTATTGTCATAATAGATATATAACTTGCATGTTCTGATCCTGACATCACGGCTACCATTAGATCAACCCTAATCTGGCTGCTAAAACAAATCACCCAGTGATTGCCATTATATAAGTTGGCTTGCCACTAGATAGATGCCACATTTTCGCATTAAGTAAATATCCTACAAGTTTTATCACATCAATGCAATAGTTGTTAGATCATTATCACTTAGACGCTCCATATTTAATCTCCTGCATGCTTCTTGTGGCCCATCCCACCACTAAAGAACATGAAATATGGCATTCCCTGAGTTGCTGACCTAACTACTTTTCTCTACTCTTCTGTGGTCCCACCCTAAACACATGTCACATTGTTGCATTGGATATTTCCCTCGCATCTTTTCTTAATACCATTACAACCACCACAGATTCTAATCTATCTAACCAGATCCAACCATACTCATAAGGGGTTTGAAGGACACATGTCTCTCACTAAAAATGTTGCGATGGTTAAAAGACCTAAAATTTCCTATAGTGACATCACACCCACCATTGGATCTTCCTTGATCAATCTTTGTAGTCAGGGTGTGGTTGGTGGGTTTACTCCTCTTTCTAAGACACGTTTCATCGAATGAAAGAAAACCATGTATTGAGAAAACATAATATTTATAAGGAAATATTTAGTGGATCTAGGAAAAATAGTCCTTTGAGCTTTTATAATCATATTCATGCGATCCAAAATTTAAAAGATGTTTGCCTAGGAAATGATATAACACCCCCTGCATGTAAACATATCCATACATAAGCTTAGGAAACAAAATTTGGAAATTACTAGATTAAAACAATAAGTTATTATGCTAGGAAAACATGAGGTCCCCATTCTAATGATGAAGCAACCCTTTTTTTAAATCATAAAATGGTAACTTGAAAATATAACAAGACAAGGCTTTTTTTCTTTAGGGTTCAAAACATTACTTAGGAAAATATTGAGCAGGGTCATAATGTAATAATTAGTCCTAAGAAATCACAAGAAACAATATAGCACTTTGCTTAAATTTTATAACCTATTGAAAAACAGGGCTAATAGAACCATCTAAAATAGAAACTTTGAGGAAAGAGATAGAAGAATTGAAACACAAAGTGTCTTGCATGGAAAAGGAAAAGGAAAAGCCCAAGTCATTATTTTCTATTAAGTCTACATGTCCTCTACCATTTGACAAGAGTCTATACATGATGCCTTTTCCAAGATACATTGAGATTCCTAAGTATGACAAGTATGATGGGAATGAGGATCCACACAATCTTGTTAAACAATTTTATGCTTCGAGCATGAACTTTATAACATTCAACATCCTATCACAATACTCAATCTATGCAACATTAAAAAAAACCCATGTGAACCCTTTGTTACATTCTTACAAAGGTGGAGGAAGTTACATTCAAGATATCCTCAACTTCTTGAAAGTGGGAAAATTGACATCTTTTGTTATAATCTTAAATCTCATTGCATTATGATCTTATATAACACGTTTTCCTCACATTTAATGACATGATTGAAAGTGCCTTTCACATAGAGGATATTGTTGTCAAGAGGGGAGAAATTACATTGAACAAGGACAAATCCAACAATGGTAATGACTATAACAAAGATAAGAATAAGCCTTGAACAAAACAAGATAGCAATATCACAATTTGACTAGCTGTGGAAATTATCTCCTACTTAACAAGGATGTTGTTAGTGATGGTGTTGTTGATTGACCTAAGTCTAAAGAGTCTATCTTGAATTTGACTAGTGTTATTCAAGCAACCAAACAACAAGAGGCATAAAGGTCTAGTGACTCTAATAAGACCAAATCATGGACACCTAAACCTAAGTGTGATTTTACACTTTGAGGGATTATTATGATGTAATACTCAAGACTTTGGTTTCAAATAAGATCATTTCCCTTCCAAATAACTCAAGATCTTATGATCTTGAAGTGAATCCTTTGTGGTGGAATGACAACCATTATTTGTGATAATTTTAGGAATAAGGGTCACAATACAAAAAAATGCATAAAATTGAAGCATGTCATCCAAGACCTAATTAATGAGGAAAAGGTTTGGAGTTGATGATCTTTAAAAATTTTTGATCATAAGGCTTTTAGGGAGCCATTCCCTAAATATGACAAAGGAGAAGCTTCAACATTAAAAAAGAATGGGGATGCTAAGATCAACTATACCTATATAGACAATGACAACGCTATTTATATGCTTGAACCCAAACATGGAGTCATTAACACAGTGAGACCTAAATATGATGGACCCAACTATGATTCAAATGTTGATCAAGCACCTAGAGTTATCTTGAGAGGCATTGGTTCTTCTAGCAATCCTAATCCTGCAATGAGCGTAAACATTTCCTTGGCAAACATCTTTTAATTTTTGCATCAAAAATCCCTTTAGCGCTTCTCAAACTATGCACAAACATTACAGTTGTATGAAATGAATTTTTAGAAACAAAAATACGAAGAAGGGAACCGACAAGTTTGAATGCAACCTTCTCAATAATTACACCAACAAGCCATTGCAGGTGCAAATACCTTCAACCTGCTTTTGTACATCTTCATCTTTAATCCTTTGCAACTTTCAAATTCCTCTTTCCCTAGTTATAATCGTATAATAGGTTAGCTAGATACAATGACGTTATGTAAATTACACACAACCTCCATAATTATTGGAGACCTACTTCTTGTTTGTGCATATATAAAAACAAATGTGAGCATTTAGTTATATTCACATACACATTCAAAACCTAGAAATGCACATGCATATGTCATTTGCAAGAAATAGTTTATAAGATATTCACTATTCTCTTGCTAAACTATATTTGTACTTTTGTTTTGAGTGTTACACCCAAATTTCTTCGTGTTGAGTTCTGTATTGCCAATGGTTGAATAAACTAATAATGCATAGATAGATTTTGTCAACCCAACTAACATTGGAATGTAAAGCATTTCTTTTTTCTTACACATTAGTTTTGTTGGCCTTCTAGAGGAAATGTTGCCATTATAGAGTTAAGCTTATGATGAGAAATGATATGATAAAAAATAAAGATTTAACAAAACATGACCTAACTAAATGAAATCAATATTAAGGTAGATTTGAGTGACACTAGTAAATTCAAAGAAACAAAGTAATAAAAAAGTCAACAAAATAATTGAAAAGTCAACAACCTATTTTCTAAGAAATGATTGCATAAATAGAATCAATTTTTATATTAACTTATTCTACGACTAGAGAATACTACAATGCATACAATATTATTGAAAATCACCAAATAACTTAATACATGAAAATTTAATAATATAAATAATTTTATTAAGGCAAAAACATATCAATAAGAAAATAATTCAATAATATTTTTGAAAGTATAAAAAAACATTAACTCTAAAATTGATGATCATTTTAATTTTAATTTTTCTGGTCTTGCATCAGACATTGATACGTTCGGAGGGAGTAATAAATATATACTACAACTTGCAGAACACGTTAAAAAGACTTTGGAAAGGATGAAAACCTCAAATTTCGTAACGAACCTTTCTAACTAGCTTTTGTTCCTATTCCATTTTTTTGATTAGTCCCACTCCTATATTTGCATTGTTATTTTATTATTTTATTAGTAATTTTTTTCTGGATCGGCGTTAATTGGACCGCTCTTTCTTTTTCACGGCGCGACTTAGATTGACGAGACACTAATTTTTGTTGGTTCCCTTGTTTCTGTATATCTTTAATTCTGCAAATCTATTTAGTTAATCCCAGTATTTATATTCACTTCGGTACGCGGTTAAATTGTTCTGTGGTAGGCCTACGCGGGCCATGCAGGACGCAAATCTTTACGACAAATTCAGCATAATTACCCGAAGATTTAACATGGCATAGTTAAAAACACGTGTTACCTCATAAATAAGGTATTACTGCAAACCAATGAAGAAAATCGGCTGTTTTTGGGATGAATGAGATGGATTGTTGACTCCATGTGGAATTATAAACAGATCAAGTAGTCAGAAATGTGTCCCACCGTTTTTATTCAATGCACGAAATTGCATACCCATTTCATTTTAAGGCAGGTAATTACCCAACCATTTCAGTTCAAGGCTTGCATTGTTGCAGAAGCTGCAGCAGAACAAGCATGGAATACACGCAAAAAATACCGATTTAGTAAAGTGGTTGTCATTTCTGAGGCTCTCCGTGGTTTGCTTTTTTGTTGGGAATCTGGGAGTGAACTAGGGTTTGAATGATGAAGTGTTTGTTTTTCAATGGAGACCGGACGAAGGATAATGAATCACCATCCCAAAGAAGAAAAGCATCATGTTCTTCCTTCTCTGATCATGAACAGGCGAGAATTAATTCTGATAGGATTGCAGATGATGTGAAAATTGATCCCCCAGAGGAACCCAGTAATATTATAAAGATCTCTTCTCAGAAACCCATCAATCTCAGGGTTTTTACCTTTGCCGAGCTGAGGTCTGCTACAAGGAATTTCAGCAGAGGGCTTATGGTCGGAGAAGGTGGCTTTGGTTGTGTTTACAAGGGATTGATCAAGAGCCTTGATGACCCACAAGCTAAAATTGAGGTAGCAGTGAAAAGACTCAACAACAAAGGATTACAGGTCAATATTCTCCCTCTTTCTATTCCAATTTTCTGAGTATTATACATTTTTCACTCGCCGGACAATCTTTACCCTTTTATGGATTACCTTTCCGTCAGATTCACCAATGACTTGCACTTGACATTGTTCTTCGGATACGCAGTAGGCCACAAATAATGAGTTGGATGGGGTGTTCCCCAATTTTGATAATATAACTTGTTATGGTCCTCAAAATCGAATGTTGGAATCTTCAATAGAAACGCTAACATTTTAGTCCATTCTCAAAAGCTTTAACTTGTCTCCTAGAATTTGAACTTGTTTTTACCAATTGGGCTAATAATGGTTTGCTCAAGACTTGCTGGCAGCCTTAATTGGTGATATGAGAAGCAATGTGTATGTGCATATCCATTATGTAACTAGCAAAAATCAATACAAACAATATCCATTGTGTAACTAGCAATCGATACAATCAATGTCTCAGTTAAGCAAAATAGTTTGATAGTATAAGCTTGGGACTTCGAAAGTGGAGTTGTCGATTCCTTGGCAATGGCATGCGAATGAATTTCCGTACAATGTAAGGAAAAAAAATGGTTTTGTGCTGCTTTGGTTGCGTGCGAGTGAGAGATTACTACCGTTGTCATTTCTGCTCTGTTTCAGAACTTCAGAGAAGTTACTTTTTAATATTCTACAGTTTTGGCAATTTCTGGTGTTTTTTCCATTATCCTGGTAGAAAGAAAGGAATAATATTAGCAAATTAAATTTTAGGTTTGATAGGGGCAGGATTTTGTTTATGAACTTTGGTAAATTGGTTTTGTAATTTGTTGCTTATCACATTGAGGGAGAGAGGAAATGTATGTTTACATCATCTCCTTTGTATTTAGATGCTGCAGGTCTCATCAAGGAACGTCCAAAGAAACTTCAAGTATTGTTGGTGCAGATTTGGTTTTGAAATCTAACGATTAGGTTTTGCGGCTTTAGTGCTTTCCATGGTTGTCTTGTGGGTTGCACCAATTGTTTTTGGATGTAGCGGGTGAAGCTCTCTGAAGAAATGTGATCTTGCTGCCTAACATATTAGTAATGTTTTGAGCTGCATATTTTTAAGTGTAAGGACATGGACATTACCCCAAGGTTGCAAGTAAAGCATCTGCAAACTAAGTGCAAAGCAGATTACATTATTCTTGTGAGAGTATCTGCCAAACATATTGCATTTTTCTTGTGAGAGTATCTGCAAAACAGATTACATTTTTTCGTGAGAGTATCACAATAGAGAGGCTACAAAATGAATATAATCTATTATATGCCATCTGACCTCAGAGACAACTCCGTCATGGTTCTCAGGACACAATTTAGTATTTTGGTTGCATTAAGATTTTGTATTGCTCTAATGGGGATAGATTTAATATTCAGTCACTGTAATTTACCTCTAATATAATTTTACTGGATAATGCAACGTTTAGTTTGTTCACTTTGGAATGTTCTTATTTAATATACGTGATTGTGAAAATATCTCAAAAGATCCTCAAGAAGACCTTGTAACTATATGAATGCTGCATAACAGAAATTAGAGATACAAAGCAACTAAGAGGAAAGATGTGAGAATTCCTTTGAAACAGCTTTGTTTATACATATACTATATTTTCTGAGGCTCACTCCTGCCTGAACCGCATTGAGTTTGCATTGATAGATTTTTTAACACTCTCTCAGTCGAATAGACATCTGAGCACCTCAAACCCAGTGGAATTTTGATGCAAGCAGGTAACAATGTTGCTTGATAATTTTCAAAAGTTTGTGTCTTATTACAAACTTGCCTTCCAAGCATGAGAGCTCGCTCATGCAAGAGCACAAGGTGGCCACGAGAATTTGCATTAATTAAGGTACCGTTTAAGTATTGGAATTCTCAAAAAGCTTTTGGTGATCAATCACTATCCCATAAGGAGCTTGATCAAGTGTTAATGCATATAGTGAAGGACATTTTTGGTGTTAGTGGCTTTGCTTGTGACTTTTATAAAGTCATTTAGGACTCTGCATGTCAAAACTTGATAGAAGTTTACCGTCAAAACTTGATAGAACTTTACCAAGAAGCCTTGCACTTAAAAACATTCAGGCAATCTTATAACCCAGTGCAATATTGCTTTTGTTTCTTAACTAGCTTTTGGTGATCAATCACTATCCGATAAGGAGTTTGATCAAGTGTTAATGGATATAGACAAGGACAATTTTGGTTTTAATGGCTTTGCTCGTGACTTTTCCAAAGTCATTTAGGACTTTGCATGTCAAAACTTGATAAAAGGTTATCAAGAAGCCTTGCACTGCAAAACATTTAGGCAATCTTATAAGCCTCTGCAATATTGCATTTGTTTCTTAACTGAAAAGTTCGAGTTAATCACCATTTTTTATTTGACTACACCTTTGGACATTTATCACAAGACTTTCTCATGCTATGACATTTCTTCTTAACCCCTATTGCTCAAAACTGTTTGGTTGGGATAAACTAGCCTTATCAATAGCAGTTATACTTCTGACAATATTCTTGCTGTTGGGAAGGTCTGGAGTGGATATTCTTCTCTAGGTAGAGCATTCTCTTTATCAATTTTGATTTTGGGAAAGCTTAGATTACTGAATGAATTTATAATCATAGACATGGTGATAATTCTTGCATTTGCTTTCCTTGTTTATTCAAGGTTATTGATTTGGGTGCGGATCCAGATGTGGATGCAAGAATTGGTGCGCTGAAAGATAGATTTTTTTTTTTATTTGCACAAGTTAAAATAAAAATCAAATAAGAAAAAGTCCTTCAGTTTTTTTGAGCCTGGGCCTGCAGAGGTGTCCGGATGCATGGAACCCATCCCAGGCATCTGGATGGGTGTGGATGCCTGTGGAAGGCATTTCTGCCCATCTGGGTGCCTGGGATGCGCATCTAGCCAGCATGCACAGGGCACCCGCCTCAGGATCTGCTTCTGCAGGCATCTGGATCCGAATCTGTGGCGAGGAATCCCGCATCAGTAACTAAGTGTTTATTCATGCTTTATTTTTTTTCTCTATCAAAAGATACATTTCAGATTGTTTGGGCTATTTTAGATCTACTTTGTGTATTCTTGTTGCTGAAGCCTTTCATTATTTGCTTTTTTATCCTTCTGTGGCACAGCTGATCAATGGCATTTGATTGCTTGGTTTTATAGTTCCTGTAATTTACATGAACAGGAGATGATAAATTTTTTACCATTTCCAATTTTGTAAATTTGACAATGCAGTAGTTAGCAATTCCTGTAATATTTTCGTTTGTCTTGAAGCATGATTATTCCAACATGTATCAAGAAAATGATTATTCCAACATGTATCACTTTCTTTAGGACAGTTACTGGATGCTCAAAATTTGTTTAATATGGTTTTCTTGATTGGTTTCTGTAAAACTAAAGAGGCCAATTTTTCCCCTGTGTAGCAATAATTTGTATACACTGATTCCATGCTTGAGAGCTGGATGCTCATGTGTTTGGTAATTGGCCTTCTGGTTTTTATTGGTTGAATTTTGTGCATATTTTGGTTGATTGGCAAAAGAAGTGCTATCAATGTCGAACTAAGAAGAATAGGTGTCTATTAAATATCTGGAACTAATAAATGAAGAAGAATAGCATACATTGAAAATACAGTGTACTCCTTCAAAAGACTTGTTGACATGTTAGTATATGTGATATTATTATCCTAGCAAGAGTCCAGAAAGGTGTTTTGACATCTAATGATTTTTTTCTTAATATTGCGGGCTTTGCCTACATGCTGCAACTTGTCTCCTCTTTTTGTTTTTGGCTATGCCAAATCACCCTTGTATAAGTAAAATTATTTTCATCTAAATCCACAAATGTAAGCAACTTACCAAATCAAGAATGCTTTAGCGATCATTTATGCAAAATATTTGACAGATATATAACTTTTGAAATGAGTGTCGTTATAAATGTTTGTTTTGCTTTCCCAAAGAATCTGTAGTTTGATTTGAGATTTGAGTTGAAATTTATCAATAACTTGAGTAAGTCCCAACACCTTCCAAATATTTATCATTAACCATTTGTCTTGTTGGTTGTCCAGGGCCACAAGGAGTGGCTGACAGAAGTGCACTTTCTTGGACTTGTTGAGCATCCCAATTTAGTCAAATTGGTTGGCTATTGTGCTGAAGATGACGAAAGGGGTATTCAGCGGCTCTTGGTCTATGAGTTTATGTGTAACAAGAGCCTTGAAGACCATTTATTTAGGAGGGCACTGCCAGCTCTGCCATGGTCCGTGAGACTTAAGATAGCCTTGGGTGCAGCTTGTGGTTTGGCTAATCTGCATGAGGAATTGGATGTCCAGGTTTGTCATCATCCAGTGCAATTCATTTTATAGTTTTTGTTTAACTGTATTGAAGTTGATTACTTTATCAATTAATTTGAGTATTAACAATTCTATAGTTCCCCAGGACAAATTACAAGTTCATAATGCACCCTTCAATAGCTAACAGTCTGAACCTTTTTAATATAGGGTCTTTTTGTCACTATTTAATATTATGGAGTCTTTAACTCTTCCTACTCCCTTGTTTGAATATAATTAGTGCGAAGACAACTTTGAATGCCCCATGATTGATTTTACAGGATTTTTCTTGGGAGAATGTGCCTGTTAACCAATGTGATATGGAAGCTTGCCCAGCGCATAGTATTTTTCCAGAATAACAAACTAGAAGATGAACCTTTTAAACACAAATGCTTTAAGATAAGCATAAATTCTCCCACTGTTGGAACTGTGAAATGCCTTTTTCGAGTGTTGTGTTATTTACAAAATAGTCCAATGTGGAGATCGTAAATAAAATTATAATGTTATGTCAGAAATTAAAAGTTTCTAACTCAAGGATGTTCTACCTGTGCATGTTGTTGAATTACTACTTGATGACCATTTGAAAAGCACAAATCCACACACACACATTCATAGTAGAGTGATAAATAAATTATTGGTCATACATTTTCATGAGTTAAATGGTCCTTGCTTGTAAGAATATTGTATGTGATTTGTTTTGAGTGTTAACATTGCCTACTTTTGGATGCAACCGTCAAGGTTAGCAATTGTATTTATTACATAATCAAATATTGAAGTCATCTTGAATGTTCATATGGCTTTTGCTTAGCAGATGTGATATCAAACATTTTTGAGTAATTGGTAAATATCTTTGATATTCTGGGAGGCCGATACTCTTGATATTAGATGTGAAATCAAACCTTATTGAGTATTTGGTGAATATCGTTGATATTTTTGGAGGCCAATACTCATGATATCATATGTGATATCAAAATTTTTTGAGTACTTGGTGGATATCGAATATTGATATTCTGCGAGACCAAGACTCATGATATCAATTGTGATATCAAAATGAGGAATATCTTTTGATCAAAGATATTTGTATATTACATTGAGTTAATATATTGTTACGTGTTTATCCTCCCTTGCTAAGAGAGAGTGTTCATGTTTTGCTAGCTTTAGTAGGATAAACCTGTGAGATCAAAGAGAAATTAATATAATAATATAATAATAATAATAATATATATAATTAAGTTTTCTATAATATTAATTATATTAATGAATAGACATGTCCCATGAAGGGACATGTCTCTTCTCGGTTTATTCCTCATACAAAGAGATCAATGCATTAGGAAAACACATACCAGACATTATGGCAGTGCTATTACATTTGCAATGATCCGAGAAAACTCAACATGGCATCAGAGCCATCTTGATAGAGAAAACTCGATCTCAAAATCATTAAAATCAGATTTTAAATATCTTAAAATCAAAATGGTGAATCACGTAAGGTTAGAGGATAGACTTGAAGGAGCATCAAATTTTTCATCATGGAAAATTCGAGTCATGGTTGTACTAAGAGAGATGGAGTTAGAAGAATACATAGAGTCAAATAAGACAATACCAGAAAATGATCTAGATAAAACAACATGTAAGAGGCACAATAAAAAAGCTATGAAAATTATTATAGACTCTATGAAGGATCATATTCTTCCCTCCATATCCAATCTTAAAACTTCTTTTGAGATGTTTTCCACTATAAAGAATGTTAAGAATATTAACCAAATAACCTACAGGTCTGATAGTACAGACTGTATTTCCTCTTCTGATGGTAATATATCTCTAAATTGGCATTATATAATATATAACTCTTCCTATAGGAGTCAGGGACTTCTCATGAAGCAACAATTTGATGCAAAATTAAACTAACACATAGTTAGTTAGGCATTATTAAATTTGTCTTCCCAGATTGCTAACTTAGGAAGAGTTTAGTTAGTGCTAATTTAGGAAGGGTTATGTCCCTTTAAGGGACATAACCTTTAGGAAGGATATATAGGGAGGTTATAGATGCAGATTAAGGACACACAGCTACAACAAAGTCTGCTCCTCTAAGCATTTATATCCTGCAAATTATATCAGAGATACTCCCTCACAATTAAAGGTTGAATATTCATTATTGGATCTGCATCAAAATAAGCATTAACTTCATCAATATTCAGAATTCTTAGAAGACCATTCTCAGCATTTAAAGACTGGATTAAAAGTCTGATCTAGAGATAAGGAATTAGTAGAAACTTTACATGGTATTAGAGCTTTGGTAGTCGAACCTAGGCTCTGCAAAATTCAATTATCAGACTCTATATATATCTAGCAACTATCTTCTAACTTCAATGGCATACACATTCAGACCCGAGGATAGGTTTGATAGGAAAGAGCACTTTGAAGCCTGGAAATTCAGAATCATGATGATTCTTGAAGAGAACTATGTAAAACAATTCGTTGATGGACCATCCAAACAACCCCCAGTTGAACCTCACAAATCTCTCTAGAATAGAGGATATAGAAAAGCTATTCAAATTATCTTGGATGGAGTAAAAAATGATATTTTACCTATGCTTACAAAACATCAAACTGCCTTTGATATGATGAGTGCATTACAAAATGCCTATGAAGTAAACAATGCAACTAGGGTTCTTGCACTAAAAAGGCAACTGACTCACATTTAGATAAAGAAAGGAGAATCGATAAATTCTTACTTCCTAAAAGTTGCCGGCATTAGAGATTAACTATCAAGCATAGGAACCATCATTAGTGACACAGAGTTAACACTTATGGCTATAGATGGATTGCCAGATTCATGGGAGACATTTGCACAGGGAATAAGTGCCAGAGATAAGCTTCCCAACTTTAACAGACTTAAGAATGATTGTCTTCAAGAGGAATCCAGAAAACTAAAGAAAGGAGGGAAACCAAAAGTAGAAGATGAAGAACTTAATGTTCTTAATACAAACTCCTATAAGGGCAAGAAGAAGCATTTCAAGAAGAAAAAGGAAAATCAAAAGAATGGAAAACCCACGAAAGATCTATCTAAAATAAAGTGTTTCAAATGTGAAAAATTTGGACACTAGAGATCTAATTGTCCGAAAAATTCCACAATAAGCAAATTGTACAAATGTCATTAGAGAAGAAGATACTTATGATCCTAAGAACTGTGTTTTGTATTCCTCTCTATCAAATGAAATTTCAAATAAAGCATGGGTAATTGATAGTGGATCTTCTAGACATATAACGGGATACAAAGAAACTCTAGATTCTTTATCAGAGAAGGTTAATGGTGAAGTTACCATTGGTGATAACTCAGCACACTTCGTTGAAGGAATTGGAAATTGTACTTTGAAACTAAAATGAAGAAATACTCTTCTTCGTAAAGGTGTACTCTATGTACCAGGGATTAAAAGAAACCTAATCTCAATTACAACACTTGAAGATGATGGGCACAATGTTGCATTTGTGGATGGCAAAGTATTAACTTGGGCTAAGAACTTCTCTATCAAGAAAGCAAAGTTAATTGGTCAAAGAAAAGGATATTTGTATGAATTGAATACAAAACCTAGTTGTTCTATTCAAGCCCTAGTTCACGAAGTTGCAGATACAAATGAAATATGGCACAGAAGATTAGGGCATCTAAATTTCAAAACTTTACCAGCTATGGAGAAGATGGTTACTGGATTACCTAAACTAAAAAATGGTGCATTCTGGGTAAGAACACCAGAAATCCCTTTCATGATAGTACTAGGAAAACAAATATTGTACTAGAATTAATTCATTCAGATTTATGTGGACCCATGTTTGTTCCTTCTCCTGGAGGATTCTGATATTATACCTTGTTCATAGATGACTTCTCTAGGAAAACATGGATTTATTTTTTAAAATGCAAGGAATCAAAAGAAAGCCTACAAAGGTTTAAAGAATTCAAAACATTAACTGAAAACTTTTCAGGGCATAAAATTAAAACCCTTAGAACTGATAATAGAGGAGAATATACCTCAGATTTGTTTAAAAGGTTTTGTAAAGAATTAGGGATTAAGAGGGAGTACACTGTTCCTTATAATCCAAAGCAAAACGAGGTAGCAAAAAGAAAGAATAGGACAATTAAAGAAGCTGCTAGAGTTATGATTTTTGATCAAAATTTAGAATATTATCTTTGGGCAAAAGCCTCTTGTACTGCTGTATATATTCAAAACAGAAGTCCTCACTCCTATTTTAAAGATAAAACCCCTGAAGAAGTATTTACTAAAGTAAAACCAAATATAAGTCATCTTAGAATTTTTGGGTGTCTTGTATATATCCATGTTCCAAAAGAAAAGAGAACCAAGTTAGAATCCTCTGGGAGGAAAGGTAGTTTTGTAGGGTATAGTGAAACATCTAAGGCATATAGGATTTTCATACCTGGATAGAAAAATATTGAACTTAGCAGAGATGTAATCTTTGAAGAAGGTCTTGCATTCAAAAGAGCCATAAGTTTTGATGAACCTTCTCCTTTATCTAGTTCTAAAAGAAATAGTGAATCTAGGTCCTAAAGGGAGAACCTAGAAGAAATCGAAGATGAAATTCAAAATATGAACCTTGAAGAAAATTCAAACAAAAGACCACCTTGGGCCATTAAAACAGTTGAAGCAGCTCAAGACTTTGCTGCACCTTCTGAAATAGTCAGAGGCAGCAAAAGACCTAAAAGATTCTTGTGGTTATACAACAAACATTAGTGGTTTATCCAAAACAGAGCCAACCAATCCTTCTGATGCTATTAAACATACAACTTAGAAAGAAGCTATGACAGAAGAATACCAATCTATTATAAAAAATGATGTTTGGGAAATTGTTCCAAGACCTAAAGGAAAATCTGTTGTTTCTTCCAAATGGATATTTAAAATAAAACATGTTACTAACAGTAGTATTGAGAAGTATAAAGCCAGATTTGTAGCTAGAGGATTTTCTCAGAAAGAAGGGATTGATTATGAAGAAACCTTTGCTCTTGTTGCTAGATATACCTCTGTAAGAGCAGTCTTAGCAATTGCCGCATCAAAGGGATGGAAGGTGCAATAGATGGATGTAAAAACAACATTCCTATATGGAAAGATTTCAGATCAAGTATATCTGGCTCCAAAAGTGTTATGTATGTATATATATGTATGTATGTGTATATATCTATAGATATATATAAAAGTCACTTTCGTGGTTGTGGAATGATAGAGGTGAGGTACTAGGGTACTCCAAGTACTAGGTTTTGGGACGTTCCAGGGACAGGTAATTTGAAGATTTTTTTTGGGGGGATGGGGGTGCAAGTCCCTGGGTTTCATAGTTCTTAACCTAAATCATTCTGACCAAAATAGTCTCAACCAGTTGCTTCTCATAGAATGGCATGGAATAAGCTTCTAGAAGACATTTGAAGAAGATGATCAAGTT
The DNA here is from genome assembly GCA_028749045.1 of Cupressus sempervirens. Taxonomy (NCBI): domain Eukaryota; kingdom Viridiplantae; phylum Streptophyta; class Pinopsida; order Cupressales; family Cupressaceae; genus Cupressus; species Cupressus sempervirens. The sequence goes on from CM053784.1 coordinate 501,734,415, forward strand.
ACTCCCATCCAATTGACAATGCAAGAATACTTGCGTTTGGATATTGGCAGGGTCTTTATGTAAGCTTGGAAACACTGCAACAATCATGTTGACCAGCTTTTATTCTCAGTTGAAAATAGGTTCAATAAAAAGTTGGGAACTTCAAGCTCTAGGTGGAGTTTGAGATTACAAAGCCACAATCTGACATTAGTTGGTTGAGTACAATTTGACTATCTTGATTCCATCATTCACTACATAAAAAATATCATAGTTGGAACATTTGAGTTCCAATTCATCTTGTATTTGTGGTGCTATGCCTCTACAAGGAGGATCAATTCCTGGCATTACTTAAATCAACTATTAATATAAGGTTAATTTTCTGAAGATATACCTACTGAAATTTGACCGCAATAATGTCCTAGGTAAAGCATACTCTTTTAGGTGGCATGTAGGTTTTAAATCTTTGTTTTTTGGAACTGAATACATCAATGCTATCAGTGGGGTGATGAAAAGGAGATTAAAGAACCAAATATTTGTACCCAAATTTTCAAGAGGGTGGTTCATTGTGTGCATGCATGAAACATGGGCTACATTCATTGATTTATCAAACTTCAACAAATTGGGTTTGTGATGGAATGCAAGCTACACAATCAAAAGTTGCAATAGTGGTTTGTTTAGAGGATGCTAATCTAGATTATCATACATTATTCATAATTTATTCGTTGATTGCAGCTCACACTGGAAGAAATGTTACTATGTCTAGGCACATGCAACCACCTAGGTCTTCGACAACTTCAAGGAGGCCTTGATGTAACACCGCTTTTTCTAGGTCTTAACTAACAACTAACATATCAAAGAAATACAGTTATTACTTCATATTCATAGGAAGATAGTTATGTTCATGGGAATGAGATTAACAGTTACAATCAGTTAAACGGAAATCTCATAACTAACAATTGAAGACACCATCAATGAATTTACCAAGGAATCTAAAATCTACATACCATAGAATTCAAACTGAAAGTCGTCTAGGGATGCTTCTGCAAAACCCAAGTTAGTCCATAAAATGCATCGTAAGGAACAAATAGCTATACTACTTTATCGTAATGACAATTACCAATATATCATCTAGGGCATCACATACCACTGTATCAGTTAGGGCATAAATTACCACTGGATCATTTGGGGCATCACATACCACTGTATCAGTTAGGGCATCAATTACCATTGGATCATTTAGGGCATCACATACCATTGTGTCAATTAGTGCATCAATTATCATTGGATCATCTAGGGCATCACATATCATTGTATCAATTAGGGCAAAGTAGAGTAGCGCAACAGATGGGTGTAGTAGTAATTTCTAGATTGGGCGACAGGCCTAGGTGCAGATTTATTTGGGATCCTAGTTCCAATTGCTTTGGGACATGAGAAATTTTGAAGCCAAATTTATAAAATATTAATTTCGGCTTAAGGGAGCTTATGCAAATTTATTAAACGGGTCAAATTAGTAGTATAAAATGGGTTAAGGGTGACAAGAAGGAAAAAGACGAAAGGATAGGAGAAGGAAACTGAAAAGTCACTGTTTTGAGCATAAAAGAAGGATGAGGAGTTCTTTTTGAGGATGCTTGGATTGTTGGTTGTTGGAGAATTTGAGTTTCTCTTGGAGAAACATTGAGAGAATTTACACCTTCCATTTTTAGACCCGAGGACGCAAACCTTTTGGCCATATTTGGTGGATTGGATGTAGCCCCGGTTCATCATCCGTGGGGGATTTGAATTAGAATTCACATTTGAGACTATAGGTGCACTTTATTGTTTATTTCCAATCTGACTGTGTTTTTATATTTAAGATTGGACTTGATGTTTGTTATTGCATTGCTGATGTATAATGCAATAACACAATTCTGAGGAATTTGTATGGATTTGCTGGTTAATCTTGTATTGCTGAAAAATCATAATACAATAGTAATTTTGGAGGTCTTCTATATGAGCATTTGTTGTTTAATCTGAAAATCTATTGCATGCGCAATTTGTTTACATTCTGAAAATGACCGTGAAAGACAAATTGGGCCAAATATCCTTTAGGGATATTGCAAGGGGTTCTACTTCTTGTCTTTACAAAGAAAAGAATATTGAGGAAAGTCTTCTTGAAGTGGACTATGAAGAAAATTGGTCCTTGATTTTGGGGAACTTGTGCATAATTCAATTGACTTTAACTGTAGTGGTGGTTGCTTGGAAAATTAGAATTGTCCCTAGGTTTTATGGGCTGAATTGTAATGCCTCGGCCGAAGATCGTTGGAACAAGGATTGAATACAAGTGAAGATAACTTTTTTAGAAAAAAGGTATGGATGTACATGACACTCAACATACAAGGATCACAAAGATCGCAACGAAAGACTTAACCACAATGGTGACAAACAACGAATCTCTAAACACCACTACCAAACTGACACACAAACAAAGAATGAAGAACAAAGACGACAACAGAACAAGAATCTCAGATTTGTCAAAGCATGGAAAATTAAGCAAACCCAAAGGGTACTTAAAACACCAAATTGCATTCCTCGAAAAGCAGTGGAGATGCCCCTTGGTTTTCACGTGAGGATAACAACAGACAAAATTTTGTGCAAGGAAGTACAACGCGCCGCAAGAGAAACTGCCTTTCGCGCGAGGAAATGCACCAAATAGTGCGAGGAAGTACTTGGCCTAGCAGCCAAAACACCCATAATTGGTGTGGAGTTTCGCACGAGGAAGTACCAAGAACTGCGCAAGAAAATTCAGCACACCACGCAAACTTTTGCACTCTCGCACAAGAAAGTGCAATTTCAAGCGAGGATCCAAATCAACAAGCCAAAAACAAAAAGGTAAAAAGCTAAGAAATGAATTGCCTCCACACCAGGGAGTATCGGCTCCACAGATCAAGGCATAGACACTCAAACGCTATAACTGCAAGATAGAACTACATCTAGCCATCTGAAACACAGCAGTAAAGAACATACTGAAAGCAAAATCGCAGTGTATAGAAACATTGCAATGAACTGAAACAACCAAACTAAGTGCGCAGTTCCTCCCAACTGTAATAGCATCATGAGACCTCGAAGGTCCTAGCCATCCCCCTCGTGTAACATCCCAAACTGCCAACTCGATAGCTGGAGCTGTCTTATAAAGACATCACTACTAAAGCATAATGACATCATAAGAACGGAAATCTAGCATGCTAACCGAAAGCAATAGATATTCCAACTAAGTAGATAACATCATCTAATCATATGCTAAACATCATAATAAGGAAATGCGTCAATAAACTAATATCATCTAAACATGATATTACAAGCATTTTGATGAAAGCATAAATTACAAGAAAGCATACTCCGAAACCCGAAGTACCAAGTGAAAACATCCAACAATGGTTGCACTGGGACAATAGATCGTCTCTATACACCGGTTCCCAACAATGGTATAGGTAGTTACGCCTCCCAAACACGTGAAACCCTTAGGTCCACTCCCATCGTGCTGATGGAGATAATGATTTAACCACAAACACACATAAAGCAAATGTTCGTGGCTAACACTCACACTAGACAATAATGAGGATTGGAACCAAGATTAGAGACAATGCATAAACTACAAGTCCTGGTCAAACACTCAATGGGCTACTATCTAGGGGTTGACATCATGGAGAGTCACTTGGCATCGGAAAGCCCAAGCTTGGAACTGTGCAGACTCAACTTCCCAACGGAAGCCTCTCATATTGAAGCATTTTATTATCTTAAGTTTTATTACCACCTAGTGTTTTGTTTAGTTATTACTTAAAACTTCCTCTACCAACCCCCTGGGCAATGGTCACCAGGCTACGAGATAGAAGCCCCCTCCATATGCTACCCTACCCTACCCATGCTCATCTAACGATGAGTGCCTGTAGGCATGCATATTCCCAACCCTACCCCTAATGATCATAACTCCACCAAAGTACAAACAGGAGATCGGGCCTCGTAAGTCACCTGACAACGTATGCACATGTACTCGTGTGTGGCGCACCACCATCACAACTCCACCAAAGTACAAACAGGAGATCGGGCCTCGTAAGTCACCTGACAACGTATGCACATGTACTCGTGTGTGGTGCACCACCATCACAGAGATCATAACATAAGGATTGGATGAGAACACAAGCAAAATATCACTCAACCGAAAACAAGCTCAGTAGGACGTATGTGACACACATCCCAATGCAACAATGGTCTGATTGACATCCAAATGGATGACCCAGGTCCATGACCAACATCATGCCAAGAAAAATTGAGAAAATAGGGCGGCACACAAAACGAGGTAAAAATCTCAAAAATTGGAAAACTTCGAAATAAAAACCCATTTGGTCTTTGGGCACAAAAGCTTAAAATATCCAATAAAATTTGGGTTCAAACACCGTATGCAAAAAGGGCCAGCATAATGGCGTGAAACCCCAAACCCTCATCCCAAAAACTAGAAAAACGTTCATGCCCGACCAACTAGGTAGAACCAACAAACATAAATAGAGGGGAACACCAGTTCTCAGCATTCAAACAAATAGTTACTAGAAACAAAACCAGAAACAGAGTTGAAACATGAAAATGGGAGAGCCCTACTTGACAGCCAAAAGGGCTAAATCGGAGAACAACCAGGTAAAATAAATAATTTGCAGATATAGCCGAAAATGACAGCAAAGCAAGGTCTCCCTGAGTTGGATTTGACGAGTCCGTCCTTGTGAATATCCCACACCCATAGCTCTCACAACGAACAAAAAACCAATCCTTCAGAAAAGGATTTCAAGAAAAGCTCTCAATTTTTCAAATTGCAAAAGTGAGAAGTGAGGAATTAAATTCCTCTTTCAATACTAATTCACTTTTCGAGTGAATCATTGATTAGGGTAAATAACCAGCCAACCTAGTTAAACCTTGAATCGACCCAAATGAAAACAAGCTATTCTTAGTAATAGGAATTCATTTATGGCAAAGCTGCCAGAAATTAAATTCAATAAAATTTAAAGCCTGAAAACCCAAAATCACAGAAATTTCCTTAACAACTTTCGCTACAATGCAAAACTCTAAATGCATAGGCACGCTCATTGGTCCAATCACATAATGCAAATGAGTTTGGATTTAACAAATCACTGGAAGGTTTAATTAAACATTTAAAATATATGTTGACCATACAGGGACGACATTGGTAAAATATGAACAGCTAAACCACTAACTCCATGTACCATTGCTAGGGATATGAATCCTGCACGCTAAAATACATGATCAAGTGCAATTGCATATAATATCATAGTCGAAGCAACAAATGCATTAAATACCTAATTTAACAATTTACTCAATTATACTGATATAATCCATTTACATCATTCACGTTCGCATAAAACATAATGAAGCAAGAATGTAGTAAATATCCATAGCATAAAATCCATCTCATAACAGCATGAGAGATATGTCCAAATACTAGATAACCAGATATCATCATAGAACATGCTGTCATCTCAAAATGGCATCAACATGCAAATATGATAAACTGAACAACATAGTAGAATAACATCTATGATACTGAAATCAAAGTATAACATCCGACCCTCAGGTCATCTCAAAAGAAACATAACAAGAGTATCAAGTATCTCTCGAATCAAAATATAACAAGGTTCAAACTGCAAATACGAGGGGCACTACACAAATTAAGACTAGTTTTCAAAAGGCTGTCATTTACAAGATGGAAAAGTCTGAAATTTTGATGAGTGAAAAGGAAAGAATTGGGTTTGGTAGGAAGTTATCTTGAGATGGCAAAATTGGAAACCCCTATGAAATGCTTGCATCCAAGAGTTGGGACACAATACACTCTCCACTTGAGAGAAATTGAGACTAGGGAAGTTGGAATTGATTGGGCTTAACTCACCAAAAAGAAGGGAAAAAGGGCTTCTGATCCACAACATGCATTTATTGAAAATGGGACATTAGATTTATGCACTTCAGTTCCATTTGTATTGTATAATTAATTACTCCCAAAGGTCACAATTACCTTGAAACATGTTAGTCTTTTAGATGAGTGCACCACTTTGTTGGATATTATTGTCTTGAGAAGTCTAATTCCATCCTTTGCATTATGGTGGATATAATTTTCTTAACTTGATGGGGGTGAGTGTTTTAAATTGGAAGATCTCTTATAGGACATGGTAATATGCTCATTGATATGGCTATGTAATAATTGAAGGAAAGTTGATTGTAGCTTAGGGCATAGTTGGCAAAATCGCAGTTTAATCTGTGATTAGATACAAATCGCCGAGTTTTTTTGCTGGGCGAGTTTTTCTTAGAAAAAATAGTGGATTCTAGAAATTGGCCGAAGTAATCAGCGAGTTTTTCCTAAAAACTTGTGATTTTCCACTAAAAATTCGACTGCGCGTGAGTTCTAGCGATATAGGCAAGAATTTTTTTTTTTCAACACTAGTTTTGTTTTGTGCATTTGGAGGCTTGAGAAGGGGAGAGAAGAAGGGTTCCAAGGCATTCTTAGGTGATTGCAAGCTATTGAAGAGGAAGATGTGATTGTATTGATGTATTTACTATTTAGCATTTACTTCTAGATTTATAGTTTGACAAAAACTATTTACTATTTTGCTTCTTGCCATCAGCATTCCTCATGAGAATGCAATTTTGTACCCACTATGCATTTATATATATCTAAACTATGCTTGTTTCTTTTGTGTTCTCTTTAATTAACTCATTAGATGCATCTTCTCATTGAAATTTGCAAAAAAATGTATTTTGAATTAAATTTTGGCCGTTTTTTTAGGTTCCCTAATTTTCGCGAGTTTTTTCAAAAGAATGGCTGATATTTTCCCGAACAAACTTTCAGGGGGGTTGGCGAGTTGTTGCCTAGTCCGAGTTTTCCAACTATGGCTCAGGAAATCATTACAGAAATTAGATTTATCTTGTGCCATTTTCTGTAGTAGCTATCCTCTAGAGATATTTGCTTAAGAAATGTTATAATTAATTACAATGAAAATTTTGTAATTGGAAATAATTTATAGCCCAAGTCATTTAGTCTACTATCAGCCATAGTTTAAAAGCTTTGAGAAACTCGACATACCCAACTTTAGCTTGGATTTAGTGACTCAGGGAAATTTATAAACCTAAAAAAAGTAAAACACATTTTGTGAAATGTCAAAATACTATTTAAATATATGCATAATGATAAAACATCTTTTAGAGAACAGATAAGCACTATTGGTTTTTCATGCATTCATACTCAGCTCAAAAAATGTTCAGTGCATATCATTGAATGTAGTTATTAGTTACAAGTTTAACACTCATTCGCTCATAAATTTAATCTCAAACAGCATGGTGTCCAGTAGCTACTACTGTGTCATATGTGATCATAGTGACTAGAAAAACAATAAAGCACTTAATATGTGGTCATATTCATAATAACTTATCATGCTGCTACATCTCTCTCATACAAAGAAAGGAGAGAGATATTGTATAACATCAGGCACTACTGCAGTAGAAACTGAAATGTCTCTTCCACAGATCCACCCAAATACGATAGTTGAAGTGGTTGATGCCTCTGATCTTCTTCCATGCAATATGATAATTGAAGCAGTTGATGCCTCTGATCTTCTTTCCATAATAATTAGACTCTGCTTGTCCTGTTTCTTTTTCTGGCGTTCCATCCTTCTTCAAAGTAGGCCCGTGGCAGATTTTGTCTGAAACAAAGAAGTTGTAATCTGAAACCCTAGCATTTTAAAAAAAAATTTAAAGCTTACAAAATGTAAATTTTAGCAGCTAGTTAAATAACAGAAAAAGAGGTAAAATCTTAGAATGAGGGAAAACAAAACAATAACGTTACCTTGCTATGCTGCCAGAAACTTTAGTTGTCAAATCACTATTATGCAACATCCTTGAAATCACTTGTAAATGCACTGAATTTGTCTATGTCTCGAAGGAGTGAGGATTTGAGATGTTGAAGATTGTAGCTGTGATAGAAATCTTTATCTCTGATTTTGCTTTATATTGAAATTGAGAAAATACCTATGTATTGTGTTTACAGCTGGATAAGATATTTATGATAATATTTGAGATAATATTATATGAAGTGACATGTGTCATGCGAAGAGTCATGTGTTTAGAAACATGAAAAGACTTGTTTTTTGGAAATTGAAGAGACCTTTGGTTGTGATATGAAAAGTCTCTCAATTCTGTATATATGTGTGATCACAATTGTCTCAAGGGAAAAATCGTAATGGTTGATTATTTATAATCAATAAAATAGATTTTTTTTGGTGTAGTTGGTGTTTTTCCCCTTCAAGTGGAAGGGTTTTTCCAAGATAATCTCTTGTGTTTTTTGTGCAATTTTATTCTACTCTTCTTATTGTTGTTTATTTTCATTTTCTGGGCAAATCATTAACATGGTATTAGAGCCAAGCTAGATAACAACATTGTAGGTAGTCTCTTTTCTATAGCTCATGTTTCTGTTGTGATTTCATAAATCTGGAAGTGTTGAAATTCTGCTAGCAGCAAGAAATTATTCTTGCTGGTGTTTTGGTAGCTGCTAGAGAAATTATTCTCATCTATATTGATCCTTTGAATTCCTCTGAGCTTATCTTCTCTAAGACCAAAATAGCCCAGTTCAGTCCATTAAACTTCCAGTTTGTGAAATTATTGTACTCTGCAATGTTGAGGTGTACACCTCATCCGCAAGAACTCAAACATTTTTTTTGGGGTTTCCAAAATGCTCATCTTTGGGGTTTTCAAAACCCTTAGCAAAAGGCCACACGGAACATTTTGTCAATGGTACATCTCAATCGTTCAATAACGACTTTGCATCCAGTATGGCAAGATAGACAAAGCCCTAAGACTTTTTGTTCCTGGAACAAACGACAGTGGGTTCGGATGCGTGTAAGCAAAAAAGCGATTTGTAATGTTTATTGTGTTGGCAATGCCATTAGCAAAGCGAATGTTGAAAAGAAACTTCTGCGGTGGAGTGCCGAATAAATGATTGCCACTGTTTCTCTATGAATGCCTTCTACTATGAGGAGAAAGAAAGTCGTTTGTATTGGTAATGATGATTAACTAATTGCCCAGAAACACAATCAGAGGATGGGAATGGCCTATGGCAAGGGCAAGGCACTTCCACTTAGATGTTTTGCCTTGTTGGAAGCGCCTGCCAATGAGAGGAGTATTGGAAATCTTTGCATGGAGGGCTTCTGACAACGCTGTCTTAGTGGACATTGGAACTCTTGTCATCCCTTCCCAGCCAACAACATAGGGACATTGGAGCCAATAATAGTGTGAATTATTCAAAGGTTGAAATTCCGAGGCAGTTTTGATGGACCTCTCAACAACCATGGTTGAAGTCCCACTTATGGTTATTGATAATGCTCTTGCCTCTTCGTATGCAAAATCAGAGACAATATGTACTCCATATCTTAATAAAAGAGCACGGGAATGGTTATGAGGGACAATAATTCTACATTCTAGCCATGGTTACAGTGGTAATCAGAATTGACATTTTTAGAAATTTTGAGTTCGTTGCTTTAGAATGGATGTTTTGAATTCAGATGATGATGATTTGAGAAGAAGGGGTAGATGGAGAGAAATGAAAAGTTATGGAGATCGTAGAATATGTCAGATCTTGTTAATAGGTCCTACGCTACTTCAAACTTGCCCTTGATGAGTGCATGGGTGTTACCATCGAGCAAAGAAGAGGCTCTCAAGATTGTCGATTGGTAATATCTATGTTGTGAAGAACAAAAGTTATTTAATTTGGTATTGATCGCATATGCAGGTTATATAGTTGATATGCTTTATTCAATAGGATGCTTCATTAGTGTTCTTATATATATATATGTATTTATGTTTTGTTTCATATGTATTCTGACTTGATATTATGCAAGATACTATGATTACTAACCAGGTTGTCCAGATGGCCCAGATAGCTTCATAGAAAATAGAACTTGGAGATTTGGTTGATGTGAATTATCATTTGTATTAATTCATATTTGTGTCTGTGCTGAGATGAGAGATAAGTATTTTGTGATTATATCTTTAGTCATGATGAATTGTTATTATATCATTGGGAATAGTTTATGCTTTAGCATTGATCTCTATGATAGGTTGAATTTATGATTGCTCTTGGTTGTAGGATGCATCAAGAAGTGATGAGAGTTTATATGCATGGGGACGCTGCTTGCTGTCATGTGACTGATTGTTGATACATATCTTCATTAAAAGAGGAAGATAATATATAGGAAATGATATTCATTGGGAAATTGTTCAACTTCAGAGGGAGGTTATGTGACAGAGGGAGATGTCTAATTCTTTGCAAGCTTATGTGGTAGTGTAACTATTAAAGATCCTCAGTTAGTTAACTTGGACAGTGAATGATAATCCTGTTGAGAGGGAGTCTCTCTTGAGAGAGAATCTCAGTCATAGTTATACATATTACTAATGAGTTCTTCTTTGCGAGAGAGGTTCGAGGTGAAATCCTTTGTTCCACCCTTTTTGAGTAGGTATGATGGATCCACTCTCTATGAGTAGGCATGTTTGAAATGCGTTCTTCTTTGGGACAAGTCTCAGGTGAAAGCCCTAATGCTACCCTTTGGTGGTAGGCATGGTGAAAATTCCATTCTTGTTTGGGAGAAGTTTGAGGTGAAAGCTCTCATTTCACCCTCTACGAGTAGGCATGGTGGAAGTCATGTGTGTCACTCCATGACTTTAATCTTATACTTTTATGGTTCACCCTCTAGAAGTAGCTATGGTGAATAATGTTACAATATGTTTTAATGAGAATCTATGTGATGAAAATTTATTATTGACATCTTTGTTTGCAACACTGTGTGCCTGTCATACTAATAATCTCTCTCTTGTTAAGAGGGAGTGTTGAAGATTGTAGGTGTGATACATATCTTTATCTCTGTTGTTGCTTTATATTGAAATTGAGATAATACCTATGTATTGTGTTTAGAATTGGAGAAGATATTTATGATAATATATGAAGAGACGTGACATGCGAAGAGTTATGTGTTTGGAAATATGAAAATACTTGTTTTTTGGAAATTGAAGAGAACTTCAGTTGTGATTAAAATTGTATCAAGGGAAAAAACATTGGACTTGATAATTTATTATCAATAAAAGAGATATTATTCTAGGATGTGGCTGAGTTTTTTCCCTTCAAGTGAAAGGGTTTTCCTAGGATAATCTCGTATCTTTTGTGCAATTTTATTCTACTTTTCTTATTGCTGTTTATCTTTATTTTTTGGGCAAATCATTAACAAGAGGTATTATCAGAAAATTGAAGTCGTTTGATGCTTTTTGTTGGTTGCAGACTACCATTAAGTTGAAACTGACAAGTTTTTTATTTGAACTTGTCGGTTTTGGTTGTTAATTTTTATAGCAGAGAAAGCACCATACAAAGAACAGAAAAAGTCAAACACAAAATGGACAAAAGTTATCTTGGGAAAACCCTCTAACTTGAGGGGAAACAACCCAGCCACACAATAAACTCACTTGTACTGAATACTAATAATCTGAATACAATCCCCATAAACTTCTGATTCTGCACATCCCTCTAAATCAATGCACAGCTATCTCATTTTAACACTAATGAACCTGTAATACAAATACTGCACATAGAATACACCCGCTAATCACGACTGAGCACGTATGCAACAATCATTACCCAGCATTCATATGATAAAAATTGCCCTGCATGTCTATGATAATTACTTCCCTTCATGCATATAATAATCATCTGATGAATACCAACAAAACATCTCCTTAAAGAACACCTCCTGTAGACATAGAATGTGAACAATCCTCAATCTAAACAATGATGACCGGAACAAGAAGACCTGACATAACTTGCAACGGTCCATGAATATTCACTGTAACAGCCACCATATTGGCCTCCACATCATACACAAGACAGACCCTTCCAGTTTTGTTTGCTGTGACTTAAGAATGAATCCTACAGAAACAATCTGGAAACAATGATCTGAGAATAGTTGTCTCAACAGCAAGAACGACAATCTCGCCACACACAGAAGAATAGCAATCACAGACTTTTTCTTTTCGTTATCAAAGAATACACCACACGGAGAACCAAAAGCTCGACACTACCAAGAGATGCTTCCGTCATAGAACAGTGACCCAAAGCCTGACACCACAGCCATGCACATGTGGCTCTCCAATTATCAACAGTTACACATGCACGAGACCTTTCATTTTCTGTGGTGAAGACTCTTCACAGACTTCAAAAGGCACGACTCTTTGCTTGCCAAACACTACGCAAGATAAGACTCTTGGATACCCAACAGGAATGAGAGGAATATGCGGGAAGCTCGACTGCTGTGGCAGATACAAACCATGCAATCTTTCATGAGCAATGTGAAGACTTTTCATTAGACTTCAAGATTAATAACCTAGAGACGAAACCCTTCAAAAGGAACCGGATCAGAATTGCAGGCTTTTCAGTCTATGTCATCCGGCCATAAAGGAGAAGTAGGCATTGCATATAACAGACATCGCAATCATACTACCTCTGTTTGTTGATGAAGTCATCACAGGTAAAAGGAATGTCTCCTGCAGCTACAAACTCTAACATCGGCAAATATCTTGTGAGTTAATTGTTGAGGGATCATTCCAAACTTGGATGTGGGCAAAGTAGTTTCCCAGAAATTTGTTTTGTGAATGCCTGTGATTCTGCAAGCATTTGAACTGTGCCGTCAATGAACAAACAATATTGACAAAGCTATTAGTAAACAAATAAGGAGTGTTTGAAGAATAAATTTTCACCATTCGTTTCTAGAAAGAAAAAATCATAGAATTTTAAAATGATATTTTATAGTATATGTCAAAACCCCAGATAGACCTTATAGACCTTATAATGATGATATATCATCTATGTGATATCCTGTTTATGCTCTCATTGAATTGTCCAGGTTTTATGCAATTTGAGGTAAGATTTTATTCCAACATGATTATAAATATCTACAAGTGCAACCCTTGGGTTTGGATGTAGGACAGTGTTCACTTCTCAAAATGGTTGTACATTTCATCAATTATTTGAAACTCTAAACTTCTGTTTCAGTTCTCTGATCAAACTAAAACAAATTTCAAATCTATCAGATTTCCACAATCCATGGAAATGTAAATCAAGTTGCTGGAATAGATTGTGTGAATAATTTTTACATCAGTGTTTCGAATCCCACTATGCGATCCATCATCAGGATGCAATCTTTGTTTTCTTACATCTTGATGATGGATCATGTAGTGTGATTCGAAAGTTGATGTCAAAATTAGTTGCACAATCTAATCCATAAACTTACTTTACATTAAAATAAATTTGTCATAATCATTAAATAAGTAAACTATGGGCACTGGAAAACTACCCGATTATTTTTATCTTATGGAATACAAAAGAAATTCAATTCATGGTTGGAATTTAATTTGCTTGTAAGTTAAGTGAAAATGAGAATTGCGGTGATAACTTGTCACTCAATTTTTACACTTTTCACATGAAATGTTTCACAAATTAAAAATCTCTGGTGACATCCTGATTTTCTTTATAAGAATGCTACAGTGTAATATCCTGGATGGATGGATGGATATTCTTCTATAGTTTTCTCCAAAAGCATATTTCAGAATACAACAGAAAATTGTGCAGATAAACCAACAATATAAACCAGCAAATGAGCCAGTAGATGCTTATTTAAGTACTTAGTTCCAATCAACTTCAGATTTGCTATTGTATTATAAAAACTAGCAATACAATAATGTAATGTTTTCCAATCTTAAATACCACAAAGACAGTCAGATTGGATAATAAACATAAGTGAAAACACAAGTAAAACACCTGAAATGACGTCTCCCATGAACAATGGGTTCTCGTCCACTGTTGTCCAGCTAGAGGGTTTCCGTCCTCAAAGCTGGTTCGGAAAATGAAAGCAGTTTGCTTCCAAGTTTCTGCAAGAGAAAATTGATCTGAAATCCAATAACAAAGCATAATCCAGGCATGCTCAAATGAATGAAGCTTCCCTTCATTTAATGCTCAAGTTGTGACCCTTTAACTCCCTCCTCCTGTCTTTCCATATGACTTAAAATAATCTGCCTTAAGCTCCATTTAATTCACTTAAAAATGTGTTATGCATTTGACCTAATTTTCTGTAATGTCTCAAATTGGGGACATTAGAGTGCCCCCCCCTCGAGATTGTGTGCCCTCAAGCAATCATGAGTCCATAATCCAATGCCAGGGTCTCATGTCCGTCTTCAAGATGCTTCATAGCTCGTATTAGTAACTATGCAATCAGGATGTGCTAAATTGCGGAGCTAACAATAAGGATGCAACCCATCTATCATTATGATCCCTGGATTATTACAATATAGAAGGCTTGACAAATACAAAATCCTTATGGCCTCGTATTTTACAGAACATATACATTTTGAATAAAATGTTTTATAACTTCTAATATCAATGTGCTTTAAACGTATGGATTTCGGCTCACAAATATATTAATCTTCACATATTCTAGTTCTCAGAACATTTACGCACGAATATATTATAGAAATTTCTGATGAAACATTTTGTTAATGTTGTAGCTTCAATCGGATTGAATTAATTGAGAGATAATCCTTCTATGGTTATTTTTTAATCATCAATTAGACAAACTCACACACACACACACACATACACATATATGTATATATTGTGTGTGTGTGTGTGTATTGTTAACATTGTCTAATGGTTATTAACTTGTATATTACCATAGATATGTCTCCTCTACTCATATATATTAAACTCTGCAGTTGGAACACACATATACCGGATACGCAGTGCTATTACATTTGCAGAAACTGATCCTTCAAAATTAACACTTTTGACTATTCCCAACAAATATTAAATCTCTAGGTCTGAGTAAGTATTATTGCCATTTATAAAAGCCCCAACGATATATTGATCTTGGAAAATTACATTCAAAATTAATGTGTTAGTTCACTCTATTAATTAAAAATTTTCGCTTCAAAAGCTTTAGAATACACAACAGATAATATCAGCTTCCCACAGTTTGAAGCTCATGATGGACATATACTCTTCCACTGCTGGATGGTGCATACGCAACTACAGAAGTCCCAATCAAGGAAAATGGCCAGCATATTACGATGATAGATAGTTTCTAATCTTTGTTTAGTATCTAATAGTTATCTATTATAATCTCCTATAAATATTAGAATGTTTCCAATATTTAGTTTTCTATTTCTAGAATAGAATGTTTCTATTCTTTACAATTGTTTCCTAAGGAAAAATCGTTCAAAACTTCAACCTCTTGTATAAATTGACCTGTCAGTCTTTGTTAATATCAAGCAAATATTTTTCAATTACTTTGTAATATGGTATCAGAGCCAATACTCTAAATTTTTTCGAAAATAAAAATCTGGAAGGCACATTCTTCAAGGCAAAAAACATAAGACCCAGATTCAGAAGGCTCTTGGAAGAAAAACATTCAATGCAACTATTGCCACAAGTTTTGGTACATGAAGGTTGAATATTGGGAGTGTTGAGCAGCCCTATCTAAGCAATTTGGGTCGCAGCCCACAGCGAACAGTGCGGAGCACTGTGAGCAGATAGAATCTGCCTTTTACGCTTTTTGACAGCTTTCCTCTGAATAGATTAACCATTAAGGGAGGGTATTACGACAATAGATAATTTCTATTATCTTTATTTAGTATCTAATGGTTATCTATTGTAATCTCCTGTAAATATTATAATGTTTCTAATATTTAGTTTTTTGTTTCTAGAATAGAATGTTTCTATTCTTTACGATTGTTTCCTAAGGAAACATCATTCAACCTCTTGTATAAATTGACCTCTTAGTCTCTGTTAATATCAAGTGAATATTTTCCAATTACTTCATAATACAACCACCCTCATTTCTTTCAAAAACAACTAAATTCATTTCTTGAAATTAGGATGTCAAAATATTAAATCCTCATCGCCAACATATATTTGGCCACAAAAATAATTCAGTGCTAACCATTCTATCATTCACAACTGAAATACATTCGAAAGCCTTACAATCATTACTTGGCCCTAGCATAGAATATAGTGTACGACCAATATTGGTTTGCTCCTCAAAATTTAATAATATAGACCAAATACTCTAGTCACGATGCACTACCCGACATCGATATGATCAATTATGAAGAGCTCTCGCAACCTAGGGCTCTCCATGGCAGTACTATTTCAACTTGCACCTATATTGGCACAGATGCTAAAATCTTCCCTTTCTTAGTAAACAGATCATGATATCTCAATTTTATTGTGCAAGTATTTCACCCGATAAATCATATCATTTCTACAAAACGTATGCCTCTGGAAATGCTGGTTTACATTTGATGCTCATTTCTTGTGGTCAGTTTAAGCTGTGAATACTCCTAATATTGTCTTGCAAATACTTTAGCGATTTGAAATTCACCGTAGAAGGTAAAACATCATATATCCAAACTTGTTTAAAACAATCTATTAGCTTCATCATATTTGCCACTAAGGTTGAAGCATAGCCGCCAAGGGTGAACTGAGCTGTCTTTTGGAAAACATTTCCGCCGAATATTCATATGCCCAAACCTTTTAGAGATTCACACAAATAAGTGGGAAATCAAGTTAGTTTATTTAAAATCCTTACAATAGTCGGCTCATTATTGAAATATATTCTTTTAAATTTTTTTGTCTCCAGCTTAACAAATATTGTAACTTAGATATTCAGCATGAAAACTATGTCTCATGACTGGTATACTTGATATGTACCATTTTCTGCTTTGTTTACATTTTTCCCACAAAGTTATTATGATAAATCTTCTGATGAAATCTGATTATACCCAACAGGATGGCAGGTTTGATGCTTTGATACCACTGTAATATCCCAGATGGATATTCTCCAAATTATCTCCAAAAACATGTTTCAGAATACCACAGAAAACTCATACAAATAACCAACAATATAAACCAGCAAATGAACCATTAGGCTCATTATAAAAACAGCAATACGATAACGTAATATTTGCCAATCTTAAATACAAAAAATATAGTTAGATTGGACAATAAATATAAGTGAAAGCACAAGTGTGACAGTTTAAATGATGTCTCCCACAAACAATGGGTTCTTGTCCAATATAGTTCGGCTAGAGGGTTTCCGCCCTCAAAGCTGGTTACGAAAATGAAAGCAGCTTGCTTCCAAGTTTCTCCAAGAGAAAACTGATCTGAAATCCAATAACTAAGCACACTCAAATGAATGAAGTTTCCCCTCATTTAATGCTCAAGCTATGATCCTTGAACTCCCTCCCCTTGTCTTTTCACCTTCTCCCCCTTTTGTTACCTAATGACCTCCTTTTAAAAATTTAAACGACTTAAAATAATCTACCTTAAGTTCCATTTAATTCACTTTAAAATATGTTATGCATTTGACGTAATTTTCTCTTATGTCCCAACCTGGGGACATTACATGCAGCATTGCCATACGATTTATTGGATAAAGTAAGAGACTACAACACTAAACAAAAAGGTGGTATTAAATCTGGATATACTCTGAAAATGCATCTAGATATTACTAAAGATTTACCACAACAATCATCATTTTGCTTTCTGTGCTTTGATGAAACTCTTGACAAGATCATTGAAAGAAGCTTATGCCTTCTAATCTAAAATTTCATCTACTAATATTGATGATTCTGATTTGCTTATAGGTATGCTTGTGCAGTGACTAGCAGAAAACTTCTGAACTACAAGAAACAAAAAGGGAATTTTACAGAACAAGACATATAAAAGAACTGTTCTATTTTTAATGAGACAGATTGCAATGATATCTCGGTTGCAAAGACTATGTCCAATCTTTTACTGTAACAGACTTACCCTTTAATGATTTTAATATTTACTTTTTTTCAACAAAGAGACAGGTATATATTACCCCATTAATTAAATGACACCCTAAGCTCAGCAAAATATTGTCAGAAACCCTCGATAAAATCTCAGATATAACTACTTGAATTGCTTCATTGCTTCCAACTTACTGTAAGATGTAAAAGTTTTATCTTCTCTTTAACGTAATAGGACAAAAGTAACCGATATTTTCTGTTTATTTCAAAACAGTACAATTGTTTTAGTCAGATATTTTTAGTGTAATATAATCTCAAGAGCTATTCTCTAACCAAACATATCTCGTTACTTATGGTGCTGCAGATAATTTTTCGTGATTTTAAATCATCCAATATACTTTTAGATGAGAATTTTGATCCAAAATTGTCAGATTTTGGATTGGCTCGGCAAGGACCAACTGGAGGGATCAGCCACGTGTCCACAGCGGTATGCATATAGTAGAGGACATATGATGACTTTCTTCCATGCCTGCTTGATGTTAGTGCTGTTATAAATTTTAGTCATTACTTAAGATTTGCACCAAAAAGAGGTCAAATTTTTTTCACTTGCCTATTAATGAACCTAACTGATGGCTAAACTTCTGCAAACAAATCATGAAAAAAGGGGCTATCATACATACACATGCTTAACACTGTCTGGAATCTTACACTGTAAGAGTGATACAGATCTGTGTATGAAAGAAGCAAAGATGAAATGAGGCTTAAAAGGCTTATATTCTAGATTCACAAGCACTCTTTAAACATAAATTTGCTTGTTTAGAATAACACAACAAAGTAAATTTCAACGTAAATAAGAAATCAACACCATGTAATGTAATTATGACTCAAATGAGAATTTGTAGATTAAAAAGTTTGCATCTCCTGGAATTACAGAAGTCAAATAGATATGCCTGTCATACAATAAACTCCCTATCTTGCTCAATTATTATCACACAGTCAAATATCGTCAATCTTATCTCAAGTGCCGTAATTTAAACTCATCATAATTTAATCTATCTATCATAAATTCATGTCAAAACAACACCAACTAGCTTTGCTTCTGTCTACTCATTGATTGTGAGTAGATTTGTATAGAACTGAAGGTAAGAGGGGTGCTCCACTTTCTTTTACAAGTGGATAATTATGATAATTATTATTTAAAAAAAATCAACAATCATTTACTATAACGAAACAGGTTACAATTTGACATGTCAAAAAGACCATGCTGTAAAGACCTTAAGGTCTGTGTGATCTAAACTTTGTTTTTCTGAATTATTTGATCCTCAAAATAAATAACTGATTACACAATGCTGATTCAGGAAAATAACTAGTCAATAATGCTTTTGCAAACTCAAAGCATCAAATGACAAGTTTTACCCTACAACTGTAAATTCTGGATTATATTTGTTATTGAAATTGATAGAGAACTTTTTTACAATGGTGATTTAAGCTTTCATATTACATTAAAACCCAATATGTCAAATGGTAGCACACCATAGAGGATAAGTCTTGAGGGTTTTGTCCCGAGATCATGTAGAGCTTGAACAACAACATACAGCAGCACAGTGATCTCTTGGGGGTTCCGTCCCAAAACCTAAATTGTGCACAAAGACAAACGAAAATATTCAGCATAACTGAAAAAATGGCAAAGTCATCTATATATACCTACTTACGGTTGTTCATCAACTTGCTGTGCAAGGTAAGTAAACATTCTGATTTGGCCCCTTTCTGGAAGTCGCTAGAAAGCTACAAACTAAAATAAAGCAAAAACCTGATTTTCTGCAAGAAGACAAAATTACACAGTTGGCAGCAATTTGATGTTTCCTTCTAGGAGACAGCTGTCACCAGAAGACAAAATTGGGCTTCTTCAAGAATTCATCAATTCTTACTAGAAGATTGAAGACCAAAATCTGCTTCTTTTCTTCCTACACTAGATAAAACTGCATGGCTGGCACAAAAATCTGATTCTTTTCTTTGTACACTAGATAAGACCACATGGCTGGCAGCAATCTGATCATCCCATCCACTTGATTAAGTATTCTGGAATAGCTTTTATACATAATCTCTTTACTCTTACATCCATAGAAAATTTAGGTTCAAGGATCAATTTTTTTTCATAATCCAGCAGGGGGAGTTCCTTGGATGAGTTGTTTTGCTGTCCAAGAGCTTTCTTTAAGCACGGAACATGGAAATTCTCATTCATAAGCAACCTGCCCCACTTTTTTAATCACCCTGTAAGGGCCATAGAAATGTGGTTCAAGCTTCTCTTTTCTGCTTCCCTTCATAGAGGATTGTCTAAAGTGTTCTAACCTCAGAAACACCAAAAATCCTCTTCAAATGCTCTCTATGTTTGATGTCTATTTGCATACAACTTTTACTGACTTTGGGCTTGTTGCAAGTTCTCTTTGACAACTTCCAGAATATCTTTGATTTGCTGAATCAAATCCCGAGCATTAGGTACTCTACTATCAATGAAAACCTGATCCACAAAGAAGTTGCATCATAGCCATATAAAACTTTAAAGGGGAACATTGCAATCGAAATATGGTAAGCCATTACATGTGTCAACTCTGCAGTGACACCAAATACAGCAGTCAATATTCAGATCCCAAATTAATCTAGAAACTTGGTATGTCTTCCCTTGTTCATCTTTAAATTTTCGCTGCACCACTCTAATTAAAACATTACTATAACTTGAACTGTGAAGCAACTCATCGTGATCCCAATGAAGTACTGTACCAAACATACCTTTGCCAGGATCCCAAACAATTCTACCTCCCATGCTAAAAGTGAGAAGATAGATGTATTTCACCATATCCCCAATGCCTAATGTTATCAGCATTTGTATGCCGGTCTGAAAACCAGGATCCTATATCAGTTTTAGTAATATGCTTCCACCAATTGAAGGGAGGCCTATAGTGTTTTTTTGGGTTTTGGAGTTGGCTGCTTTGAAACCGGAGGTTCACCCCTGGATCCTAGTCATTGCACTATCACACTCCCTCAAATGGAAGAGATAGTTGTCTCTCATCATGTCATTGATGCCAACTATCTGAGTGAATCCTCAATGGCATAAGAAACACCTCTAATGTCATATGCTGCTGGGCTCTTATCATCATGCCAATATCCATCATTGGAGTAACGATCCAATCATTCCAATCTATCCCAAGGAATACTGGCATCAAATTACAATTTGAAACCTTTGTAATCAGCAATGTAAGATAGCCTCCTCATAAGAATGACTGGATTGGAACCCAACAAGTTTTGGCTGGAATGCTTCTACTCTCATGACCATCTCAAAAACTGGAGCATGGATCTGTTGGAACTCACCATTTCTAAGCATATATCCACCCGAAGCAAGTGACTCCATGACATGCATCTCAAATCCTAATATCAGGACCGGTTCATACTCCACCAGGGAATCATTGACATGATGGGATTGTGTCTCAACACTATTGATCTTCTCAAGCTCTTCATACATAGCTAAAGGCCTAATCAAATGTGTGTCACCCGTGTCTTCATCTCTACATGTAGGCATAATCGTAGTGGCTGATCCTCAAGGTGTGTATACAACTACCCCATCCGTGTCCATGATTCGAGCCTTCAAATGGCTCTCCAAATGTGACTCACGATCTCCACGATGCAAGCTGTGTGTATGCTCAGTATTTCAGAATCATACCTGTTTTTAAGCCTGTGCAAATTTGAAAACTGCTTGCTGTTGTCCATCATAATGGGTTCTCCGCTTAAACCATGAGTACCACTCTCATCTTCAAATGTGATGGCAGCCATAGAAGTCTGAACTTTTTCTGTGAATGGCAACGCTTGAGCTGAACTTAGTTCCTCACAAAGCTCACAAATCTGAATTTCTGATTCTTGAAGGGCCATCCAAGTGTTCTTCAAAGAAGCTTGGGTAAGATTAAACTCAACAGTAAGCTTATGTATCTCCTCTTTTTCGCCTTTTAGTGCACAAGAGAGATCTCACCAAACATGAAAAGACGATCTCTTTCAGGAAGTAGTAGTTAATTAGTCTTCATCACTATTAGCGTTTCTCTAAGTGCCTATAAATCTAAAAAGGAAAGTTCTTCACCAAGGTCCATACATATCCCTAAAGACCTCCGATACATTTTTCATCAGTTTATGAGTGTCATCAAGATGTTTGATGGCTGAAAAAATTTGATCTTCATTTACCTGCAACTGTCCTGCCAAATGATAGGATTCTTGAGACCTATCAACCCATACATATTTTCTTATTTATGATCAGCATCGTGCAACAATAAATCAGATTTGTTTTTGAGGTTAACATCAATACCATCTGTGTTATTAATGCCATCTTTCATGCATGATTGTGTAGGTGAAGTTAGAACAACACTATGGTCAAAAGTAGATCCATCTGAAACTGGATCCACGACATATGTAGGGTGTATCTCACCTGGACCAACATAAGTATCAGCACACACATAAGATGTGGAGTCATCATCATTGGCTGATTGGAAAACATCTTCATATATGCTTTCAGTATGCCTATCATATGTACTAGTATGATCAACCTTGTAGTATAGCTCTACTTCCAAACTTCCTACCAAACAATTTGGGCGATTCTCATCTGAAATAACATCTTTCCCATGACTGATAATTGCATTTACAAGTGACGATTGCTCCTTGGATGCGACCGCAATAAAATATTCTGTTTTTTAACTCCTCTTCTTTCACCAACTCTTCGTCAATCAAGCAAGATTTCAGCTTCCCTTCACATTGTTTGAAAATACCGTATACCAAGTTATAAGCAACTGTAGAAATAACTTGTTTTCATTTCAGAGCAGCCAATAACAAAGATATGATAGGTTGGGAAATAACATTACTTTCACCCCTAATTGAAGCCATAATGATTCTCATGAATGGATTTGTCATGATCCTCACTGATAGCAACAAGGAAATTGTGAAACTTCTCTAGAATAAGATCATTACAGTCATAATCGATAACGATAACCCCCAATCTTACCTTGTTCTTCAATTCTAAAATCGTAGTCCTCTTATCCAAAGGACTTCTGATGCCACCTAACAATAAAAAACTTAAAAAAATCAATTTAAAGATCCCCCTCATTTTATCATCCTTATAAGGAACCTCAGGAACTGTAATTCTTATATATTTCACTTATGCAGTGAGTAACAGAAAGTCTTACCTTCGTACCTTTGTGATTTAGCAATCTATGCTCACCCAAGAAAGTCACTGCTAGAACCATTACTATTTGAATCAACTGGGCAGGTGACTGATCCACTCTATGCAAACAATTCACCAGTTTCTTGAACAAGCTAAAAAAATGCCTTTTGACAAAGAGATGTTGACAAGTTTATTGCCTGCAATAGAAAGCCCTTTGCTCCACTTTTTGTTATCCACAGAACTAGTAAAATGATTCACCTTAATATTTGTTCTCCTTTTTTCTTCTTTCATTAACCCTTCGTCAAGGCTGACTTCTGACTTTTCTTTCATCATTCTTCTGATGCACTTCACTGAGTTCATTTTACAAGGTCTCAAGATTCCAACCACACTTACGAATTTGTCAAAGGGAACTTGTTCCTTAAACACCTCCCGCTTGCTTCGGTACATACACTTCAAAGAGTTGAATAGCTTCATGCTCATGACTCCTCTTTTCATTTGTCTTCGGTTTCAACATGTTATTTCAGACTCTAATGTACTCTTCACTGCTTGATGTCCCATTATCTTGGGTTCTTCCTCTTTCGGGAACGATTCTTGTAACTCTGATTGAGTTCCTGATTTAAGACCCAATTCCTTTTTCTTATGTAATAGTGATTAAAAGATTCAATAGCCTTGACCTTCTCCGTATTCATCAATGAATTTGATAAATTCCGCATGCACAACTATAGTATTCTTTCTGGGACTTAAATATTCCTGATATGTTATAAGCTTTTTCATCTTTTGATATCCAACAATTTTAGAGGCCAAACCATTATCCCCTTCTTCAATTTCTGTAACCATTATGAACATCCACAGTCTCGCAGGATTTTGGCTCTGATACCACCATAAAGACCTTAAGGTCTATATGATCTAAGCTTTGTTTTTCTGAACTATTTAATCCTCAAAATAAATAACTGATTACACAATATTAATTCAGGAAAAGAAATAGTCAATAATGCTTATGGAAATTCAAAGCCTGGAATAACAAGTTTTACCCAATAACTGTAAATTCTGGAATATATTTGCTGTTGAAACTGATAGAGAATTTCGTCACAACAGTAATTTAAGATTTCAAATTACAGAAAAACTCAATATAGAGTTGGAACAGTAATGCACAACAGAGGATAATTCATGAGGGTTTTGTCCTGAGACCATGTAGAGCTTGATCAACAGCATACATCAGCAAAGGTGACCTCTTGGGGATTCTGTCCCAAGACCAAAGTCATGTACAAAGGCAAACCAAATTATTCAGCATAACCAAAAAACTTGGGAAAGTCATCTATATATACCTACTTGGGGCTGTTCATTAACTTGCTGTGCAAGGCAAGTAAACAATTTGATTTGACCCCTTTCCAGAAATCGCTAGAAGATACAAAATAATCTAAAGCAAAAATCGGATTTTCTGCAAGAAGACAAAATTGCACTGTTGGTACTGGGCAGCAATCTGGTGTATCCTTATTAGGAGACAACTGTCACTACAAGACAAAATTGGGCATCTTCAGCATGGTGTCTAGCTGAGTGGCTACATCATTAATGATGTCTTGTTTGAAATCTGATAGCAAATTAGATAATTCCATCTTGGACACTCCTGAACTGTCATTGGACTTATGTGGTAGATCTCTATGTCCCCTACCTTTCTTTACAGTAGCTCAAGAATAATTCAGGCATATACTCTGTATATCAGTCCAAGTCTTTTGAGTGATATCCCCTCTTGCCATAAGGTCTAGAGCTTCAATGCTTCCTTCATTTACACCTCTCAGAAAAAGACGTTTCTTTGATTCCTCATTCAATTGATGTTGTATGTTATGCTGCAGGTTGAACATGAACCAAGAAACATAATCTTCCAAGGTTTCATCATCCTTTCGGGAAATTATGAAAATTTCATCCCCTTTTAAATCTCGACCCCAGCAATATTCCTTTGTGAGAAGCAAATTGCTCATTGCAGGCCAATCTGCTACAGCATTGGCACACAACCCCATGAACCATCTTAGAGTAGCTTCTTTTAAGGTTAGAAGGAAACAACTTCATTTTGTGTGTCATGTCCCTACTCTAGCTCAGTCTAACAGAGACATGTGAGTCAGCTTATTATGGGGTCTTGTAGGCTGACAGGGTTGGATAGAGACCCAGTATGGTTATTCAGTGTTGGGGACTTGGTTTTCTGGTGGGTATTGATCAGTTGGGTGACATTCCTTGTTTTTAGGAGGCAGTTCCTACATTTATGAGGTTCATTCCTACTTTTTAGGAGGTATGATCATGCCCAGGGCTGGGTTTCCATGAGATGACCCTTTGGGTTCAGTTTCAGAGGGATAGGGCTTGTTTCCTAAATTTTAGGAGCATCCCTAGATTTTAGGGATGAGATTGCCAGTGGATCCTTGATTTCCGACTTCAGTCACAGACAGGTGACAGGATGATTTTATGGTTTGTGATGTCAGTTGGGTAGTTTGTGGCTATTTGGGTTATATTTTTAATATTTCCTAAGTTAGCGTTTAATATTTAAATAAGGCTAAGTTAATATCCATTTTGGAGTAATAAGGGAATTTTGGCCTCATCTGGATGCGTATCCCATGTTATGATAGCTCGTTGGAAAGGTCTTGAAATTCTCTAAATCTTCCTCTTTGGTCTCAGGGCAATTCGGTGAGCGGATTTATTACTATGGTAGAAAAGGTCATTTTCTAGTGACATGGTCACTTTAAAATAAGATTTAATTCATTTTTATAGCCAATGCCAATTGGGGGTCACTTTAGGTTTCGAATTGCTTTGCAAGGGGTTATAAGGAGATGGGCACCATTTCTCATCATTATGCATATTTTTCAAACACTTCTTTTCAGATTTGCTCTGCTTGAGCGATTTGCATTCTGGGACGCAAACCCCAGGGTAATTGCTGGCTGGGACGTAACCCTCAGCAGCATTGGGTATTTACTGGTTGGGACGTAACCCTCAGCAGTATTTGGTCTTGGAATTTTCAGTGGTATCAGCTGTTATCAGGGAAGGAGGATGCCATTTCAGCTTGGGTCTGCAGTATTGTTTAGCTGGGCACGATTATTGGTACATGGGAAAGTGAGCCTTGCAGCAGTAGCCGCCATTTGCAGCACTTTGAAATATAGAGAGTCGGATAATCAGCAGCAGACGTTTGCATGTTCACAGTCTTTTCCATCAGCCAGTTTGGCGTCATTGTTAGGGAAAATGTACTGAATCCTTTATTTGGCTCTACAATGCAGAGATCTGCCTGGTACGATTTGTATCAATTCTGATTTTGCTGCATATTGTTATTTATTTTCAAACTCTTTTCATATCATTTGCTTCTTCTCATTTCTATGTTGAATAATCATTAAAAACGCAAAAACAAACAAACTCTTCTGCATTTCCGTCTAGTTCTGCAAGAAAACTTTAATAAACAGGAAAAAGAAAATTAAAAAGAAAAAATATAATAAAGCTACAGCAGATTAGCGACAGAGATCCATCAGGGATCTTTCATTGTGGGCATCAATTGTATAGTCATAACTTCTACATAGTATTCAAACTCAAAGAGAAAGGTTTCAGGGTCTTCAGTGATCAAGCCATAAAACTTGGGGAATGCAGCAGCAGGTATGTTCTTCAAATTTTGGTTACCTTGCCGAGGAGGGATAGGAAAAGGAAATGTTGGTTGAGGCTGAGGCTGAGCCATTCCTGGAGGGGGTACTGGCAGTGGTGCTTGATAGATGACAAGAGAAAGTGGATTATCTTGGTATTCAGGTTCAGCAAAGAGATCATTTAGATGCAAGGATTCATTAGAGGATGAGGGTATTCGTTCTTGAGCAGCAGCAAATGGATTTTTAAAAGGTTCTTTGTTCTCGCTGTGAGGTTCTTCAGGTTCAGGATTAAAAATGTCTTCCTGAATATTATAGGGAAGAAATCGCTCAAAAGGGGTCTATTCTTCTATGCATGCAAGATAATGTGAAATCTAATCTAACATAATGACTTCAAGGTTGAATTATATTGACAACTTCCCCGGCAATGGTGCCAAAAATGGTTGGTCAGCTAAATTCCTCAGTAAAGTAAAATGATTCACCTTAGTATTTGTACTTCTTTTTTCTTCTTTTATTAACCCTTCATCAAGGCTGACTTCTGACTTTTCTTTCATCTTCTTCTGATGCACTTCACTAAGTTCATTTTACAAGGTCTCAAGATTACAACCACACTTACGAATTTGTCATAGGGAACTTGTTCCTTAAACACCTCCTGCTTGCTTTGGTACATACACTTCAAAGAGTTGAATAGCTTCATGCTCATAACTCCTCTTTTCATTTGTCTTTGGTTTCAACATTTTCTTTTAGACTCTAATGTACTCTTCACTGCTTGATGTCCCATTATCTTGGGTTCTTCCTCTTTCGGGAATGATTCTTTTAACTCTGATTGAGTTCCTGATTTAAGACCCAATTCCTTTTTCTTATGTAATAGCGATTAAAAGATTCAATAGCCTTGACCTTCTCCAGTTCATTTGACTATTCATCAATGAATTTGATAACCTCCGCATGCACAACTATAGTATTCTTTGTGAGACTTAAATATTCCTGATATGTTATAAGCTTTTTCATCTTTTGATAGCCAACAATTTTAGATGCCAAACCATTATCCCCTTATTCAATTTCTGTAACCATTATGAACATCCACAGTCTCGCAGGATTTTGGCTCTGATACCAACGTAAAGACCTTAAGGTCTATATGATCTAAGCTTTGTTTTTCTGAACTATTTAATCCTCAAAATAAATAACTGATTACACAATATTAATTCAGGAAAAGAAATAGTCAATAATGCTTATGGAAATTCAAAGCATCGAATAACAAGTTTTACCCAATAACTGTAAATTCTGGAATATATTTGCTATTGAAACTGATAGAGAATTTCGTCACAACAGTAATTTAAGATTTCAAATTACAGAAAAACTCAATATAGAGTTGGAACAGTAATGCACAACAGAGGATAATTCATGAGGGTTCTGTCCCGAGACCATGTAGAGCTCGATCGGCAGCATACATCAGCAAAGGTGGCCTCTTAGGGATTCTGTCCCAAGACCAAAGTCATGTACAAAGGCAAATCAAATTATTCAGCATAACCAAAAAACTTGGGAAAGTCATCTATATATACCTACTTGGGGCTGTTCATTGACTTACTGTGTAAGGCAAGCAAACAATTTGATTTGACCCCTTTCCAGAAATCGCTAGAAGATACAAAATAATCTAAAGCAAAAATCGGATTTTCTGCAAGAAGACAATTGCACAGTTGGTACTGGGCAGCAATCTGGTGTATCCTTATTAGGAGACAACTGTCACTACAAGACAAAATTGGGCATCTTCAAGAAGTCACAGGTTCTTACTAGAAGATTCCAAGACCAAAAACTGAATTTTTTTGTCCTACACTAGATAAGTCCGCATGGCTGGCAGTGATCTGATCTTTTCCTGATTTTTCTAAAAGGAGGCGAAACTTTATACTTGGTGGCCAGCACTGTTATCCAGGCCAGGTGGTGTCAAACTTTATGGGTTCATCACAGCCAGCCCCAGCTAGGCACGGAATGTCTTACAAACAAAATATAGCAAGAGTTATTAGTCACAGTGTATGCTCTTGCATACAAAAGTTTTACAAACCAGCTGATACAACCAGTGACAATAAACAGTGATACAACCAGCTCAGTAATATCAACAGCTAACATTGGTTACATTCAGGATTATGTTAGAGGATGAATTTTAGAATGTTTGTTAGGCCAGTAGCATTCTTGTATATAATCAATAAATTTTGACATAGTGATTAGCAAAATATTATCAATTTTTAGTATTTTATCAAACTGCGATCAAAAGTCTATTAGTTGTAGCTGTGGTTCACAGCTAGTTTCCAAATCTGGAGATTAAATGTGAACCCCAGCAGTATCTAATTACCAGTACTAAACCTGATCATAACTGCTATTTGGTAGTTTTGGTTCTATCATGTGTGAGATTTTTATCACCGTTTCAGATCACATTTTGTGAACCATCATCAGGAGGATAGGGAGCTTAAGAAGAAGCAAAATAATTAGTTGCAGACTCAGGGACTAAAAGTAAAAAGAGATGGAAAAGGAGAAAAGATAGGTTGCATGTGGAAGGTGTGTGAGATTTTGTCTATTTATCTAAAAGTTTTAAGTAATTATAAATATGTATAATGATAGTATTAGTAATAAGAAGTATTTAAATTGCACACATATATTTTATTAGACTTTTATTACTTTTAGTGAAATGAGTAGACACATATATGCAATTCAAACAAGTCTTATTTATTGGCACATGTACTTGGGGACACACAACAAATATTTGTATTGGACTGTTTAGTGAAATGAGGCAGAGACACAGATATATGCAATTCAGAGATCTTTTATTTATTGATATTTCCATTATATTTTAATAGTTGATTATAAGCAGTGTAACACGGGGACTCGCACCCCCTTCCAAACTTTGAAGTACTTGTCCCCGAGACATTCCCGCACCGGGTACTTGAGCACTTGAGTACCCCCACCTCCACCATTCCTCAACCACGCTGCCGCTGGGATGGGTACTTGAATTTCTATTTGAATTTTGATTTTTGAATGTTACTATTAGTTATGAAATATTGTACTATTTTGAATGTTCAAGGGTTCTAGTTTATGTTGCAATTTTGCTATGTTTGAGTATTTAATTTGGTACGTTCTGCTGAAACATCGTTTCATAACTAGTGTTTAAGTTCTATATGTATACTATACAACACCCCTACCTACCTTGTCCATCACTTGCCACCGTCCCCTAGCCATCCCCTGGCCGTCCCCCTGCCATCCCAAAAATGAGGCCCATCTTTCGTCCATTCCGGAAACTTGTCCGATGTCCCTCTGTCCCGATGTGACCCAGTATTAGTGTTACACTGATTATAAGTTTTGTATAGTGCGACCTATCCCTTCTCCCTAATTGTTTTTCTTCTTCTTAAGCTGTCTAATATCCTGATGATGGCTCATTTACTGGAGTTTGGATTCTGAAATGTTAATGAAAAGCTCACTTGCAATCAAATCCAGAAATAACAACTATATCCACTATGGATTGTCAAAATCGAATATCATTAACTGATTATAACTTTCGGTATAAGCATCCATCTCAAATGCACGTAACGGAGGAGAGATGGTATTTTTTTTTTTTGTTGTCACCAAAATTTTGTTTTTGTGATTACATATACTTTTTTGACAAATTTATCAATGGTGGTTTTGAAATCACTTGGTCAAAATTTTGCAAATTTGATGTCTGATTTTTAAACCAGACCTGAGCCTTTATCCACAAGCTTCTTAAATCTCTCATTGGGAATCTCTAATGCCATAATAATCTATTCAACAATATTTGAAAATATGAGTCTACTAGAAGATTCCTTATGATGCCTTCTTTTGTCCTGGAAAATGTTCTCATTTTTTTTTTCAATTCATAATAAATCCTAGTGGAAAGATGTAATAATCTGAGCTTGTTCTGGTCAAAGAAAATCAAACTGGGACCAGAGACATTTTGTCAAATGGTTGGCATGTACCCTGGGTCTTTAGGTTTTGATACTGCTATAAGAAATCAGACTCTAGGAAATACAACAATATGACAAAGACTTTGCAAAACAATGTGAAATTCAGGAAACAACAGTGCTGGATTATACTATTCTCCACTATAGCACATGTATGCAATAATATAACTATCCAGAATCATAGAGCCAAAGACTAATTGTATTACAACGTGCTAGCTTATGTTTATACCACTAACCCAAGTTTGAAACACACTGGAGTGAATAAGTGGAACTTGGTCTAAAACGCATAGAGCTGGAAGTCTGCACTGCTGCTCACAGCCTGCCTCCAATGGCTACAGTTCTGGAACTCAACTCCCAATCGCGCCAACACTCATTCTGATTTATTGGTATCAGACTCAGCATCATGTTTATAGCCCGCGACCCCTCTATAAGTGCAGATGTAGATGCCATAACCAATATACTGACTGCTAACCCTGCCGTACCTTATCCTCCCTGTAGATTATGGTGTATACTCACTGACTGTAATATGCATTGCTGAAGGTGACCCGACTTCCATGTAGGCTCGGTATGCAGGTTTGTCAGCCACATTAAACTCACCACCCTTGGCTATGGATATCTTCTAACCTTGAATGTTGCCCAAGTATGAACTGTCTCCTGATGTGCTGCACTCAGTTATTACTATAACCGACTTTCTTCTACTATACTTCTTCCTGCCGTCAAGCTTCAATCTCTTATAAACCTTCAAAATATCAATTCTGACCTGTACGTGCTAGTTACCTGTAAATATCTTCAATCACCTGTATTTCTACTGCTAAACTTCCACTTCTCATAATTCTTCAATGTATCAATTTGGAAACTTGGTTCTGCAGTGCAATGTGAGATGCTAGGTTTGCGTCTAGCCTCACTATTCCTCCTTAAGGGGTTTCGTCCTTAGGAAGTATCCAATCACACTAAGCAACCTTTCGGATTTGTATAATAACATATATTCATTCTGTCAATCCCAATGTAGCTCCACGCTTTTATAACCTCGATATGAGGGAAGACACAAACAACTAGGCAATGTGGGATTAAAAGCCAATTTCTTCTTTTAGTCACTTTATAACTTTATAACATTAAAATATTTAAATAAATCACTTAAGTCGCTTCAAATTTAATATCTCTTGAAATACTTGTCTGATTGCCATGCTGTCTGAAATAAGAATCTCTCCTCATAATTCCCCATGTGACCAAATACACTTTCTAAAAATAGAAAGGGTCCATCTCTATTACCCCTGACTTACTATACACAGTATGGCAAATGGAGTCCAAATGACATCGAACGAAGGCCAAATCCATCAATCGCTGAATGTTGGAGATGACTCAATCCTCAGAAGACCCTCTAACCATCCTCATTAGCCTACGAGGATCCACTATTAGGCTAATCCCTGAAATACTGATGCTGGCAACCAATGGGGACATTACAAAAGAGAGCCAAAAAATGTTGAGCTTAACATTCAGACTATTAGCATTACCAAAAGAAATGCAATGCCAAAAGGAGTTTCCTAATATCCCATCACCAGGTATTCTTAAAAATTTAAAAATGAGTTCCAAATAGATCGAGGAACCTTGTAGCAAAAAAGGTGATTAAAATCTTCAGGAACAGTACAAACAGAACAATTTAAATTGCAAGAATTTGACATATTATTGAGGGGACCCATAACCAAGCCATATAAAACAATTCTTTTTAAGGTTCTAAAGATCTATACCAACATCATTTAGAATTAAGAAACTAAGCTTTGTCATTGATATTGACTTTATATTGGCTAAAACCTGTTGGGTATTTGTGAGAAGGCTACGTAGCTTGCTAGAATTAATGCTGAAGAAAGCTCAACCATCCTTTGACCAAAACTTCTTATAGATCTCTGTTCAAATTCAAATTCACAGGAACTTGTATATTGAACATGTTTTTATTAAGCACAGTGATATTCTTTCATGAGAGTCGGGTTTGGTTTGAAGTTATAGTTGGAAATAGAAAACCGAGTGACCTTGGAGAAGAGAGAGGTTTATTGTTTTATTGTAAGCTACACCAAATAAATTTGAAACTGAGAATTTCATTTTTATTTCCTTTAAAGGCTTCACTGCCAACAATGAAGTCCCTCACAATTTCTGAAGCCTGACTTTAGAGAAGAGCAAGAGGTTTGCTGTTTCATTGTGAGCTACAGAAAACAAATTTGAAACTGAGAATCTCATTTTCATTTCCTTTAAAGGCTTCACTGTCAACAATTAAGTCGCTCACAATATCCAAAGCACTCCAAATGCTACTAAAAAAGAGTCTACAGATTTAACTGCTAAGAACATGTCGAGTATGACTTCTAACTAAATTCTGCAAAGGCTCATTTCTTTTCAATGCCCTAACCATTCACTTTCTCTGCCAAAACCACAACCTGGATCTTCTAGCATTCAAGGATAAAGCCCCCTTTTCTCTTTACTCAAATGGCAGCAATTCTAATTCATTGCATGTCTTTCCTTTTTTCTTTTATCAGCAGATTAAAGAAACTTTCTGATTAACTTTTGGATGCTCATAACTTGAGAACTACCACATAAGCAAATTGAGGCATTTCAGTAGTATGAGAGGATAAAATTGTTAACAAATTTGAGACCTACATCAAGTCCCACATGTTTTCATGTACAGGTTTGTAGAAAATAAATCTCCAAATTTTTGACTTGTTTTGGAGGACCACTCTATTGCCAATTGTGTGTATTCAACAACTCGGGCGAGGTTATACCAGCTTAATACGTTAGATTTAGTTTCAGAATTATGTTAGATTTAGTTTAAGAAGTTTTAGCTCCTGATGCTTGACAATATTTATTAAGCCGGTTGATTATACTATCAAAGTTCTTTGCTTCCATTTTAGAAAGCAGAGTTGATCCATTAGCGATTTGGGTATTCACGAGCATATCCTTATTAGGTAAAGAGATACCTTCAACCATATTACCGAATTTGCAAGACCTTAATGTATAATAAAGAGCATCAGATGCAATAACAAATAGTGCAGGTTCAAGGGCAACCTTGTTTGATAAATCTCTGTAGGATAACAGCTTGGTTAATGACCCATGTATATCAATTTGATTACATGCATTGTGGCACATATATTTTTACCATATTGTAGAATAGTTTGGGAAAACAAAGAACATCTAGAACAAGTAAGATGAATGATGACTCCACCTTATCATATGTATTTTTAAAGTCAAATAACAACATTTCCACATTTTCTTTATTCCTGTTAGCACAGTCAAGAGCTTCCTAGCTTGTGTTGAGGTTTTTAAGGATGTTTTCTACCTTTTACAAGCCCCATTTGATTATTGCTAATGAACCTTTGAAGAGTGTTTGCTAAACTCATGGCCAAGACTTGGCATTTAATAACGTAATCAGTCTCCAGTTCTTGATATTCTTTTTGTCTTCTTTTTAAGGAAGTAGACATGCCTTTGATTCTTTTGTCTCCTACAGAACCCTTAATAAGTATTTTAGAATTCTTAAATACTGAGGAATCTCTATAATCCGAAAACTTCAATCCTCTGAGTCCAACACAAGACTTTATAATCTGCAAATTAGAGTAAATTACAAAACGTTGCAACTCTGATATCCCAACCACTGGGAATGCCACAAAGGAATACAAATTCAAATGGAGACACGAAAAATAACTGGAGGCATGCGACATTTTTTGTTGCTTTCTATTAAATCTGAAAATAACTATTTCAAGATGAAATATAAACTACAAATTCTGAAAATGCAAACTGATCTAAAAACTATTGATTACAAATTCATAGTACAATCTGGAGAAGCAACCAAACTATTTGGAGCTTCTCAAAGGTGTTACAATTACTGTTCACTTGGAGCTACGATGTCCGAAGGCAGACTTCACCTCCATTTGAAATACCTTTCATTTGTGTTGGGATGTAATTCTTATGACTGCCCACACCGTTTCTATTCCTGCAACAGGAGCATATGTCCCATCATACTCTCTCCTAAATTGTTGTTTGTACCCTTTGACAACCAACTGAGCCTTGTGCATATCTATTTTTCCTTCAGCATTGCTCTTGGTCTTATAGATCCATTTAACCTCAATGGCTTGCTTTTCAACCTGTTTTTGAAAAGAGCCGTCAGGAACTCTCTGTATTTGTTGTTCCATCATCTTTTGATCATCATTCTCAATATTTTCATCACCAATCGACACTCTACTTAAAGTGCTTGAAGATGTATCCCATGACTCATTCTCAATGAACTCCACATCTCTAGTTGTGATGATCTTCTTGGTGATTGGGTTATACAATCTATATGCTTTGGATTTGGGGACTGTAGCCTCTGAAGATGCACTGCACACCCTTGTCGTATGTGACACATTGTCCATTCTCCATTAACATTTTGTATCCATTTTGAATGAGCTGTCCAATACTCTTTCAGATTGTGCGTAATATTGGTGTCCGGGGTTTACAACTTGTATGCCTTGGTTTCAGGGAATGTAGCTCAAGAAGATGCACTTCACACCTTTGTTATAAACGATTGATTGTCCGGGGTTTACAACTTGTATGCCTTGGTTTTAGGGAATATAGCTCAGGAAGATGCACTTCACACCCTTGTTGTAAATGATTCATTGTCCAGTCCTGATTAGAACTTTGTATCCATTTTGGATGAGCTGTCCAACGCTCATCATATTGTGCTTAATACCAGGGGCAAAATAAACATTTTGGATCTCTTTCTTCTCACCTTACTCAGTGCAGATCACAATAGATCCTTTCCCTGTTGTTGGCACATTACCATTGTTCCCCATTTTAATTCTAGGCTTACCATTTTTATCAATGAAATAAAATAAAATAATCTTTCATCATCACTCATGTGGTTACTAAAACCACTATCAAAATACCAGACTTCGTGGCTGCCTTCTTTACCAATATTGCACATGCTAAAGGTTGCTCACTGATGCACATCAACCACATTCATTCACATCAGCCACATTTGCATTTGGCTTTGATTGATTATTTTATTTTTTCCAGCATTCACTCGCATAATGCCCAAATTTATGACAATAATAACATTCAACATTGCTTTTATCATACCTTTGATTCAAGCGACTGTTCTTCTTGCCTCGTCTAGCATTGGTGAGAGAGTTGCTCCCTCCCTCGTGGATGCATGCTTGTCCTGAGTATTCTCCTCCAACACTTTCTTGTCCAGAGTTGCCTCTACCTCAGCCTCTTGAGTTCCATCCAAAGCTATATCTTTGCCCCTGTCTCTTACATTGGCCTTGTTGGTCTGATTTTTCGCATTATAATTTTCCCTTGCCTAGGTAAAAAATCAGATTGGATCCACCGATGGCACGAAAACCTTTTAAAAATATGCGAATATTCTCCATCCTTTTCAAACTTTCCGCACCCCGAGTCTCCCCTTTTCTTTTTTGTTTCTCACCGCCCGATCCCTGAAAGATCTACGGCGGTTGCTATCTCGCTATGAAAAGATGCAAGTGTTTTACCCTTAGCGACATAGCGACTGCCGCTAAGTTGAAGAGCGCTGCCGTCAAATGGAGGTACGGTGATCGGAGATTGTATTACTTCAGAAATATTTGATCACATCTTTATGACAGACCTGTCAGAACCTGAAAAGGGGTTAGAACATTGAAGCACAAAAGGCGTCGACAGAAATCTCAACTTTTCCAATTAGTCGCTTTGTCGCTATCGAAAAAATTGAGCACTTTGCCGTTAGCGACATGGTGCCTTCACCAAAAGTAATGGCCGACAGTCACTTTTAAGTTTTTCGGTGACCATAAGTTTTCCAAGTTGCGTGATGGACGTGCAGTTTTATTGTTACGTCAGAAGCATTAATGAGGGTGGTTATGACTTCACTTGCCTTTATCTTTCTGGCCCTGAATTAAGCATAGTCATCGGAAGTCGCTATGTCACTATCGGAAAATTTGTGTTTCTTGCCGTTAGCGACATAGCGCCCAGACGAAAAGTAATACTGCGGCAACATTTTAGAGAAAGTGGGTCCCAGACAATGCTCCGTCAGATATTAGTTATGAAGTTTTGGCACACGATGGCATCTAGTGGGATACACATATACACCGGGAAAAGTGACGGCACCGGAGGTCGTGATGTCGCTATTGGGAAACTTGTTCTTCTTGCTGTTAGTAACATAGCGCCCAGCCGGGAAAAAAACACACGGTGGGACCCAAGCAGTGTGGTGATATGGCCAGGTTTTTAAAATATGAATTTATATGCCAGTGGTGCAAGGTTTTTCTCAATCATCAATAACTGGTCCCACGCCATATTCATAAAACATATGAAAGATCATGATCGTCAGATCAATCTCAAATCTACGATCGTTGCTATCTCGCTATGGTGAGTTGCATGAAGGTTACGAACAGCGACATAGCGACAAGGGGCCCACCATATTTCTCTTCAGTAATGCAACAAATGTCTTCCACATGATCAATGCAGAATCAACGATGGTCACTATCTCGCTATAGCAAGGTGCTCACTTTTTATGTATAGTGAGATAGCAATTAAATGACATGTGTCTTCAGAACTCAGTGGGCCCAGACTGAAGCGCCAACACTTGAAGGAATTGTATAGATGGAAGCATTTT
Organism: Cupressus sempervirens; assembly: GCA_028749045.1. Taxonomy (NCBI): domain Eukaryota; kingdom Viridiplantae; phylum Streptophyta; class Pinopsida; order Cupressales; family Cupressaceae; genus Cupressus; species Cupressus sempervirens. Next base: position 501,771,657 of record CM053784.1, read on the forward strand.
ATTGGGATGACTGCCAGCGTATTAAGAAGAAAAATGAGTCAGCCCAGTTTTCATTTCTAGATCATCAGATTTTTCAAGGATCAACGGCGCAATTTTTTTAAAAAAGAACTTGGTAAAGACGTGAAGTGATTCCTCATCTGTTCGAGAGCAATTGCAGAGGTTCAAAGAAGAACAAGTTTGGCAAATCAAGCTAGGAAGTTCAGAACTGATTTTTTGATAAGGTAATGACCTGAATGTGGTTAAAAGATAGTGAAAACTCAGTTGGGGTCGAAATTAATCAAATTCACTTAGTAAAAACTCAATTTTACTGGCATTTCATGAAGTTTTTAGATATTTTGATGACTCAACAAGTTCTCATCATTTCAACAAAGATATTTGCAAATCAGTAATAGAAAAATGATGAAACCAAATCAGATCAGAATGGGAGAAGAGAAAGAAGTTATTCAGTTGCAGGAGATTGAATTTCAAATGGACAGATGTCAATTGCATAATAGATCCGGGAATTCACTTCTTGCTATATCTTTCTTTCTTTCTTTCATTCATTGTAGGGGTTGGAATCTTGGAAAGTTTTCTCTGGAATGAAGGCATTTAGTAGAACTGGCCTTGGAATTGATGAATTATCAATGGAAGATATGGGATGTGCTAGTTCCATACCATGAAGCTTTGCTTTGGCTGTGATACCCCTTCCCATCCCATCAGTTTCTCATTCCCGCCATTTTCTCTTTTGTATGACAGCATATGTTATTGTATAGTCTGGTTTATTAGGTGATTTGTGAGTTAATTTCATGCATTTTTATGTATTATTCCAAAGAAATCAATACAAGGAACAGCAAGTGTTTCATTTTAGTTTAAATCTTGTCTCCTTTCTCAGTTGAGCTGTGATGTTTTATGGTCTTTGAACAAAGAACCTAGATCATAAGTGCAGTCCCTTAAGGCTATATGTTGCTTCATTGTTGCTTGTAATTCAAGGAATTATGTAAATGCTTCAGAGATTCAACAGAGTTGCAGATTTATTGAGGAGGATATCAGGTAAGAATGAGATTTAAATTGAACATTGATGTCTATTTACAAGGTGAATGGATAGATCATATATCTAAATATATGAATAAGTATCAGATATCCAAAATGCATGAGGGAGATTCATGAATTGCCCAATGGATCAGACACTGATCAGCTACAGGGCCATTAAGTTGTTGTCTATACATGGTTTTCATCTGCTTTCCCCACCCACATAAAATCAAATCAAATTCAAATCATCTTTACATTTTATGTTGAAGAGCTATAATAGAATGCCCTCAGCTTATGAATGTCATAGATTTGCATTTAGCTACTGTATATCTGTGTCATTTCATGAGTAATTAGGAGATAAAGGGGTTTCATCTGCAGTAAATAGATTCAGGGATATGTTTTGCACTAGTACGATATCAATTGAATCTGAGGTTAACCCGCCTAGGTCTAGCAGAGCCTAAAGTGAAGGAGTTATGCCTTAAAGTTGGCTCAAGACTGCAGTCAGGTGCATTCATCATAGGAATTTGCTAGCCTTAGATGCATTGGTCTGGTTTCTTGGTCATTTTCAAAACTGTTAAATCAGGAGCCAACAGGCCTGAGCTTTGAAAACTTGCTTTTGGGAATAAGTTGTAGACCTATTTAGGTATTGCTCATGGGTTTGGAGAGAGGCCATTAACTCATCCACAATCAATGTGGAGAGGTCCTTTGCCTCTTCAATGACTGAATATTGTATCAAATATTGACAGCAAACTTCAGAGGATTTTCTTCAATATTCTCTGGCATAGTTAGCTGCTGCTATTCTGGGAAATATTGCCTTTATTAAGGTTGCTTCTATCAAGCTCAATGCTTTTCGATTGTTTTGCGAGGCTAGCAAATTGAGCTGGTTCAGATATTTCCACAAAGCTACTGACCTGAAGATCCCACAAATCATTTGTAACCACTGTGGTTTTCATCTTCTTTGCCCAAACATCATAGTTTTGTCCATTAAAAGAAGATAGTTGCTGCCAGCTATTTCCTTCATCTCCAGCCATGTCTCCTACACTAGAAATTTCAACAGCCAGAGAAAAGAATCCCCAAATTTACAAGGATATAGAGCAAAAAGCTTTGATACCAAGAGGGAAATTAAAATTCCCTCAATCATAGAGCACACAGGGATTACAAACTCTGATTTCCCAACTTTTAGGAATGCACAATGGAATACAAATCCAAATGGAGATATAAACAAATTACTGGAGGCATGCAATTTTCTTTGTTGCTTTCTATTAAATCTGAAAATAAGTATTATTAAAATGAAATACAAATTACAAATTTTGAAAATGTAAACTAATCTGAAAATAATTGATTACAAACTGATAGCAGCAATTAGGAACTGCAATCAAACTATCTGGGGATTCTCAAAGCTCTTACAAGTTATAGCTCAATCGGAGCTACAGTTTTTGGAGCAATTCCTGCTCAATAAACAAAATCACAAACACGGCAGCTGCTGTCACAAATTCAGGAAACAATTCCTTTTGCTGTTGCTAACAAAAATATTTTCTTGCACAGACTGAATGAAATTTGAAAAACTCTCTTTCCTTTTGTCTTGTGCTGTCCATTTAATTTCCCATTCAGTATTTTAAATTCAAACTTACTTTTAAGCAATAAATTATTTAGCTGTCAGGACTGCATTGTCAAGAGTTAGTTGGAGATTTTATCCTCCAATGTGTGTGAATCATTAACCCACTGCTGCGAGCTCCTGACAGCTAGGTATGCACACCAATGGGCTTAGGGCAATTCAAATTAATTTAAAATTTCAACGGTACTGTTAGCTTCTCTTTTAATTAGAAATAACTGATCAACAACCCCATTAATATTTGCTTTGTAGAACTCACCAGGCAACCCTTCTGCACTGGGGGATTTGCCATTTAAAACAAAAACAACTGGATAGCAGACTTGGTCTTTTCAATTTGTCTGGCATGGATGCATCCACCTTTTCTTTGATATGATTGTCTCGCAATCATTGTGTGGTTCTCTGCAGCTAATAAGTTCTTTTGGAAAGGTTTAAATTATTTATTTAATATTATCATTCTTTTTGCAGTAGAAATCAATAATTGCAATAGGACTGACTGCCTCCTCCTTTTGTTGGCTTTATGCATGTTACAGAAGTATTTTGAGTCCTTATCTCCCTCTCAGAGCCACTTCATCTTGGCTTTGATGCTAGTGGCCTGGGCTGTTATGTTCTGCAGGTTTTCATCTCGTCAGGAAAATCAATTAATTTTTGGTTATCAGGCTCCTTTTTTCAATAGAGATTTTTTTGTTAGCAGAAATCTTGTAATTTATTTTCACATCTCCTTCTCAAGAGCATATTTCTTACCATAGTTCAGAAAAGAGACTGACAGTCTTCCACAGTATTTCCCCAATAGTTGACAGCAGATTTATTAGTGAAAAAACTTTATTGATTGTTAAAGTTTTGATAACTTTTCTATAGCCTTTAATTTTCAATAGCTCAATATCTAATTTATATAGTTTCTCCTTTCTAACATGCTTGATTAAAATATTAGTTATAATAGAGTAGTGGTCTGGCATAGCCTATAGAAGCACCTGAATGCAATTCTTTTTAAAATCATTCTCAAAATAAAAATAGTTCTCCTTAACATAAAAGCTGTCTAGTCTAGAGTAATTCCCCACCCCCATCCTTCTGGCAACTGCACCATGTGAACCAAATACGTTTACTACATTATTGTCTCTAGTGGATAAATAATCTTCCACTTTTTTTTGGCCCTTTACCAAAAACAATATTCATTACTTTTCCAATTCATAGGGTTTCCTCCAATTGATTTATCTTTTTTATGTTCAATGTTAAAGTCTCCTCCAGTGGTCCGATGAACCTCAGGTAAAGCAGAAGCCAACCAATATCACAGGTTAACCTTTCTGTATGGTCATTAGCAGTATAAATAGAACAAATACCAAATTTTACAGTATCCCTTTTAATAATGATCCAAACTCCCCTATTGCATGGGGAACAATCTGAATGTACCATAAATAACATTTTTGACAAAGAAAGATAGCCCAACCATCTTTACCCTCGGTATTATTAAAGGTATAAAAGTTACAGATGATTAGGGATAAAAGCTAGAGCTCTTCTAAACAAACTTAAACACAAGCTGGAATTCAATAGCTTTAGTTCCTTGTAGGAGAGGGAATTCCAATTTCTTTCTGCTATTGCAAAAACCCTTATAACGTACTTTTTGTGGGGGATTCAAGGCTCCTAATATTTGAATTCATACAATCGATGTTCATTACTGATTAAGAGGGAGGGTTGGGGGACCTCCCTCGGGAATTTCTTGTGCACCTCTTTTCCTATTTTTTGAATACTCACTCCTAATTTGCTTCCTCTCTTTTTAATCATCTTTTGTTAATTTCCATATCAATATTTTGATCTAGTATTTCCTCCTGAAGCGAAGGCTTTTTCCTGTTCACATTACTGTGATTGTCTAGCATAGTATCATTATAAGAAAACATTTTTAAGTATCCTTATGTTCTACTATTTTAGCAGCATCTGAAGGTTACTGGTAGCTGGTGCTAGTTTATTATCCCGAATTTGTTATATTAACTTGTCTAGAACAAGTCTCTGACCATTTTTCCTTTTTGGGGATTGTCAACATTTCTTTCTCATCCCTCAAGTTATCATTTGACTTGTTGATATTTTGAAGTGTGTTATTGTTAGTACAATCCTCTTTTCATTTCAATATAGTTTACCGTATTTGAGTTACTCATTTCCTCGTCACCCATATTTGTTATCACAAGTTCATCTTCTTGACTAATATTAGTGTATTTCTATTGTCTTTAGTTGATGCTTGTAATTTTTCTGTAAATGCAGGTTTCTCATTTTTAAAAAGACTAACAATTATTATTGGTGCCCCTTTTTTATAGAGGAACATACAGCAAGTCCCTTGAGACATTTTATTTTACAGTTGTATAAAGAGCTTCCATGTTGAAACTCGATGCACTATTAGAAAAAAGAATTCTTATGTTCATATGTGGAATAGTAGCCCTAGTTTTTCCACATATAACACCCTTGTAAGAGGATTAAGCAACTGTGGCAAGAATGCCCACTTTTGAGGTGGAACGTTCTTAATAATCACTCATTTGGAGGCTAGGGCATAATTTAGGAATTTGATTTTCTAATGTGGAATGTCCCCTTTTTGAAATAGGATTTACTAATAAATAAAATAATAAAATTAACATATAACATAATGAAAATTTAGTTGAGTTCAATGAATGGTCAAAGCATGAAATGAGAAGTTGTGTCGTGATCAATTATGATATGTGAAAGGGAGAAGAGAGTTTCATTTGAAAGGGGGATATGGAGGAACAGAGAAAGGAGGGAACATAGTAATTAAGGAAAATATTAGTCAAATAAGAAAGGAAGTGGCTCTTTCAAAGAGCAGCAATGATGAAGGGGTGTGTGAAATGTCCCTTTTCTGATTTTTTTTATGATATTTCCAACCTCTAATCAGATCTTTAAAATCAAACAGCTAATATCCCAAAGATCCACCAAATTCCTCAAGAAACCCCAAATCGGGTATGTTGAAAATAGTGCTAAAAGCTTCACAACTTCACAAATTATTAATGAATCTGAAAATGGAAATTTTTACAGAACTTTTAGCAGCATAACAGCCTACAAATTGACATTTCCAGATCCGTATAGCCTTTACACAACAGCTCGAAAATGTAGGACCAAAACTATGCTCATCGGGCTCCCGAAATAGCACAAAATATGCCCGGAAACACCACAAGAACACTAATAATCTATCTCAGAAGTTTAATCACGTCCCAATATATATATTCAGATCTATTTTAACAGCTTAAAGTATAAAATACAGCAGCAACCAAAACTGATATGAAATACTCAACCGGAAACACCAAACTCTCACAAAAATACACCCAGAAACTCACAAATCTGCACTGTTCAGCACAAAGGCAAACTCTGTATGAGCATGCACATGGAATGGCTTCAAACTCCTGTCCTTAGCCCTCCTGGAAACCTGCAAACTCCCGTTCTTGGGTCTCCCTGGAAACCTGCAAACTCCCGTTCTTGGGTCTCCTTCTCCACAGGTTTGGCAGCCTCTGAAGAATAACAAAGAATGAGCAAAAATCAAGTTCTGGAATGAGCTCAGAATGCCTCCAAACCCCTTAAAAGAGGGCATAACTGTAACTCACGTCCAAGAGAGGTTAATGAAACTTATTTTAATAATAATTTTCATTTATTAGTCCAACGGTTTCCAAAGATTAACCCCTTTTTTTCGAAACTTCACTTTCTTGGGCCTGCCTGCCTTAGCAAAGATTTTTTTTTTTTTTTAATTATTTGAAAAGGGGACATGACAAGTCCTCCCCTCCCAATCATTGCTTGTCCTCAAGCAATGGCTGAACAATAAACCAATCAATCCACCTGGATCCCAAATGTAGTCATGAACTATACTACTACCAATTAACACAGGCTCCTGCAATATCCTTTGCAATATGACCAAGAGGAATCCATAATCAAATTGACAATTATAGCTCAACCAAACTCCGAAATCACCACTACCACAAACAAAAACCCATGAGGCACAAACTCTTAGAACATCAGAACCCAAGTAAAGTGGACAAATCAAACTACCAACACAGTAAATACCATCAACGCATCCCACTGGCCGATATGGAATGTACAATCCAACTCTGAAACAATGGTGAAACCTCTTGAGTGAAACTGTACCAAGTATGGAGAATCCACACACTGTACAACTCCTGTAGTCAACACAACTCTGTAGATCATCGACCACTGTCTCATAACCATAACTCCCATGCACCCTTGATGGTGAAAAGCCATCACAAGATAAACAACAAGAAATGGAACCCAAACCAAATTTTCCTGCCATCAACTCCTCAACACAAGGATCAATTGCTAACTGATGTACATACCCTGCAATATAATGTTGATTAAAAAAACCAACCTCAGTCAACAACTCACCATGAAGAAGTGATACAACCCACTGTGACTGATCAATAGCTAAGTCAGGAGATGTCATAGCCAAAGGAGTAGAATCAATAACAACACCTGCTGAAGCATCACTCCAAAACTCCTGCTCTAAGTCATGTATTATCAAGCTATCAACTGCAGGACCTATCACAATGTCGTGCCCATCACAACTCTCATCTCGAGGCATCAAACTATTCCATAACTGATGATAAGCACTAGGAACCAAAGTACATCTCTGTATCATAATCTCATCAACATGGTCATCAAAGGTAAATTGATGAGCGTACCTCATAGTGTAATGCCGATAGAATGCGCCAATCTCAGTCAGTGGCTCAGATTGTAATCTAGATGAAACTAACTGCAATTGATCATGGACCATGTTGGAATTGACTACTACCTCCAAAGATATCACCAAGGGAGTAGTATTACTAGCAAGAACCATGCCAACTGTCGACTCACCAACATCACACACGATCTTTGATGCATCTCTAGTCTCTGTGCCATCAGTACCAGAGGCCACCACCATGTCAGGCATACAACAATCTGCTATAACACCCAACTCAACTGAACCTGACTCTAGTGGGAATGAACCTGATATGCCAATGTTAGTATCAAGGATGGATGCATCCCCATCTCCACTGTCTCTGACAATCTCGGCCATGGACATCCTTGGATCACCAAACACCATAGCTTGTGACTGTATAGAATCAGGTAAAGACTGTAGTTGCTCTAACTCCATGGTCACCTTAGCCAAATGAAGCTGTGACTCCTTGAAAGCCAACTGTGTACTCTCAAGAATCTCAGAAGTCACCTCAAGCTGCTCAGTAAGCTCACTCACCTCATCTTCCTTGGCCAACAATGCATCATATGCTGTACTACCCCACTCCATAAGATAATCTCTGTCGGCTAGCAACTGCATATAATTCTGTCTCAAAATCCAAATAGCCTTCCATAAAGAGTGGATCTCTATCAAGGAAAGATAACTGCCTTCCTGCTCATCACTAGTAGGAGAACCCCATCCATAAACTGCTAACAACTGACGAACAGCATCGAAATGCTGGCAAGTGATAGCAATGTCTCGGTCACTAACTCTCAACTGATTAGACACATGATGGCGCTGGCTTGACTGTCTCCTACAAACCTCCTCTGATGCATTGTCTAAAAGAGTATCCTCAAAGTTACTAGTCTCTAGAGTATTACCATCCATATCGTGTGAATCAAATCTAAAGCTCATATCAACATACGGAGTATCAAAAACATTAGCATTGCTGTCCAACTCCTCTGTACCCAAGGAAACTAAGTCTTCAAAACTGCCCACTGCATCCTCCTGGATGTCATCAATGCCAATATGATCCTGGGACTCATCTATACACACTGCCAAATATGAAATATCATCAACACATTCCAACAAGTATGGTCGACTGGATATATGAACAAAGCCCAACATTGGTGTATAAAAACTAATACCAACATCAAACAAGATACTGGCACAACAAAAGACAACACCGTGTAATCTGCTAATCAAATCCATGATAGCACCCAAACAAACACTGCTACCAAAAAGTGTTAAAGATCTCCAGTCAACTGAATCCCAAATGCCAATATAACAATCTCGAGTCCATATCCGTAAACTAGAATCAACTGGTAACTCAAGCAAACTCCTCACCTGAGTAATATGACCAATACCAACTAACTCCACATACCTGTCATGATCAGATAATGAAGTCACAATACTATCTGTGTTCACCTTCAGCTGGTTGGACAAATCATGTGAAGTACTACCAGCCTCAACCTCATGTGATGAAGCATCTAACTGTGCCTGGTACTCTTTCTCAGCAAAGTCATGAATGCTCAATGTCTGCTCATCTCTACCCGGTATCTCACCATCCTGCACAACAACATCCTCATAATCATCATCTGAACCCACTACACTGTAGTCACTGCCTGTTGTAACTATACCATCCTGAATACCTGTGGCATCACCCTTTGACAACCTGTAAACAATTGTCTCAATTTGAGTATCAAGTTGACCATTACTATCAATCTGTGTAATATCCTTTCCCACCACCTCCTGTGGCAGAGTAGAATCTGAGACCTCTACCTGGCTATCAGCTAGTTTCTCAAACTCCTCATGCAAGTTCTTGGAAATTGTGTCATCTGTCCTGTGAGAAAATCTGCTAAATAGAAATCCAGTCAACTTATCCACCTTAGCTGGGTCAGATAACATGTCATTTATACGGTGGTGCTCAACCAACTGTTTAGACATGTCATGGCTTATTTTCATAAGTTTATCTCGAATGTCTAAATAACCATCCTTTCTACTATTTTGACTCTGGCTATCAATTGTCCAAGATCGTTCCCTCTGAGACTCTGTACTATACCTGTCCATTCTGGATAAAATAGAGTGTAACCCCAATAGGATATAACTTCTTCAAACACCAAGAACTAACATACAAATGATTAGAAGTAGCATGCAACCATAGATTTGGACATGCAACTGATTAGAAGCAACATGCAACCACCAAATTATGACATGCAAGATTTGGGTAGTTGTCAAAACTGACATGCAAGATCTGGGTAGTTGTCAAAACTGACATGCAAACTTCTACAACCACCAAATTCACCAAGAACTAACATGAAAATGATTAGAAGTAGCATGCAACCATAAATTTTGACATGCAGCTGATTAGAAGCAACATGCAATCATAAATTATGACATGCAAGATTTGGGTAGTTCTCAAAACTGAAATGCAAGATCTGGGTAGTTGTCAAAACTGACCTGCAAACTTCTACAAACCCTCAGGCTGGCAAGATCATGGCTCTGATACCACTGAAATGTCCTTTTTCTGATTTTTTTAATGATATTTCCAACCTCTAATCAGATCTTTAAAATCAAACAGCTAATATCCCAAAGATCCACCAAATTCCTCAAGAAACCCCAAATCGGGTATGTTGAAAATAGTGCTAAAAGCTTCACAACTTCACAAATTATTAATGAATCTGAAAATGGAAATTTTTACAGAACTTTCAGCAGCATAACAGCCTACAAATTGACATTTCCAGATCCGTATAGCCTTTACACAACAGCTCGAAAATGTAGGACCAAAACTATGCTCATCGGGCTCCCGAAATAGCACAAAATATGCCCGGAAACACCACAAGAACACTAATAATCTATCTCAGAAGTTTAATCACGTCCCAATATATATATTCAGATCTATTTTAACAGCTTAAAGTATAAAATACAGCAGCAACCAAAACTGATATGAAATACTCAACCGAAAACACCAAACTCTCACAAAAATACACCCGGAAACTCACAAATCTGCACTGTTCAGCACAAAGGCAAACTCTGTATGAGCATGCACATGGAATGGCTTCAAACTCCCGTCCTTAGCCCTCTTGGAAACTTGCAAACTCCCATTCTTGGGTCTCCCTGGAAACCTGCAAACTCCCGTTCTTGGGTCTCCTTCTCCACAGGTTTGGCAGCCTCTGAAGAATAACAAAGAATGAGCAAAAATCAAGTTCTGGAATGAGCCCAGAATGCCTCCAAACCCCTTAAAAGAGGGCATAACTGTAGCTCATGTCCAAGAGAGGTTAATGAAACTTATTTTAATAATAATTTTCATTTATTAGTCCAACGGTTTCCAAAGATTAACCCCCTTTTTTCGAAACTTCACTTTCTTGGGCCTGCCTGCCTTAGCAAAGATTTTCTTTTTTTTTTAATTATTTGAAAAGGGGACATGACAGTGTGACTCTCTCAAAGGGTGATAATTATGGAAGGCTGTGACTCTCTCAAGGGGCATAAATGATCAAGAATTGTGACTCTTTCGTAGGGGGTAAGTTATGGAAGGTTGTAACTCTCTCAAAGGACATAAAGAATGAAGATTGTGATTCTTTTAGAGGGTGGTAATTGTGAAAGGCTGTGACCATTGCAAAGGGAAGACATGATGAAGAGCTCTGGCACTCCCTCACATTGGAAGATATGAAGGGAAGAAGATTTCATTTGAGGAGGACATCCAAGGGAGATTTATTTTGGGGAATAATTTTGACTTCATAATTGCCCATCCTTTGTTAGCAATATATAAAATCATCAATTCAATACTCTTCGCAATAAACATCCTTGTCACTTCCCATGTTATCTACCATCGTGATTGCAAGTCATCATTGCCGAGTCACATGAAAAGACTCAATAGGATTGTTAGACAACTCAAATTTAAGTATAAATTAATACATAAATCAAATGCTAGAACTAAGGTTGAAATATCTTAATTTCCAACAGATGTTTTTTTATATCACCAAAATTTTGTAGATCGTGCTGAATGTTTGTAAATAATAAGAAAATACATTAATTACCATTACAAGTTCATTCATTAAAAGAAAACTGTATTAATATGGAAACATAGGCAAAGTAGGGGTCCAAGGCTTGAAATCATTGGAGAGTCCAAGGATAGACTCTATAATATCTTGTTGCTACCATTGATTTAAAATATAATGTAATATACCTTGTTTTATTTCATGAGGTAAAATGTACCCACAATTTGTAATGCTCACAGGCCCGAAATTGCTTAGATTATTGTTGAACTCCAATGATTCAAAAGCAATTTCAGGCTCCACAAGCTTACAAATCATGGGTATATTTTGCCTCACAGAATGGTGGCAAAGTAAAGATTGACAACATGGCTCTAAAATAACTAATAAGCTTGTTATATCATTGGTCAATTAATTTAGATTTCTACAGTAACTTGTAAAATTTAGGCGAATCTAATCTAATCATGTATCACTTTTTATACAAATGTGGCAATTTAGGTGAACTGCTTGATTTTGATTCCCAAATTTCAACCATTAGCCAATTGATGAATTATTGGCTCTAAAAAAATGTAGATCCCAAGCGAAGCATTAAAAGATAATCCTTAGGGGTAGAGCATCAATTATTGCCCATGATCCAGTTATCATCCATTCCTTGCCCACTCAATTCCCCAAGTATTAACTTTAAATGGACCAAAAAATGATAAGTAAAAGCCCATTAATAAATCTCACATGTACCGATAGTCATATATAAAGCTCTAGATCTACTCAAGAAACAAAGCAATTATAACGTTCAGCAACTCTTCGTGGTATTTGATACACAAAATGGTTGTCAACTTCAAGTGTGCTAGACATCTAATTTTTGGATCATGATAAAAATATATTGAGCTCGCTCTCACATAAAATCTTATGCAAATGCTTTAGGAAATCAAGGGTTGAAATTTCTGTAAAAAACATTAAACAGAAGAAAACTCTAGACTTGGCCATGGTGATTAATTCATAAATGCTTCTGTTCTTTTGGTAAACCCTTCTAGAAACAGCACCCTAAGTATGAAGTAAATATGTTTGTGTCTGATTCTAGGGAAATACATGAAAGCCATGGTATGAAAGCTCCACAAGTTTGCAAAGGGATAATCTAATTATAAATTTATAAATGGTTGTGGTTCTATCGATATGTAACTAATTTACTACGAGGGTCACAGAATGGCCTATTAATTGGACAGAACATTGTCGAAAATCAAATTCTTTCTCATGCCTGGTTTTTGCCTTTGCAATTTGAATCAAATGGGATTTCTGTAAGACTTTTCACTGGCTGAAAATCTTTGTTGTCTCATGAGTACTACATGCTGATCCCAGCTTATCTAAAAACTTAAATAATAAAAGCTAAGTACCTAGCCATTCGGAAATGAATTCCTTCATTGAGGGGAAAAACAAAAACTTTTAATCCTCCTTGTCACTTGGGTCTCTTGCTTGTTGACATGTATTGATTATCATGAATGCCTCCACTTTTTGAATTGCTTGTACGAAGTTTGCTGATGCCCATATCTTTTTGGATCCTTGCTAATGCCCATGTTTTTTATGTATCAGTTATGAAGGAATTTTTTTGCAGCTTACTGTGTACACGCAGTGCATATCAGAACATGAAAAGAAATATTTTACACAATCGTCAACTGTCTTTCTTTTTTGAAGTAAAACACATAATACCATAACGATTGGAGAGATGTCATTGTATTTGCTTTTATCGGGTTGTTGAATTACTATAATGAAGTTTTCTTATGCCCATATTCTGTGTATCATGTATGAAGGATTTTTTTTGTAGCTTACTGTGTATATGTAGTACATATCAGAACATGAAAAGAAATATGGTGACTTATCGTTAATGTCTTTCTTTTTTGAAGCAAAACACATAACAAGGTCATGACTGGAGAGATATAATTGTATTTGCTTTTATCAGGTTGTTGGCACTGCAGGATATGCAGCCCCAGAATATGTTCAGACAGGGCATCTTACAGCAAAGAGTGACGTTTGGAGCTTTGGAGTAGTATTGTATGAATTGCTCACAGGAAGGAGATCCGTGGATAAGAATCGTCCAAAGAATGAACAGAAACTTCTTGAGTGGGTGAAGCCATTTTTATCTGAAAGCAAAAAGTTCCGTCTAATATTGGACCCAAGATTGGAGGGAAAATACTCTCTTAGAGAAGCACAAAAGATTGCTTATCTGGCCCATAGATGTCTGGTAAAACAGCCAAAATCCCGTCCTAAGATGAGTGAGGTGGTAAAGCAATTGAAGCGTATAGTTGACTCCTCCGAACCAGTAAGTCCTCAATCTATCGTTGCATCTCCAAGTAATGAAAGATGCACTGCCAGGGTGAGCAAGGAAAATCAAGAGGAACCAGTCAATTCAAAGAGGCATTTTCTTCTCTTGAGACACATTATCAATCTTAGAAGCAGAAAGAAGATCACAACACTAAATGGGAATAAATCCCCAAGGAAGCAAGAGAAACATGATTGATTGGTGATTATCTTTTTTTAACAGTGGCAATATGTTTTAACTTATCACCATTACAAGAAATTATGTTTCTACATGCTTCATCTATGTAGAGAACGTACTTGTAAATTGTTTTATCTTAGATACCCAATAAGTATCTAAGAGATCTAATAAAACACAACCCCAGAAAAAAGCAGGGCAAAAATTGAGAAAATGATTTCCATTGAAATAGAAAGCTAAAATGCCTGGGGCAACTCTGTGACGGATTCAGATTTATTAGGCTTGTATGTAGTTATAGATGTTACAGGTAATATGCCAATGGATGCCATCGTTCTCTTTCCAGAGGACTTGACTGAAAAATGAAAATGATTTTATGCATGTTAAAGCTTTACTAAGACAACCGAATTCTTTTAATAGGCTTTTTTTGGGCTTTGTAACGATTAAATTTGACATCAAATGTATTATATGATTTGTTTTCTTGGATCAGCAGGAAAATGTAGAGGAATGTTAGGTTAGTTTGATTTTCTAAACCGTCAGTAGACGATTAGGCTATTTACTACGAGATCCTTGACTGGGAATTGTCACGTCCATTTACTGAGCTGAAACTGAATTCTGTCAGTCACAAAAACTTACCTGAATGGGATTCCGACTTCCCACAGTTTGGTAGGTCATCACTGTGGGTCATCTCTAACTTACTGTTGCATGTTTTTGATATTGATGAGCAACAAAACAAGGGCACTGTCTCTATAAACAACAGCACACTAACAGTAAAAGTGCTAGCTAAATATGAGGTAAAAACAGACCATTAATTGACAGCGCATTCGGCAGATGGCTTGATGTCCATATTAGGGGTGGGTTGTGAGTGCTCACTCACTGTTGTCTGTTAGTCGTGTGTTAAGTAATATAATTTCTTATTTAAAGAGAACAAAATATATTTATTAATGATTTGTTTGTCAAACAATTAAGAGTATCGTCAAAATTAATAATTAGCAGTGCTATTTATACAAGAGACGTTAAGATTAATGATTAACAGTACTATTTTTATAATTTATAATTTTTCATTGATAGACTTTAATAGAATTAAAGTATAATTTTGGAACGGTCAGAATTAGTGTTTCTGATTTGTGGTCCCATAGTGGACGTCATTAAAATCCTTTATTCATACATTCATTGAATGATAGTAGCATGGACAGGCAACAACAATGTTTTGATTATTTTTACAAATTTATTAGTTATATGCAATGACTTATTAGATTTATTGCTGATAAACATCTATATAATTATTAATTATTTAGTAGCTGTTCAAACCATATTTTATATTTTTGAAATATGAAAACTCGATGCTCATCTGTAAGTAACTTTCTGTTTGACTACATACAAATGTACATGCACGATATTTTGTTTCGGCAGTTTATCTAATGTTATAAATTTATTTACGAGTTGCTAGTTTTTGTAAATTAAGAGCTGATTTGGAGATTTGGAGAATTATGTCAATGAGCCTCTATCTTTTATGTGGATAATGGGACTGTTGACGATATTTTTAAATATGTACTTGTAATTTATTTATAACATTGAAATTCACATCTTAGTAGCAACATTGAATCATAGATACACATATAAATATCATTATGTTTATTTGAAGCAATAAATAATAAATTACTTCTAGATATAATGCTAATCTTCAATTGTTAAAATTAATATTACTTTTTATATTTTATTGTATAACTAACATTTAATGTATGTACTGATAGAGGTCAAAATGTCCTCTTGATAGTGGGAAAATGCCCTCTTGTAAGAAACCATTGCAAACAAGTAGATAATTGTTTTCATATGAGTATATAGTCTAGAAGTCATTTTTCCACTTGGTTAAGGGCTGAAGCTAAGGATTTTGTATTAATATATATATGAACTCTACATAAGAAAAAAAAAAATATAAGCCCTATTTTAGCTTGTCTTCGTGATTTCATTTATTTGACATAGAATCAGCAAAATTAAATAAAGTAGTACGTGGAAAAAGAAATGATTTCACTTCTTTGAATTCCATATTCAAATGTCCTAAAAATCATCCTTGTAATAGTTTTTTTTTTGGAAGGATACCCCTTGTTCTAATAAATTTTAACCTCTTCTATTAGTAGGGATTTTGTCAAACAGTTTTCATGTCAACTAATTGTCTTTAGAATGTCTCGTTGGTTGATGGTTTCTTCACCTTATTTGAATGTCATAAGATGTACAATAGAAAGCATACATACTTACAAAAAACTAAATGACAATATTGAAATCTTAAATCTGAATTCATACAAATGACTGCAGTTAACAGTGTAGTGATTTTCACAACTTTAGTCAATACAAAATCAAAGGCGATTAATATTGCAAACCTAGATATTTCTTCAACCTTGTAATTTACAAATGTTTGGCATCATACGTAAAAGCATTAAGTATTGGGTACATCTCTAACATCAACCACCATTTCCCAGCATTACATGACACCTATCAAGAAGAAATTTAGCCAACAAAGAATGAGAATGCAACTCCATCTATTGCAGGTTTGGTAGGGCCAAAAGTATTTTTATAATATCTGCGAATTTGTAGCACTCCAGCTCTAAAATATGCAATCGAATCACCAACAACAAAACACTTAAAAATATTCTTCCATCCACTAATTTCCTCCTTCAAAGCACAATCATATCCTCTTATCCTCTTGACTCCATCTTGCATCACCGAGAAGAATGCTAGCATAAAGGGATTTCGTCCTCTAAGTCTTAAAGATAAAATCTTCATTAGTTCACCAATTTTCATATAACATCTAAGCATGATGGGAGAGAGCTCTTCAATATTTTTGTTAACACTTTTTAAGAGCTCAACCACTCACCTTTGTTTTTTTTAGTTTCATTTAGATAAATTGTAATATATATATATATGTGTGTGTGTGTGTGTGTGTGTGTGTGTGTGTGTGCGCACAAATAATGATTTTCATTATGTTAATGAATAGACTTGTCCTATGAAAGAACATGTTTATTTTTGACTCAATTCTCATATAAATATAAGAGGTTGTGTAGTGCCTACCTTTAATTTACTTTTATGTTATATTGCCTAATTCTTTTAGGCCAACTTTTATAGTTATGTGATGTGATTTAGTGGTACTTAGTTACCTGATTTGGTTGATTTTGTTTACATACTTAGATTATATATTTGATGAGCTATTTTATACTTGGATATTTCATGTGTTCATAGTAATTCTTCTGATGATGCTTTGTATATTTTATATAGTGATTTCAGCTGTTTTTATGATGACAATTATATGGATGATTAATGTGGTTTTTTTGGTTACTTACTCCATACTTCAATGTGTATAGTGTACATGTATGTTTTACTTTATGTTTGACGTATCTGATGTGGTCGAGGGAGGGAGTTGTAGTCATCTGCTAGTCAAGATTTACACGATGTACCACTTCCTGCCATTTGCCTGTTTAGTTTAGATGTATATGCATATGTACATGTTCGACTTTTATATAGATTACAGGTACTGAACATCAACTTCCCTGAATTGCTAGGATGAATATGCCCTATTGCAATATCTCAATGGTAAAAGAGGGGAGACAGTTCGCAAGTCTAAATCCTAAATCTGAGCCAATTGTCGTAAAATATAAGACAAGTATATGATTTATTTACCTTTTCGAATTCTTTAAAGTGACGGGAATTTAAGATTTTTAACCTTTGAGTTTGGTTCATACTTTGTTATTGAACTGTGGGTCTGCTGTGACTGTTGGATATAATTAAATCAACTGAAGAGATTATTAAATGATTTAATAAAACAAATTTTTTATATAGAATTAAAAAAAAAAAATTAAATAGAAGAAATGAATTTAAGGATTTAATTAAAAGACTAATTTAATAATAATAAATTTAGAAGTTGCATTTAAATAATGAACTTTAAATATTATTATTAGTTAAATTAATAAACATGTTTTCAAAAAATTGTCTTCTTATTTAATAAAAACGAAGCGAGAATAATTTAAATCAAGTTTATTCTAATTAAAGGCAAAAAAACATGCACAAGTGATTAAATAAATTAAAATAATAAAAGAAGAGGCCTTTGCATGTTCGTAAACCTGAAACCCTAGGATGAGTTAAACTCTTTAGTAAGAGATTGAAGCTCATTTCTATACACAAGTTTTGGAGGAACAATTTTTGAAGATTGAAAGACATGATATTTCTGAAGGATCTGGGAGAGGAAAATTTTTGCAATCATTGAGCTTTTGTCAGATTGTAGCATTAGAATGATAGGAGTTTTGTAGAATTCATTGTAGTAAATCTTTGGATATACCTCTATCTTCTTTGTGTCTGTTATATCAATTTTTGTGTATGGAAAACATATTTTGATTTAAAACCCTTATTGGTAAATTGATTGTTCTTCATTGCTTGTAGATTCGTGAAAACAAAATTAAAATTCTCATTAGAAAATTTGAATTTAAGGAAGAAATTCATAAGTAGGGTTTGAAAATTAAGAAAAGATTATTGTTTTATAAAATTTGTATGGTTGCAAATGATTTTCCTATCAGATCTTAGGTGGAAAAAGTATATATATATATATATATATATATATATATATATATATATATTACAACAGTAATAAAACTTTCTGTGGTAATATTGTCCTGGTCAATATTCTGATTGGGGAGTTTTTTTTTCATTTATTAAAATGATTTAAAAAAAAAATAATTATTTTTTAATGATGGGTGGGGGCCACTACCCCTATAACGCTCCGCCAAGGGATCCAAAAGAATTAACCTAAAGTTTTACTAAGTTTGCCAAACATTTTCTTAAAAAAAAGAAAAAATAACATACACGTCAAACATAAACTAGCAGAAGCAATAACATACAATCATACATAAGCAAACATAATAGATTACATTTCTTAAGGATCCCAAGATGTTGAGTCACATTTAAATTTTAATTAATACTAAGTCTAATAAATACCACATCCACATGAAAGAATAATTAAAAGTCCAAAGTCCATTTAAATAATATGTTCTGAATGCCACTTGGCAATAAAATTCAGAATGCTTAATCATCCACTATACATGTCACAGCGTATGAAAGGCTAAAATAATATACATTTATAAAAATAGAATTTACATCACCCTCCTTGGATCCATGATAAAAAGTACAATAAAATAAATGAAACCATCCACCATACATGATATATCCATCCATCATAAAAGATATAAACATCCATCATGAAATATAACCATCCATCATAATGATACATAAATAGAATAAAAAGAAATGTAGACAAGGAATGCTTTAGCCACGGTGACTACAAACGGATCTCAATGGTAAGAGTAAAAAGCACTACCACCCGACCGCGTGGAACCTAAATAGTTCACTCCCATCGCGCTGAGGAGATAGTCTAAAGTCCCAAACAGGATAACAATCCAAACATCAAAATACTCTCTAAGTCTAAGAAATCCTAAAAGCAATCTAACTCAAAGGTTCTAAGATAGATTGACATCTAATTCCCAGAGGCACACAAAGACACATAGGAAACCTACTACGTAAGCGGGCAAGTGTCATCACAAAAATCACTCTAGAGTTACCTTGGCAGTCTCTTGGGACCCCGACCCCCTAGTGATCCCTATGCAGCTACTAGTATCCTCTCATACTGGCAAGGCGTGCTATGGATGCAAGGTCGCAACCAAGCGTTCTCTCTACTCCCATCCTAGTCTATACTAACACTCAAGGCATGGGGGAGAACATATAAAGACTCTTATTAGGTTCATTTTATTCCCATTTAGTGTAGTGTTTTCACTTATTAAACAACTTACAATGGGTTACCCTGGGAACCACTTAGGGCCCCGACCCCCATTGCAAGCCACTTCTCGACATTACATGTAGATTACCTACCCTAATCTCATGAAATCACAAATCAAAGAATCATAGTAAAATCACCTTAGTCCTATACAAGTGACTAGAAAGCGCCAAAAGTTAAATCACAATAATCACATCAATTCTCTACGAGCAACTAGAAAGCATCCCAAAAATAACACTGATCGAAGACTCATAATGGTTAAGTCAAACATGTCACAAGATGACATCACCAAGAACAAAGCAAACACTTTAGTCCTATCAAAGCGATTGGAAAGAAACCCAAATATAATTGATCAAGGATTAAAAATGGTTAAGTCAAATATCTCATAACAATCACCTTAGCTTCACATAAGAATACTAGAAAGCAATAAGAAACAGTAAATACAAACATATCATAAAGCATACCATCACATTACCATGGTTGGGTTAAAAAGAATCAAGATCAAAGCATCATCATGACATCACAAACATAGAACTCTCGAGCCTATGGTAACATCCTAACACTGGTCAATGCTAGTTCAAACCTTGAACCCCAAAACATAAGATACACCTCGCATACAGAGCATACAATGGAGCTTACTCAATACATTATGTTTTTTTGAAGATACAAAAGTTTGATTTTACTACAAGTTTCAAGTTTATGTTTTCACTTAAATCCAAACTAGAAAATAAAATCTCAAGTTTGCCTATTAATCATTCATATCTTACAGTTCCAGTTTATTTCATTAATAATTTAATTAAATATTCTAATTAAATATCAATAAAATGTCAACAATCAATTTGTTTTCCCAAAAGTATTTTAATAATAATAAATAATTAAAACGTTTAATTATTTATCATTAATATTTATTTTTAAATAACTTATTCTTAAGTTATTAACAAAATAACTATTAATTTATTAATAAAATTAGAATGACATTAATAACAATTTAGTTAATTATTTTTGAAATTAAAAGTGACCAAAACAAGGTGGTTGGCCCATACAAGCAAAAAGCTGGTAACCAACACACTACCAGCAGAAACCACTAGCAGACAAAAGACTAACTAAACATCAACAAAGTTCCAAATGTCTGCAAAAACCAACAGAGCTAAGAGTAACTAAGCTACAACCAAGCCGAGAAAACTAGTAAACTACAAAAATCAACCCAACCAAAATTGGCATAGCAAGCCAACCCGAATCTTAATTACAATTGTAAACCAGCAAAGCCTTAACTAATAGTAAAACATAAAAAAGTCTTGGATCCAAAGATCCTAGTAAACTAAGAAACATAATTTTCTTTTTTCCCCTTCCCCTTCGCGTCCATAGGATCCAGACCTAGTCATCAGCAAGGAACTTGAAGAGCAACTTGTGGTCCTACATATCCATACTTATGTTCTCCTTTTCTTGTGCTAGCAATTGAAGGGTGGTGGCCGCAACATGTGTGACTTTGAGGCCAAATTTGGAGAAGGAAAAAAATCCCTCCTCCAAAGTTTTAACCCTCCTTTCCAATTTAGCATATTGTTCCTCTGAAACCTCGGTCCCTTCCTTAGTCTCCGCTTCCACCTTTAAAGCTTCTTCCTTAGCTTTTAGCACCTGGATTTCATCCTATAAAACCCTTGGGTTAGAGAAAACCTTAGAATTATCCTTGACCGGGGATGAAATAGTTATGGGGGAAGTGTCCATCTTGCTGCTCTCATCACAAAAGGTACTGGGTTTAAGGGAAAAGTTGGCAAACACATGGGTGATCTCCGTATTCATAGCATTACCAGTAGATGCCTGGGTCTAGGCACTGTCCACCAAGTTATCCCCTGAGTTAAAACTTTTCTCCACCTCCTCCTTTCCATCATCCTTCTTGGAATTAGAAATATCTTCCTCCTCCCTTCCTTCATTATTATTTTTTGAACTATCTTCCTCAACCTCCTCAATTGGACATCTGAGGGATTTCTATTTGCACTTAGCCTGGGATGGTGCAAGCCTACCAGATCTCCTGCTAGCCTTACCCCCGGTCTCCTCCTTTGAATCCTCTCCATCAACCTCAACCAAATTTTTAATTTTTGTCTTCTTGTTTCCCCTTTGTTCTATTGTTGTTTTAGGTTTTTTCTTTTTCTTATTTTCCCTACTAGGGGAGGGTTGGGGGGTGTGAATTCTAGTGCCCGTATTGGAGCTCGAGGATGAATTCTAGCTGTGGCATTGGTTATCTACCACCACCACCCTAGGTGGGCATAGGGCTAGGTGAAACTGATAGAGGTGGAAGATTAAACCTTGATGAATTATGGTAAAATTTAAACCTTTACTCCTTTTTTCTCTAACGTCAGCAACCATATCCTCAAGGGAATGCAGAAGATAAAAGGGGATAGAAATGAAATCCCTATTCCTAAAATGGTTTAACAAAGAGAAATGATAGTAATAATAGACACCAAACTTGCCCTCCAGTGTCAGATAGCTCATAAGGACCAGGCACACATCATCCCATGGGGTGGGAAACTTGTCTCTTTTAAACCCTTCTTTGTAACGAATTGACTCCCCACCTTCTGCGGAGAAACTATTCATACTAGCCTCATCAGTAATTTTGGTAACCTTTCTCCATTTTCCCCCTTCATTGAGAGGCCAATCACCATGGCAATCACTTCCTCAGTGACTTGGAAGGTGATTCCATTAATAGTGACCTTCCTTTCATTCCATTCATTAACAAATTGGAGCATACAGTTCTCATCGTATCCCACCATCGACTGCATGTACGGCAAAAAAATCCCTTCCTTCAGAAGAAACCAAGTGGCCATCCTATCTTTAAAATTCTCCATTTTTGTGGGTTCCAACCTATTCAAGTCCCCACCCATCTCTATTTCACCAATTTTCGGCTCCCCTTCTTCAGTAATATGCATCTGAACTTTCTCAACAACAATCTCTCTGCAACTACTCTTCACCTTAAGCCCTTTAACAAGTAAATAAAATTTGCAAACCCGTGCTTGATGAGATCCAAAATCCCATGCGAGATTATTATGGGATTCATTAATGTATAAAATCATAATTTTCATACCTCGACGTTTTCTGACATCCTAATTAATGATATCTTTTGTACTTCCAATTGGGAAGTAATTTGAAACTCACAATGGGTTACCATAATTATGAAGTGACATCTCTCTTAATTCATAATCACTCCGATTATCGTTTGTATAGCCACATCTTCCCTTTATTTCCAAAAAGCCATTGTTAAAT
Organism: Cupressus sempervirens; assembly: GCA_028749045.1. Lineage (NCBI taxonomy): Eukaryota > Viridiplantae > Streptophyta > Pinopsida > Cupressales > Cupressaceae > Cupressus > Cupressus sempervirens. The sequence continues at coordinate 501,794,526 of CM053784.1, forward strand.
TTAGCGAACATTATCACCATGTTGCCAAATTTGGCCCTACTTAAAAAATTTATAGTCCTCATCATATATTATTCTCGCCTCTTTCCAAGATTATCAACGACTTAATATATTCGTTGAGATCAACCCAATTCCTCTAGCACATGATTGCCATTGCATTAAACCCCATGGCAGCTGCCGTGTCTACCACCTTGTTTCCTTCCCTATAGATGTGCTGAAGGTAGATATTTTCCATTCCATTCAACACTTGCTTGATATCCATAATGGTGTTTCAAATATTCCAACCCAGTCTGGCCACTCCCTTGACCAATTCAATGATTAATTTGGAGTCCCCCTCAATTGTTAACTCCTTAATTTGCATTTCCCTAGTTAGTTGAAGGTCCCATAACAATGCTATGGCTTCAGCCAAATTATTGCTTCCATTTCCCACCTTTCTTGCATACACCAACAACACATCACCATTTCTGTCCTGTAGCACTCCTCCCGTTGCTCCTATTCCTCCAATTGCAGCACTGTTGAAGTTTAGTTTATACTGCATTAGGGTGGGGGGTCTCCATCTCATCTACTATCTCATCATCATTTTTGAGTTATCAAAGAGGAAAAAATCCCCATGACAACCCCATCCTTCAACAACTAGGCCTTCATGTCTAGCTGGTTCCTCCTTTGGCTTTTTACATTTAGCCACTCTTAAATTTTCCTTCAACAATTTGTCCATTATTCCAAAAACCACATCCTCTGGTTTACTCTCCTCCCTAAATAATCTATTATTTCTTTCTTTCCATATGTGCTAGCAAACATATGGTGGAACAATTTTCCATAGAAAAACTAATCTAGGGTGATAAAAGGGACCGCACCAATTCTCCACAAACTGTCCTAGATTATCTTTCATAACCTAGTCCAAGCCAAACCTTTCCTCGACCTTAGTCCAAATCCCTAAAGTATATTGGCATTCTAAGAAAAGGTGGAAAATACTTTCTTCCTTTTCTTTACAAAGACAACAATGATTTTTTATATAAAAACCCCTTCTCTTCAAGTTGTCCAAAGTTAAGATTTTACCATGCTGAGCCATCCACTAAAAGAAATTAATTTTAGGAATAAGGTCAGTGATCCATACCTTTCGCCACAATGTTGGGTAGGGGTCCTTACTAAACTTGAATGTGTATGTTGATTTGAAAGTGAAGTTACCACTTGGAGTTAAGTCCCAAGCCGTAGTGTCCTCCCGAGGTAATAGGGGGAGTCTTTGTTCCTTTAACAACTCTTCCAATTCATTAAGGAGAAGAATATCTTCTTGGGAGTAATCTTCCTAATAAAGCTTCTTCCACCTCCTCTCCTGAACAATATAGTCTCCGAATCTTCCCCCAACCTCATTTTTAAGTAATTCCATTAATCTACTGAATTTGCTGAAGACCAGTGGTTTCCCCTCCATCCACCTATCTTCCCAAAATCTAATATTGAAACCGTTCCCCACAATCCACCTCAAATATTCTCTTAATAAACCTCTATTTCTAACAATATTCTGCCAGATTTTTGAACCTCCAGGAAGGTCATTGCTAAATAGATTCCACTTCAAAGAGGTATTAGACAAATATTTGGCTTTCATGATATTGCCCCAATTAGTATTTTCTTCAACTAGTCTCTAGCCAATTTTCGTAAGGAGAGCTTTGTTAAGGTCCCAAAGCCTTCTTACACCCAAAACCCCCTTAATCTTTGATTTATGCACCTCCTTCCAATTAACTAAACTCAATTTATTTTTCTCCTCTATCCTTGACCAAAGGAAATTCCTTTGTATTGTCTCAATTTTCTCTACCATGTTTTGATTAATTTTGAAAATGGATAAGAAGTAAATAGGGATTCCTTGAAGAGTAGCAGAGAGCAGTTGTAATTTTCTAGCATTGCTTAAAATTTCCCCTTTCCACCCTGCAAGCTTCCTCTGAATTCTCTCCACTATCGTGTTCCAGAAGTCATTAGTCACTTCCTTAGTAGTAAGTGGTAATCCAAGATAAGTATCCGGGAGGCTAGCTGATTGGCATTCCAAAATGTTCCTTATCTTCCTTTGTAATGAGGCTTCAATATTAAAGAAATAAATTTTACTCTTGTGGTAATTCACAGGATGCCCTAAACTTTTTTCATAATTATGTAGTATCATCTTCCAAGCTTCAACCTCCATTATTGAAGATTCTCCAAATAGGAAAGTGTCATCAAAAAACTGTTGAATGACCTCAATTTCAGTAGTAGTAGCAGGTTTAACCCCTTTGACATAGCCAGTACTCACTAATTTGTAGAATGACCTAAGGTTTCAACAACCATAATAAAGAGATAGGGAGAGAGTGGATCACCCTATCTTAAACCTTTCTTTGCAGAAAAGTCGCCCCAGGGGGAACCATTAAGCAGGACAAAATATTGCATTGAGCCAACCATCATCATGATCAAGTTTATAATCTTTTTGTTAAATCCCACTTTTTCTAGTACATCCTAAAGGAAGTCCCAATTGACCTTATCATAAGCTTTGGAAATATCTAATTTGAATGCCATTCCCAGTTTTCTATTTTTCTCCCTAGAATGAATAACCTCATGTGTGGATATAGCCGCGTCCAATATCTGTCTTCCTGGAACAAATCCCTTTTGAGAGCTACCAATTATTCTTCCCAAGAAAGGCTTAATTCTGTTCACAAAAACTTTGGCAAAGATCTTATAAATAGTATTACATAAGCTTATAGGTCTAAAGTCAAGTAGGCTCAAAGGAGCAGGGATTTTAGGAACTAAAGCAATAAAGGTCTTGTTAATCCTCCTTAGTAGCTTACCAGTTTTGAAAAATCCCTAGTGGCCCAAATCACTTCCGATTTAACCACCTCTCAGAAATGCTGGAAAAATGCCGGAGGAAACCCATCCGGCCCCAGAGCCTTATAAGCTTTCATAGAAAACACTGCACTTTTCACCTCCTCCTTAGTGATATTACCAAGTATCTGGTTATTCTCCTCCACACCAAGTATTTGTGGGACCAAATTAATCAAGCTTCTTCTAATTACTAGGTTCCCAACAAAATTGTCTTTAACAAATGCTCTACTATAGTGTTCCACAACATGTCTTCCCATCTCCTCTTGCTCTTTTAAGACCCTTCCCCCTTCATCATTTAGCCTATTGATTGTGTTTCTTCTTTTATGGTTAGAGGCTGACCTGTGAAAGAAAGAGTGTTCTTATCCCCTTCCTTAAGCCATTGAATTCTTGACCTTTGTTTCCAAAAAATTTCCTCCCTCAGTAGGATATCCTTCCACTTTTTTCTATACACCTCCTCTTCCTGAGTTGCACCTTCCAAGTTGATCCCTCTTGTGATTTCTCCTTGGAGTTTTTTGAGCTTTTCCCCCACTTCACCTTTGACTTTGAATACGTCACCAAATGAACTCTTAGCCTAGACCCTGACATTCCTCCTAATATTATCCAATTTTTGGGTAAGTCTATACATCGTAGTACCATTTAATTAATTGTTATAACTAGATAAATAATCCTTTTAAAAATTTCTTACCATTTATTAATAATGTTTTAATAAATTTATTAACAACTATATTACAAAATCTTGTTAAATTAAACTAAATTAAATTTTAATTAAATTAATTTTTTTAATAACTTAATTATAATAAAGGTTAAACTTATTAATAAATTTTAAATAATAATGAAATTAATTTAAATTAATCTTCGAATGAAATTGGTTTAAAAAAAATTCACAAATCAACCATGCAAATTCAATTCGTAGGCCCAAGCCGTAGTGGCTTTTATGAAGATTGCCAACCTTGCCCTACAGACGCAGGGCCTGTGGCAGCAATGCTGACGCAATCCTGCGACAACAGGGTGGTTTTTGCCAAAGTACGATGGGGGGGGGGTGGCCTGTGGCAGCATTTTTTAATTTTAATTTATAATTTTTATTTAATATTTTTAAAAAATTATTTTATTTAAATTAAATGAAATTTAATTCAACCAATAACCTTCCCAATAAATATATTAATTTTTAAAATTTTTTTTTTATAACATTTGTAATTCTAGCCTGATAGGAAAATTTGATTAACCATTTGAATTTCTAAATTAAAATTTTCATTTTTTAAAACCTCAAACCCTCCCCAGTTTTAATATCTAATTTGCAAAATTAATGGACGAGGTTTTTCTAAGAATTTCAACCTCTACGTATACAGAGAAATTAACACGCATACTAGAAATTCACAGAATTGAAAGCACCCGTCACAAGAAATATTTAGATAGCCATTCAACAGACATGATGCAGACAAGAAAGAAAGAGCGTAACAAATTTAGCGAATAATCACAAGCATCTACCTGGACACTGATGCTAATCGCTACACCCAAGAAGCTTGTAGAGAAATTCCTCCTCTCAGAACCTTCTCCTTTCCGAAAATTCCTTCCTTCTCCAAAATTCGCGGTCCTTCAAAAATGAACCCCCAAATTGTGATATGGAGTTCTCTCCTAAAATCGGGGCACTAATTGTGCGTTCACTCGAGAGAACTCCTTGCTCACCAGGCTTCCACTCTAACTTAACTTTTCTTAATCTTTTTTTTACCCTTCCCATGTACGTTTATTAAATTATTAAATAACTTTATTTAATTTTCACTTGACTTCTCTTTTAATTAATTTATTAAATTTTAATCTCATGCACACATTATGCAATTAAAATATTTTTATTAAATTCACTTGTTTTATCTTTTTAACTAATTTCTTATGTTTTAATCTCATGCATACATCATGCAATCTAAAAACTTTTAATAAATAAATTTCTTTTCACTCTTTAATTTATTTTTAAAATTTAATTGATAAACTATTTACTAACTCAAATAATAATATTATTTAGCATTTATTTAAAAATGAACTCTAAATATATTATTATTAAATTAAATAAATATTATCACATTCTAAAGTTATTCTTATAACTTTTATCTTCAAATTTAATTCTTTTTATTTAATTAATTTCTCAATTAATTAAATATAATTAAATATTAGAATATCATAATAAATTTCTATTAAATTAAATCATTAATTTAATCTTTTTAATTAGACTTAATTAATAAAAAATTCACTAAAGACTCATAGAATAAAATACGAAAGCCCATCATAGCAAAACACATAAAATCAAACTAAAGGGTTATAATCACAAATTAATGTCATTCAATGCATTTAGAGGGTACAACACTCAGATACTTGTCCTAATTTTCTAGGAGAAATGACTTAAAGGTTTAGGATTTGGACTTGAGAATTTATCTTCCCTCTCTTACCATTGAGATAATGCGATAGGGTATGCTCATCCTGGCAATTCAGGGAAGTTGATACCTAGTACTTGCAACCTGCATAAAATCCACACATGTACAAACGTAATATTCTAAGCTAAATAGGCAATGGCAAGAAGTGGTGCATTGTGTAGATCTCGACTAGTAGGTGACTACAACTCCCTTCCTTAACCACATTAGAAATACCATACATAAAGAAAACAAACACGCACACCATACACATGTAGTATAGGGTAAGTATCCATAAGAAAACACATATGATAATAAACCATCTAACTAATCATCATCAATAACTGAAAATACTGTAATGATCATCTGCGTACATGAAGTATATAGTACCAAGTAATCTCATCATTATCAATTGAATCTAAAACAATATCTGATAATTTCAAAGTAATGCTACTAAACATCAAATATAAAACTGGCCTAAAAGAGTTCGACAATAATAGCAAAAATGTAAACTAGGGGTAGGCACTACAAACTCGCACCCTCCATTTCTTTCCCTTTTGGCTCATAGGTCGATGTTGCACAAGAGAAACATCAACTGCTTTGGCAATGCTATGACTGTCCTAGGTAGCACAACGATTGCCTTGAGCAAGCCATCGACCACCGTCCCCTTAGGGGATTGTAATTTAAAGTTTTTTTCTTTAAAATAAATAAACAAAAAAAAATATTTATTATATAATATTTTTGTAATAGATATATTGTTAAAAAGAGTTAAATTTAATTTATTATTTAAATTAGTTAATTAAACTTTTAATTATAAATTTAATTATATTGAATTTAAGTTTTTTAAATTAAATTGAATTTAATATATGGTTTTTTTATGACTTCTATTTAGTCTTATTGTAATTAAATTTATAATATTATTAAATACGAAGTGTTTTGTAATAAATAAATAGTAATTATTCATATGAATTTAATTATTGTGCTCAAATTAAATACCTAGTTATAAGGAAAGCATGGATGTTTAACTAGGAAATAGAAACTTGTCTTTATGATCGATATGATCTTAAAACCTTTATCAACTGGGAAAACTTCGAAAATGCAAACTGGAAACTTTATTGCAAATTCGATTCTTATGGAATTATAATGAAGACTAAAATAGCTAATTAACTACATTTGTTTTATATGCTTATTGAGGTTTTGTGTTTTTATCTTGTGATGAGTCTTTTGGGGAAACCTAGTATGTTGACCGATTAGACATGTTTACTCGAGGCTTGGGAAGTGATTATTTTATGATGTTGTTATGCAATGTTATTTAGTCACAATTATTTCATTCCCAACCATTGTGATGGATTTACATGTTTCTCTGGTGAGAACCAATTCTGTTATGTAAGCTCATGTTATGTTTTTCATGATATAACCTTTGAGGGTTGATCAATTATCTATTTTGTTTTCCAGTTGCTTGTATAAGACTAATGTGGTTATTGAGATATTCTGTTATGAGCTTAGGGTAGGTTATCTTTGTGTATGCTAGGAAGTGGCTTGCAATGGAGGCCAGATCCCTAAAGAGGTTGCCTGGGTAACCCATAGTAAGTGGTATTAATAAGTGATAACATTTCATTAATGAGGTTAAAATGAGTTAGCAAGAGTTAGTATTTTACCTTGCTTATGTCTCAAGTGCTAGTACATGCTAGGATGGGAGTAGAGAGGATGTTTGGTTGCGACCTTGCCTCGTTAGTATGCCTTGTTTGTACGAACACACTAGTACATTTCCCCTTATTTTATGACCTAAATTTTCAACCAAAGGCCATATTGGCCTATGAATTCTTCTTTTAATTTTTAATTTTTTTTGCCTAATTTGGTTGAAATTTTGGCCAAAGTAGGGTTTCCCAATTTGGTTAAAATTTTGATCAAATCGGATTCAATGACAAAAAAGAAAAAAATAGGAATCATATTTTCTTTTTTGGCGGAGGAGTTAGTTGGATGTGCTTTGCATGCACAAGAGCCATTTGAGGTAAGAAGTTTGCATTTTGCGTTGCTCATTAAATTCGATTTGACGATCTTTCCTTCTGATGGTGTTGCTAATTGTGCATTTTTTTTGTTGAATAACTCTTTGGGCATCTTATTGTTGTGAGAAAGATTCATTTAAAACTATAAAAGGATCTTATAGTAGTCAAAAATCTTTGGCCATTTTATTTCACATTTGCAAAGTGGAAAATTTGAGATTCCTTACTTTGATGATGTCACGTAAGGCATGAACTTGCTCAATCTGCACATAGCCAACACAATTTTTTTTGTTAAAATTCACCATCGAAATGCTTTGTATTTATAATTTACATTAGAAACCAATCAAGAAATTCAACATATTTATCTTTCCGTTTCTCTAGAAATCATTGAAGGGACAACCTCTTGGCCATCAGAAGATCTACATAACAATTAATCCCTCATTTATGTACTATAAAATTGTCTTCCCCCTTCTCATATATCACAATATTGGGCAGTCACAAAATTGGGTGGAAGACTTGTTGGAATTTAATGTCTTAAAAGAGTAGCTTTACTTTCTCCCTTCTAAATTTGAAACCCTTGGCCTTGGATTTGTTGTAAGAGCTTCACAAATTTCAATATGTGAATTCAACAAAGCCAATTGCCCCTTTTCCTATTCACCATTTTTATAAACCCTAGTGCATCCTGCAGAAATAGATTAAGGGTCTTAAATTATTCACAAACCCTAATCCACTCTCCCTTGTAAAAGTTCTCTAAATCACTGAAAAAATAATCACAATATCATTTACTCTTAGCTTACCTATCACAAATTTCAAGCGATCCACAAATTTCCTATAGAATATCAATCTGATGGTCTCTCCTGCGTATTGGCAAGAAATGACTATTTCGTTCTAAGATCCTTTAATAGTTTTGAAGATTCACCTATAATTCAAAATGAGTAGAAGACAATTGAGATTCCTTACTTCACTTGGAGATATTAATGTTGGCAGTTTTAGATCTGAATCTGTTTCTAAAAATCCTGACAAGGAGGTTCCATAAAATTTTCTATGTTAAGTACATGTTTCGACAAGAGTCTCTCTACTTGAGAACCAAATATATTGTCTAACTGATGTTGCAAAGTAGCGAAGAGAACTAAAAACTATTTATGACAAACAGTTGCAAAATTTCTAGTTGTTAAAGAAAATGAATGTTAACAAATTTATCACTTTGCTAAATAAGAGACTAGCTTTTAGCTCTACGTCCTCTCTTTTAGTGTGAAGGCCTTGAATTAATAATTAGTTTTTAGGTGGTTATATGTTGTTTAAGTTGACCTATCAAAATTTAATGAGTAGTCATTCTTATTTTTTCTAAAGTCAGATGATTCCCAGTTTTTCAAGAATCTTTTCATCTCTAGTATGCTCTTTCCATTGTTTATCAAATATCAACATGTTGATGTCATATAATGTTGGACTACTCCTTAAGATGTCCCTTCCAATTATTTAGCTTGTTAACAACAAGGTAAAAAGATAACTAGATATGTTCTAGTCTGACCTCAACTGGGATACCAATAGATGAGATTGTTTTATGAATTATTTGTATTGGGCAAGATTGATGCATTTTTGTATAATAATAATGATATTTCTTACCAACTATGAGTTGACATGTATTTGGTAGTCTAATGACTGTAGCATGCCAACTTTTTCTATGTAGTTTTTTATATTGAACAAGTTGTACAATGTATGAAAGAAGATGAAGACATCTTGGATATGGGCTATGTAGTTTGCAAATTTTGCGAGCACAAGTAATGAGTGGCCTATTGCCACATAGACCTTCCTGGCAACCACCATTTTCATAATATTTTACAAATCTTATATGTGCATGTCCTAATGAAACATGCACTCAACTAAGGAAGAGTAACTAAAATGTGCTTTGGTATGTTATTTTTGGAGACAACTGGCATTATTGGTCACCCCCTAATGTACCTAGGAAGTCCTTAAATAAAATGAGGATAGTGAGGATGTTCCAATTTTTTTTAATAAAATAAGGATGGGGTGGGGACATTTCTTGCCCATTCCCACATTTCATAGACATTTCTTGGCCATTTCCACATTTTTTGAAGAAACTTTGCACTTCACATATGCTTGAAGATAATTGATAATGATAAACTAATACATGAGAAACAATGCTAACAGAATCTTAAAATCAATATAGAGAAAATAATTGTAGATTCACAATTTAACACAATTGTTTATTTTGGGATGCTTTTTAGGGAAAAATCCTAGAAAAAGGAACTCACTATTTAAACTCAATTGTTATTATACAATTAGATTGTTTCACTTCTATATAACACTAAATCATCCATTTGTTATTAGCACAGGCGCATCAATATGGAAAGTGAAACCATCAAGTGCTTTTACAATACGATTGGCCAAAAAAGTGTCTTTAAAAGGTGTCCCACTAATGGTGGATGAGTACATAGTCTAAATGGAACTTGTCAAACACACATCCAACAATGCTATTGTATATATGTGAAAAATGCAATTGTTTATATCATTTTTGGTCAGGTATACAACAATATTTGGTTGTATTTTTGTTCTAGTCTTTTCAATATTGAATCTATTCAATATTTATCGTGTCTACAATTTTGTGTTTTCCATTTTTGACAATGACATGCTCTTCAGAGTTTGATATATGATTCAATTTCAAACACCAACCTAAAGTAAATTACTTTTTTGTTTAGCAATGTTTTAGATGTTTTGATTTTGTCCTTTTTTTAATTTATGGTTTCTTTGGGGTATAATTGTGTGGATGAATAGTTTTATGCTCACTTGTGTATAGGTCGAGGGCCAAGTAAAAGAGGTTTATTTCCCTATGAACTTACTACAAAATTGAGGAAGGAATTTTGGATTTTTTAGAGCCTTAAGAGGCCTTATTTTTTGGTTGTGCTTTTGGCTCAAACATTTTCTAAAATGGTTGCCCTGTATACAAGTTGTTGAAGGTATTTCTTTAATTTAGCTTAAATAATTTGTTAAATGAGTGTCTCAAATTCATGCTGTAAAATCCATTTTTTGAATTCTTGCTTAAATATATTATTTTCAATATGCAAAACATTTTCAATCTTGGAAACCTCGTCATTTCAACCCATCCTACACAAATTCAGTACCCATTTACTCATGTTGTTGGTATTTTCTGTAGAAAACTCTAGAACTTGGTAGTAACCCATTCCCTTTCCATCCTCCCATCTATCAAAACTATTCATAGGCTCTCAAACATAAAATAGAGTGTGCTCAATAGTGTGCATGAATTCTACACTGTCAACATCCTGATAGAACCAACAACGGAACCAACATTGAGAGTTGACCAAAAATCATCATTTTTAAATTTCTTAAACCTTTTAAGTGTTTTGGTGTAGTTTGGTGGGGATTTTTAAGTTTAGTGATTGGATTATGTAAAAATTGTAAAATTGCAAAAAATTGCAATAAAGGTTGTCATGCAACTTTTGTGCAACATTTCTTGCAAAAATGTAGAAGTCTACTAGTCAGAGCTCTGTTTGGATCAAACATGAATAGGTGAAGTTGCAAGATCAAAAGGGAGGTTATATAAATTGTTTACCTTCCACCTAGAAGAGGTTAATGTGATATGTACGGATTTGGAATGTTAATATACAATTTTTAGGAGGGAATTTATACACAGTCAACAATTATGTTTCCACATTCAATTGCAGTTGAGAGTCAGTGACTACATCCATTCTTAGAAAGTTTTGTCTTTGCTCTTAAATGAAGGAAATTGTTTTTTTGTTCGAATATGATAAAGAAATAGGTGATTATGGATTTTTCCTTATCGGTTGTTTACCCTAGATTGTGATAAGGGTTTGTATGTACATGTTGTATTTATCTTAATATGCATGGTGAAACTTCCTAGTGTTTGGTAATAAGGAAGGTTTTTATTTGTAAGAAACATGCATGGTGAGGTTCCTGGTGTTCTATACTTGCCTGAGATGCAATAGCCATAGTTTGGAACTGTTATTCCTGCTGTTAACGTGTTGATGGATTGAAAACATAAAATAATGACCATTTTATGAATCTTGGAGGTTGGAGATTTAGTGGAAGGTAAGTAAGGATGATGTTAATGTTTCTAGAAAAATAAAATCCACCTTTGGAATCAAGTTTGTGAGCATACAAGGATAAACAACATTTTCAAACCATAAATCCTAGAAATTAAGGCTCTAGAGAAAAAGGCTTTATAGTTGAGATGCAAAAACCATCTTTGGGATTTAGAAATGGTTTTTTATGTAATAATATATTCAACAATTTTTTTGGAGGGTTGTTTGCAAGTTTTTGGAGTTTAGAGTTATTTTTGTTAAAATAGGGCTACTAGGATTGAGCCCCTTTTATGCTTCCTAGTGTAACTTGTGGTTTTGGTGTAGTAAGAAGCCGTAGACCTATCAGTTGGCCAAGAATCTTGGTGGAATAGTGGGAAATTATGTATTAGGGTGTATGCAATTTTAAAATCTCGGAGGATGTAGGTGAAGTGAGGTGTATGGGTGGATTTGTGCTTTGGGGAAGGTGTTAGACTACTTGGAAGATAGGATGAATTTGAGAGGGTGAAGTTGGTGTGTGTGTGTAAGACCATTTCACCTATGCCCTAGTCTTGAGTTGGTTTTAGGAAGGGATAGTAGGATATCCTTGGAGTGTGTGCCTCATACTTGTATCACTAAGATGTCCACTGCCTTTTCATTTAATGATTCACAATATTTTGCATCTAGTTTGATGAGTGAATTTAAGGCCTCAAAACCACCATTGAGCATCCTCAAATTTTGGCAACCACTAATGTTGAGATATTTTTAGGACTTGAGTTGACCAAATGACTCTTGAAGGCTCTCTAATTTGGTACAACCACTCAAATCCAATAATCGTGCAAAGTGGAACAAGAATTGGAAATGAACATAATCAAATATTTCTAGACATCAAATTAAAGTAGAAATAAAAAATATTAAGTAAATCTAGATGACTATAGAATAATGGAAGCTGGAACCTACTCTGGATACTGATCCATATACTGCTATGAAACTACACTGATCTATATACTGCTATTGAATAATGGCAGATATAACTAAACTTATGCATCCTTAATGTGAACATAAAAAAAAATGTAATACAAGAACAAAATCATGTACATGAACTAGGTGATAACGTGGAGATTGTAGAGGTGGCATGTACTCACTTTATAGTAGAGTTTCCCATTTTTGGGTCAGAACATATCTGAGTCAAGGATATATACAAGTTAGATAATTTGAAGCAACCATTCATTTTAGCCCTACCCATAACAACAATCACAAGCTAGTTGTTGATAAGAGAAGAAAAACCTTTTCACTTGCTAAGAAGAGAATAAAAACCTTATCATTTTAGCTGATGAACTTTTCCATGATGATGAGCATTTGGTATTTCTCTATTTGAATGAAACAACTGCATAATTACATTAGCTTCTTAGTTAAATGTTCTTACATGCATCATTGGCATTACTAAGCAATAGAAATCATCTAAATTATCCAATTATATTTGGGTAATCTTTGTAAGAAATTTCCAAATCCTCTCTGTCATGTCCTAAATTATACATGATAAAACACAACCCACAACTACAAATTATTTTTTCATTATATATATTGGCAAGGGAAACTAAAGGATAACATATATAGATCCATACTTTGTCTTGGAATATTCCATCGAACCATGGAGTGTTCGGGGTATAGAATTTCATGCATTCTCAAGAATGTTTGAATGATTCAATTTTTTGATGATTGGGTTAGAGCTAATTAACTTTAGTTGCTGTGGGAGATTTATTTTTCTTTCACATTTTGTGCTTCAGGTTTTAATGGGATGCCAATAGTTGTTCTATCATCTGTTGACCATCTAGGTTATATTGTAAAAGCCATACAACTTTATCATTTCAAAATTACACCCCATCCTTGGGTCAAGACCTTAACTAAGTGAAGTATAAAGTTTGTACAACTGTAGTTGCACTAGATTCATTTGACTATAATTGTCCAAGATGTTCTGACTCTAAGTCATATAGTCTCAATCATTACATGCAATTTTCCATACTATTAGTGTATAGTTGTTTCTATTCAAAGAGATACTTACATTTTATCCTTTATTAGTTTGCAATTATGTAGATGCCTTTCGCCTAGGCATATCAATCTTTACTTATGTATCCTCCACATTTTCTATAGTGGTACCCTTCTAATCACCCATTAAACCATGATTATTACTACTATTTTATCTACTAAATTTTGATACATCCCAAATAGTCTATAACCAACAGTATTCTAAAAATTCCCCTGTCCCAACCAAGAGTCATCTTCCCATTATATACACCTTTATATATACTCTCAAGGTGATGTACATATTTACTAATGTTACTTTTTTTCTTTCTTTTATGTTTCTCTAATCTATTATTTCTTTAATGGTCCTCACAATTACACATTTCTCTTGATATGATGTGTTCATGGTTTGTGCTCTATAGAAATACTAAGCAAGATTTCTTAACATTAATATATACATTATTTAGTATTTTCATAGACAGAAATATTTCATGTTGCCTCTTAGAATTAAGTATAATTATATATTTAAGACAAATAAAATAATAAAATATGGATACATGTATCACATTTCATAACTCAAGTTTTAATTACCCTCCTACTAACTATAAGTTTTTCCTGACTTTAATATGATTACAAATAGTAAGGTGCTTTTAAATTAAACCCACTTAATACAACAAGGCTACTAAAACTCATCTTAATATTAATCCCTTAATTAATCACCTTTCTACTTACTAAGGTAGAGTGATGGTTAGATGAAAATAGACAGTTTCTACAAAATTACATAAATCCTTTATTTATTTAGATCTCTATTCATCTACTACTAACTACTTATGTCCTAAGAAATTAAATATCTTGATGTATTAGACTAACCTGAAATACAACTAAAATTCTATCTTTCTAACACACCCCCAACCCCATTTATTCATAATATAATTACACTTCCTAACACCTCTATTTAACCCATTACATAATGATTTAAAAATCCTAATTATACATAATACACTATTATTTTTACTATCCCCTTTTCCTAGCACTCTAACATAGAACTACACCTACCCACCACAACCTTGACTATCCTTAAGGACATCTGCATTCCCCAAGCGAATACCTTTTCAAACCTAGGGTCACATGCCAGACACTCCCCCTCTTCTCCCAAGGAAACAAGACTTGAGTCCCATCACCACCCTCATCTAAAACTTAGCAGTATTCCAACACATGATGTTTTGCCTTTTTACAAAGAAATGAGGCGGTTTGTTTTTCAAGGTGACTGTCACATATGTCAGTGGGTGTATGATTCCCAAGTGCTTCCCAAGTTTAAAAGAAGAAGAAGGTGCTATGAAGTGGTGGGGGCCCACTACTTCCCAATCCCATGTAGGCCTTCCACTTTATGCAATTTTTTTGAAAGGGGCCGCCTAAGTAAGTGGAGAAAAGGTTTAGCCTAAGGCATGGATAGCCCCATTTTTTTTTGTTGCTCTATTTATTTTTTAGTGTGCTAAGTTTACTTTATTATTTATTTTATTGTTTTTTTTTTCGTACCATACTTTATCTAGTATATATGTGTGTGTGTGTGTGTGTGTGTGTGTGACTTTCAAATGTCTTGTGTCCTTGGGAAAGGCTTAGGGAACCTATTGTTATTCCAACTTATATCGATCCTCTAAGTCTTATAGGCTCCTACTAGGGTATCAGGAACATTCCCTTATTATTTTATTGGTTTGTAATCTTGAGGAAAGAATTAGTTTTCTATCCCACAAAAATTCCAAAGAATTTAATGTGTAGCTATCGGAAGGTAAAATTTGGTGTCAAGGGTTTATTCTTCACATTTCTTTTAAGAGAACACAATCAAGAAGTGCCAATGAATGACTCAACTTCCCTACTTTTTTAAAACAAATAAATTTTCAAGTTGATATTACTATAGTATTTATCTCAACTAAGGTTCTATTAGGACTTATTTTTCTTTCATCCTATTGAATGCACAACATACAAGCTTACAATGAAATCACCTATGTTTGAATTGAATCAATTATATCAAAAGAATATAACAACTATGGAATATTTCCACCAATTGATTTAAGAGAAGAGGTGTCTCATTTACATGATTCTCCATATTACATCAAATCACAAAATGTGAAAACATGCAATGAATATTTCCTTAAAAAATTTCAACAACATACATTGATAAACAAATTTCTTTTAGATCACAATGAAATAACAATGGAGACTTGAAATCAACACATTTGAGATGACATGGAACATTGGTATCTCTTTACACGCTTGATGTTTTTTCAATTTTGTCAAGGGTGAAACCCTAATATCTTCAAGGAATCCATCTTCACAAAACCTCTATTCACACACAAACTAGGAACCATGGAGGCTCACCTCCTATCCTAGGCTTCTATGAAGCCACCCATGGAGTAGAGGAGAAAATATCCAAATGGGATACACACATGCAACATATGATTATGCATGAGAAACTTACAAGAAAACACATAATACTCCCTTCCAAGGTTTACACATTGATTCACCATTGGAATCATAAGAACATTGGGTGAAGGTGGGCTCTTCAAGAGGAGATTTTCCATGTCAATACAACTCACACTCAATGAATTCACCATACCTCTACAAGGCTTTTACCATACATGCTTTTCTTCACAATCTTCCACTTATCACCCCCAAATTCATATTTCCACTTATCACTCTCACTCATAATATCAAGACAATGGCTTCAATGGAGCCCATACTCAATGAAAATTTCCCCCTTCTCTCCAAGAGAAGAGGCTCTCTACTACATTTTAGAGCCCAACTAGCCCCTTTCACCCAAGGCTTCTCTTCCCTCTTGAGGTTGAGTGAAGTCTTCACACCCATGATCACATTCAACATTCAAATCAAACAAGAAAATCAAGAAGGAAAGCCAAGAAATTTACATGAACCAAAATAGACATTCACACTGTCACTATACAATACCCAAATCTATAATACAAGGATTCACAACACAATGTATGATTTCATAACCCATACTCCATGCTTGCAGATTAATTATGAAAAACTAAAAGAAAAAAAATGAACATGGTTTGGCACATGAACCTTGGTCCAAGAAAAAGGCAATGCTAGTTGTTGTAGAGCTTCCTTAATCTCCCTCCAAACCCTGATTGTCTCTAAACTTAGAGAGTGGGTGAAAAACCCACTAATTTGACCAAGAATCTCTAATAAGGCCTTCCCACTAACTATTTTAGCAAAAACACCAAGCCACTTCCTCTTACAAACTTGTCCCCCTCTAAATTTTCTATATTTGACTTAGTGGAGACATGGGGGAAAACACATGTGACAACTCCAATTTTGAATAGATTGGAAGAACGCATGGGTAAAGGCCCCCCCTTAGGCTTTCTAGGCACTCACATGGTCAAAATTAGGTCCTTAACATGTTATACTATCAAATGGGTAACTTATTTTCACATAAAAGACACTTTGGGACCACCTAATGACCCCTCAAAACCCTAGCCAAGTCCAAATTCGAATTTCCCTTGATTGTGACCCATCCTACCCCTTTTCAAGTGGGTTTACTTACTCAATAACAAGATAATTAGTTTGTACACAAAATTCCACCATAACCAAAACCATAGATGACATGTCATTGCACACAAAATCCACAAATGTCAAGTGAAACATAAAAGCACATTCCACACCACCATGACATGTCCCTAATGCATCTTTATGATTAAACATTTCCACATGCAAGCAAACTTTACATTTATGAAATAAAAGACATCACAACAAGGCCTTTGAATCTTCCAAAGATTCACCTTGGTTAAACTGTATTCTAATAGGTTTGGAACTTGGTTCCCCTCAAAATTTTCCATGGTTCCACTTTTCGCACATTAAACTCAAACATTAGTAGTCCAAGGAGTCATATAAAATACATATCATAAATGCATAAAATTTCAAATTTTACAAAATCCATATCAATGTATTTCAATTAAATTTCATTTCCTAATCATTTCGAATAATTCATTCAAAATGTTAAAATATCAAAATCTGCATATCATATATCATCCTAATCAAATTAACATTTAACTACATATCATAAATCATCAAATTAACATTTATCTGCATATCATAAATCATCAAAATCAATATATCATTTATTTGCATATCATAATCTAACTCTATCATGTCATAAAGTTGCATTCAGATGTGTTCGATCATCCCATACATAGTATCAGGTTCTTAGTACATATCATAAATGCAAAACACTACTGTAATGGAAAAATCAACAAATAACACAAACCACTATCCGTCTAAGTCTCAACAAGTGCCAAAATATCAAAGTTCTGAATGACCAAATGCAAGTAATAATTTCTATGCTATGATGGGTCAAGGTGAGGCCTCACACTCTCAACTAACCAACAATCTTTGGATGCTCTCTCTAAACGTTCATGGTTTGTACTTTCATGCACTATGCTCAATAATATCTAGTCTTCAATTGCCATATTTATATATTATAAAACATAAATGATCTAAAATCTATATACTACTATGGAGCAACCAAATTTATTTATAGAAGGTTATCATCATGACCAATGGGCTAAAGGAAGTGGAAACAAAAATGCAATTTTTATTCACATAATTTTTTGTTTATGGCACAATACAAAGCTGAAGGAGTAGCTTCTATAGTCATTTTTTCATACTAAATCAAGTGAAATCCCCAAACAAAACATCCATTTTATACCCTATTATGTTTTCCATAACCAAAATAACTTGAGGAGAAATGATCACAAAACAAACAAACAAAACTCGTCAACCACCAAGTGAAAGTAAGAGCTCTATACAAATAAGGATCTAATACTAGGTATTCAAATTTTGTGTTGTTTGAACAACACAGGTACTCTATATACCAAAAACCAATGATAGTAAGATAATCAAGCAAACTTTATATACCTAGCACAAACTCAATACAGTTTGTGCATTAGACATTCACAAACTTCAAAGCCACATTTGTGATAATTGCATTCACACTTGTGATGTCCAGCTTTCAAAATTCAACATAATACAAACTTACCCTATTAAACGACCCCAACTCATGAAAAAAAAGGATTAATGGAAAGGCTCAATGAAAGTTGTTGAATTTATGCAAACGAAAGTTATTGATATTATAATATGGGTGAATTTGAGCTAGATGACGAAATTTTTCTTTCAAAACCTTATGTGTAGATATAAACATTAATTAAAACATGTCCAATATTTTTGTACATATATACATTAATTAGACCAACTTTTTCTTTCAAAACCATATGTGTAGATAGAAACATTAAGTAAAACATGTTCAATATTTTTACAGATATACACATTAATTACACCAAAATTTTCTTTCAAAACTATATGTGCAAATATAGATATTAAGTATAACATGCCCAATAATTTTTCAGATATATTTTCCTATGAAGAAAGAACATGCCTGACAATATGAACCCAGAACAAAATAATAAGAGAATTGTTAGATTGTGGTCTAAGTTTTGAAGAAAAGTTGATAAATGTAATTATCCTTTCAAAAAGTGTAAGGGCTTAAAGAATTGAAGAATTTTAATCACAATAGCCTAGTGTCATTATAGGAAACATGGTCACATTGAATGGGGCCATGATTTTTGTCAATTGTTGAATGTGGATTTTTTTGGTCTTAGAATGGTTTTGACATTTGAGTGTCAATACACTTAACCACTTCTTATATTGAAGCTGAGTACACTATGTATAGCGAGCCACAATATGTGCTGAGTCAGAATTCCAACAGGTGCCGAGTGACTTTAGGTGCTGAGCATTATACAAGTGTCGAGTCACAGTTGATGTTGAGAAAAATAGAACACTACATATGCTGAGTGAACCAGATTCATACATGTGCTGAGCAAGGTAGAATGCAATAGGTGCTGAGAAAAGTAGGATAGTATATGTGTTGAGCACTAGTAGTCCAGTATGTGCCGAGTAACACATAATCAACATATGAGTTTGTGCCCTCACAAACTTAGATGTAAACCATTTTTGGAGCCGACACAGAAAGATTTTGAAGGATGATAAGGATAAGAATGAATCTTTTACATTTCCTATGCAATCAACATGTAGCCAATTAGAAAAATGGAGAAGGCATGCAACCAATAAGAAAAATGCAAGGAATGAGCAAGAATTGAAGATTCAATATGGATCATAGATCCATACCTAACCCTAAGTCTATGAAGTAATTATAATAAGACTTAGACCCCACGATTTTATGTTGCTAAAGAGAAGTTAAGGAAGTTGCTAAGAAAATAAGGAAAATTACAGAACATGTCAAATAGTAGGGGCATCACAGACTTAGTGAATTGAGTAGCAATTACACATCTAGTTGATCAGAACAAAGCAAGGGATTCAAACAAGATATCAGATCAAGCAAGGATCACATTAGAAAGAGAAGATCAAGTGCCTAAAATCAGCAATTGAAGATTGTAAGCAATTAGGTCAAAAAGGTTTCTAATACTCTCTAGCAATTGTATTAGATAGTGAAAATCCTATGTTGATAGATTAGCCTAACAACTATTTTGTAGATCCTTTGAAGAGGTGACTAAATCCTTTAATAGGGTGACACTTCATGTAAAGTGTTTGTAAATCCTTTAACCAGGTCACTATTGACACAGTGTAAAGCCTTTAACAGGGTAGGCCTTTCACAAGGTAGACCATCAGAAGTGGTCAAACAATTATTGCTATAGTGATTTTTGTGGGTATCATCCCCACCCCAGTTTTACCTTCTTATTCCTAGAAGGGTTTCTAGGTTACCAAATCTAGTGTTATGTGTGTTAATACATGTGTTTACCTTATGTTTATTTAATATGTTTACATGCATGCAGTTTACTTTTAGTTATATGTTTTAAAGGAGTTGAAATGGCTAAAGTGTGGTACTTCTGATTTACCCCCCCCTCTTAGAAGTACTCTACCTGTTTTGAATATTTAAATAGTTGGTATTAGAGAAAGGGTTCTCACAAGGAGAAACTTAATAGCTTAGAGAAAAGGTCTAAAGATGGAAGTCTTCAAACTTGGGAAGATTATAGAAAATTAGGTGATTGATGTGCACCTTGCTCTACACAAATTGGAGGAAGCTAGAGAAGAATTGAGAAAGTCCTTGAAAATAAGGAAGGATAGAGCCATAGCTAAAAATGAAATACACTATAAGGAGATTGATTCCACACAAGTGTTTTCCAATGGAGATTCCAAAGAATTTGATGTAGCAATAGCTAAACTGATGGAGAAAAATAGAGCACAAGCTGAAGAAATTAGAATACTTAAGCTTGAACAAGAGTCACAAGCCATAATGATTTGTGAAGTGACTAAACAAAAGAAGAAATCCATTGAAGACAAGGCCATGATAGAAGATGATAAGAGAAATCTTACCAATAGACTGGAGGATAGGACAATTGAGTTTGAAGGAATCTCGAACATGCAGCTTGACACCTTAAGCCAAATGATGAATTCTCATCATGAACTAAATATGAAAGACATTGAGATCACTACACTAAAAATAAAAAATGAGCAATTGTATAATGAATTGAAAAGAGAGAAGGAGATAGTAGAAAGATTCAACAAACCCAATGAGGCTATCAAGTACTTTGAGCAACTATTGAAATCACCAAGGGCTAGTAATGATACTTTAGGACTTGGTTACACCAGCACTGAGCAAGGAGAATCATCCAAGACTATAGAAGGAAGGAGTAAAAAAGGTAAGAACACTAAAACTACTTGTCATTTCTATGGTAAAAAGGGACATGCCTCTAATGTATGCAGGAGCAAGAACAATCATCAACATGATAAACCTACAAATGCAAGCTTTTGTCACAAGTGCAAAAAACAAGGACATCAAGCACATGAATGTAGAACCAAGACCATGAGGACACTAAGATTTGAGGGTCATTGCTACAACTACAAAAAACATGGACATAAAGCATTTGAATTTAGATCAAAGCCTATGTGGACACCTAATCATCTTGCAAAAGGAAACAACCATGGTCATCACTACAATTGAGATTACAACACTAGGTATAGCTATTACTATTGTTAGGATATGAACACATTCCTAATAATTGCATAAGGACACACTTTAGAAGGAATTATAGTAGATGGTTAAGTCAAACTACATGTTTCATTTGCTTGAAGACTGGTCATATTAGTAGGAATTGTCCAACAAAGTCAAAAGCATCTAAGATAGAAGTCAACAAAAGAAACGAGAAGGTTGATGTTGAAAAAATAAGAGGGCAAATGAACAAGACTTGGAAGAAGAAAGATCATTGCAACACATCAAATGAAGAGATCACTTCAACCAAAAGGTCAAGTGATCACATGTCATCCAAATAAGCAAGAATAAGTGCATGGGATTGATATACAAAGTTATATCATACATTAATTCCAAGACAAAGAAGTACTGCAAGGAAGAAATCTGCATGAGCAAAGATGCATTTTTTTTTTTTGAATTTGCAAATGTTTTCGAACTGTCCTTAGATGCAAAGTAAAGCTCCAATGAATGCCAAGTTTTTAAAAGCGATCGAGTTGATAGTTGAAGTCGATTAAAGTAGAAAACTAGTGGAAGCCGAGTAAACAAAATACAATGAGAGCCGAGTCATGGTGAAACCTTCAAGTGCCGAGTTTAGAGCTATATGCGATAAGCATTTAATGCTAGGTCTTGATAGGTATAAGGTCAAATTTTAATCATTTTTATGCCATTCAAACACAAAGAAAAGATGAGAAAAGAGCAGGAGTGATCATACAACAACTTTGAAGCCATTTGCATTGATCTCGACAGTGATTCAACATACATTTCAACGATCTAAGGTATTTATCAAGTGCCGAGCTATGTAGAGTTAAAGTTTTTAATACATTAAAACCCTAGTTTGGTATAATGGCTTCTAGTTCAAGAAACCCCAAAGGAAAGGAAGGTCATGAGGTCCAATTAGTTAGCAATGAGGTGAAACAACTCGAGTTTAGGCCAATTCCTAAAGTCGCCTACAAAAATGATCTAGCTAGTGCATTATCCATTATTCCACCAAAATTTGTCATGGTACAAGATGTGAGGAAGTGTTATAACTATAAGATAGGAGCAATAGGTGATCTTGAAATATTCCAAGCCTATGATAAACTATGTGAAAACAAGACTCTGAAGGATGAATTCCAAATAGTCGAGAAAAAGGGTTTGACCAATGCCCTAGTTTACCCTACAGGTTTCAAAATTGAATGGATATGGATTGTCGTCAGCAGAATTCAAAATGGATGTTTGTGGTGGGGAACAGGACCAGGAAAGATTACAAAAAGGATAGTGCATAGGGTTATGGGTTTCCCAACCCTACATCGGCCTAAGACCCTACGTAGTGATTCCAAAGAGATCATTAAAAGGAATGGAATAGAGGAGCAAAATGGAATAAGAGGGGTATGATTATTGACACTGTAATTGATCCTCTTCTAGATTTTGTAGTGAGAGTGATTTCTCATAAATTTTATCAATCTAGCAGATTGAACAGTGTGCCATGTATAGCTATTGATGTAGTCTACAAACTGGTAAAGAAAGATCACACATATGATCTGTTAGAACTAATGTTGCAGCAAATAAATGAAAACTTAGGAGCAATAAGGAGATCAAAAGGTGCTCAATGCAAGTTTGATTTAGTTCTTATGTGTATATTATTTTATGTTATGGAAGAGTTTCCTTCTATTGGAAAGGTGAATTGGAGCCTTAACAAAAATGCAATTACACAAATCAATGAGTTCATTGATCAGATGGGTGACAATTTTGAAGCCCAAATGACAAGCTATTTTGAGGATTTTAAGAAATCCATAAAGCAAAGGGTGAGAATACCAATTTTCCTAGTGGAAAAACACATCAATGACATATGCTTCTTGGTTGACATTGACAAGACCTATATCTAGGAAACAATACCAAAAGTAAGATGGCTAAGGCCATTAGGATATGAGCTTGATATAGATGAAGCCTCAACAACAATCAAAACATTTCTTGCAGAAGAAATAGATAAGGCAACTCCTTACTTTGGCACATATGATGTTGTCAAATCAAAAGTTGAAACTAAATTGAAGACAACAACTATTATTAAGAAGAAAGATAAATTAGTAAAGAAGATAAAGAAGAAATTTGGAGCAAATATTGAAGAAGAAGCAGTGGTGAAGAAGAAGAAGTAGAAGAAGTAGAAGGAGAAAGTGAAGAAGAAGAGTAAGGGCAAGGCCCAATGGAGTTGACCCAGGGCTTAGAAGAAGACAAGGAGGAAGGTGCCGAGGAAGAAGAAGCCAAGGAAGCACCTACACTAGCTGAGAAAAAGAAAAGAAAGGCTAAAACTCAGCCTCTAGCTCAGCCCAAGCCCAAGAAGGTCACTGAGCTTGCATAAGCCAAGCCAACACCAACAACAAGAGCTAGCACAAGGGCATCCACACAAAAGGCCAATAAGGCAACAAAAGAGAAAAAGAAAGCCACTAAATAGCCTGATGAAGTGTCAAAGAAGAGAAGAAAATATGTGGCACAACCAGACATAGATGATGAGGAAAGAACATAGTCAGAGGATATCAACCAATTCAGAGTGGTAAGTCATCCTCCCAAATCTGCCTTAGACAAAATTTGTGAAAATGTTAGGAATGTAGATTTGAATGACTTGAAAAACATCGATTTCAATAAGCTAAGTAGAGAAGAGAAAAATAGAATAGAGGAATCTGTGTATGCCATGATGGCTGAATTAAAAAACACACCTCTAGAGCTAGACAATACCATTCCTAGATAGCTATATGAGATAATTGAGAATAAACATGGCATTATTGTCTAAAAATGGAAAATGATATCAAAGAATCTACCTTAGATCAAGTAAAGCCTAACCTGATAAGAGGTCAAATAATAAAGGCTAATAAGAAACATGGTGGCAAATTTGCACCTAAATATAGAGCCTTTAGCATCCTACAAAATAAGATTGAGGATGTAGTAAATAAATCCACACAATTGTGGAAAAAATTTACAAGATAATTGATGACAAGGAAGAGGAAGCAAATAAGGTAGAGACCAGTGCCAAGGAAAAGATAGAGGAAAAGAAAATAGAAAAGAAGAAAGGAGAGGAAGAGAAGCAAGAGGAAGCAACAACAAAAGAAGATGAGGAAAAGAAAGGAGAAGAAGAGAAGGAAGAATAAGAAGATAAGGGAAAAGGTGAGGAGGAAGAAACACAAAAAGGAGAAGATATGGCAAAAATTGAACAACAAAAAGAAGAGGAACAGAGTGTGCAAGACACACAAATGCCACCTCCTAGCCCTCATGTAGCCATCACACCTGTAGATACAATAACTATCAAGGATGTTCCTGAAAATTCAACTTAGAACATCAATCCCCTTACTATAGAGGATCTCTCCAAGATCCTTCACCAATCTACTCTATAGGAAAAATTATGTACAAACCCTATATTGGTGAGTGTAGATGAGCTACAGAAGGTATTAGTAGAACCACAAAGAGAAAAGGTGAGACCAAAGGAGCCACCTTTCACCTATATAGCTATTGGCACTAAAATTTTGATGCTTCCACCACCTACAACAGTAGGTGATACATTACAGTAACCAAGCACAAAAGAAGGGAAATTTGATAAGAAGGAGGATCCATCAAAGGAAAAGGAGTAGGCCATTATATAGACATTGGTATAACTACCAAAAATAGGCACTCCTATAAAAACCCTTTAGAAGTCAAGCACTGAAGCCATTCCTTTGCAAATCTCAACTCCAAGCTAAAGCTCAACTAGAGTGGCCAAGGTACTTCACTATGGAGACCTTAAGTTAGATGAAGATATTGTAATACCTACCTATGACTCCAAGACTATTACAATGGAGAAAATCACTAAAATGCAAGATGCATTAAACAGAAGGAAGAGGTAGGAAATACTCAAAGAAGAGTATAAACACAAGCAAGCACTACATGAGATTAATGACATCTTTATGGATGCTTTCAGCTTGTAGTCACTAGATGAAACAAAACCCATAATAGAAAAACTATCTTATATAGTTGACCAGGTGACTAATAAAGACTAGGATACAAATGTTAAACTTATGGAATGGTCTGAAAGGAAATTTTAGGGGAAGGTGAATGATGCAAACAAGATGACGAATAACTAGGGCCAAAGGCTCACCCAGCTATCCAAACCACCTTGCAAGAGTTAACACAACAAAAAATACAACACAAATACAACACCAAGGAGAGATAACAAGATATCTTTATTTAATTCATCAAGTAAACATCATACATGCCCAGCTGTAAGGCCTTGTAGGTTACAACCAAATATAGAATACAACTTCTAGATCCATGATCCAGCTTCAAATTCACATTTCTAGACTCATACCCTGCTCTTTCTAAACTCTCCCCAAAAATTTCCTTTAATCTAAGCCCCAACACTCTATTTATACTTGCCAAAATAGCTTATAGAACATTCTAGAACTTAGAGAAGCCACAAGTTGGCTCTTAGCAAATAAAACTACCTATACCAAAATTAAATGCGAGAAAAGTCGATCGAAACATGAACTAGGCACAAACAACTTGGCACCCATTGGATGACTCGGCATCAATTGGAAACTGGCAATCGGCATCACTCGACATCCACTGGAAACTGGCACTTGGCATCAACTAAAAATTGGCACTCAGCATCACTTAACATCAACTGGAAACTGGCACTCAACACCAATTGAAAATTGGCACTCGACATCACTCAACATTAACTAGAAATTGGTCACTCGACATCAATTGGAAAATAGTCACTCGACATCAATTGGAAACTAGTCACTCGACAACAGCTAGCAGAATAAAAAAAAGTGCAGGATTACAAGGAAACCACAACTCGACACCCACTGGATGACTTGGCATTAACTAGAAACTGGTCACTCGACATCAACTGGAAACTAGTCACTTGATAGCAATTGGGAGAATGAACAAAAGTGCAGGATTACAAGGAAACCCAGGATGCTCCTGCATTAGACAACCAGGGTTGAAAGAAATGATTCTCCTGAATCATGCAAGTGTCACAACCTGAGCTGAATTCAACTCAGATTGAGAAATCCATGAAGCATCTTCAATAGGTCTATTCTTCCACTTCACCAAATATTCATAGTAATCTATTCCCCTTGTGCTCTTACCAACTCTTTGATCCAACACCTTTTCAACTTCTTCAATCTAATTCTTAGGATAATCATCTGCTACAACAACTTCATCATCTGACTCATGATACTTATATAAATCAGCAACATTGAATATAGGAGATATATCCATGTCATTAGGCAACTCAACTTCATAAGCATTACCATTGTCAAACTTCTTCAGGATCTTACAAGGTCCAAATTTCTTCATCTTCAGCTTGTTATATGTTTCAACTAGGAATCTTCTTTTCTTTAGATGAACCATCACCTCATCACTAACTTCAAAAACATAGTGTCTTCTAGACTGATCAACATTCTCCTTATACTTCTGATTACTTTGTTCTAACCTCAACTTCACTTCTTTATGCAAAGATTCCATAAAATCAGCCAATTCTTCTCCTACAATACTTTTTTTTTCTTCTCCAGCAACATCTCTCAAATCTGATATACCTCTAGGATGCATTCTGGTAACAATCTAAAAAGGTGTCTTCCCTTTACTCCTATTCACATAATTGTTATATACAAATTCAGCTTGTGCCAATACCATCTCCCAATTACTTGGCTTATTCCCAACTAAACATCTTAGGAAATTACCCAAGCTTCTATTCACAACCTCTGTCGATCCATCTATTTTTGGATGGAATGTAGAACTAAACTTCAATTCAGTACCCATCTTCTTCCAAAAAGTCTTCCAAAAATAACCAACAAACTTACTATCTCTATCTAAAATAATGCTTCTTGGTAATCCATGCAATCTCACAATCTCTTTAAAGAAAAGTTCAGCAACATGCCCATCATCTGATGTCTTCTTACATGGTATAAAATGAGCTATCTTAGAAAATCTATCCATTATGTGATCTATTAGATTTGGTGCTCTGCACTCTCTCAACACCTCAAAAAAATCAGGATCAACATCATACAATTCTTTCATTTTATCAAAACTAAGAACTTCAACCTTCATCTCAATCAACAAAGAACATCTTCTACTTAATGCATCAGCAACTTTGTTAGTAACTCCACTCTTGTGCTTGATCACAAATGTAAAACTCTGCAAATACTCAACCCACTTCATATGTCTTTGATTCAATTTATGTTGACTTCCCAAGTATTGTAAAGCTTTATGGTCAGTATACAACACAAACTCCTTAGGTATCAAATAATGTCTCCACTTCTTCAATGCTTGAACAATAGCATAAAACTCTTGATCATACACAAAATATTTCCTTTTAGCATCATTCAAATTTTCACTAAAGAAAGCAACAAGCTTACCTTCTTGACTTAATACAGCTCCTATTGCATTACCACTTGCATCACATTCAACTTGAAATACTTTGTTGAAATTAGGTAAAGCCAATGCAGGTAATTCAACAACCTTTTGTTTCA
Organism: Cupressus sempervirens; assembly: GCA_028749045.1. Lineage (NCBI taxonomy): Eukaryota > Viridiplantae > Streptophyta > Pinopsida > Cupressales > Cupressaceae > Cupressus > Cupressus sempervirens. Next base: position 501,822,372 of record CM053784.1, read on the forward strand.
AAGTCTCAAAACTCTTATTAGCTCCATGTGTCGACTTGAATTCCTTTTTATCTCCCCTCATCGTTTCAGTCATAGCATTGCAAACAACATTGACATTCTATATAAAATTTCTATAAAAAATAGCCAAACCATAAAATGATCTTACCTCACTCATGTTCTTAGGTGTAGGCCATTCCAAAATTGCTTTAACCTTCTTAGGATCCATCCTCAATCCATCAACTGAAATAAAAAATCCTAGATACACAATCTCCTCTTGCATAAAAGAACACTTTTTTAGATTAATCAACAACTTTTCGTCTTTCAATCTCTGTAATACTTGTCTAATATGTTCAAGATGTTCTTCCTTAGTCTTGCTGAATATCATAATATCATCCAAATAAACAATCACAAACTTACCCAAGAATCTTTTTAGAACTTCATTCATCAACCTCATGGAAGTACTAGGTGCATTAGTCAAACCAAAATGCATAACCAACCATTCATACAAACCATCTTTTGTCTTGAAAGTAGTCTTCCATTCATCACCTTCTCTGATTTTGATCTAATGATAGCCACTCTTTAAATCAATCTTGGTAAAATACTTTTCTATAATCAAACAATCCATTATGTCATCCATCCTTGGCATAGGAAACCTATATTTCATTGTTATCTTTTTAATGGCTCTGGAATCAGTACACATTCTCCATTCTCCATTCTTTTTAAATGTTAATACAATAGGTACAACACATGGACTCAAGTTTTCTCTAAGCAATCCTTTCTGCAACAACTCATGCACTTATCTGTTAAGTTCTTCATTCTTTGTAGGTGTCAATCTATATGGTGCTTTGTTTGGAAAAATAGCTCCAAGAATTAGATCCATACAATGGCTTATATTTCTCATAGGAGGTAAACCATTAGGAATATCTTCAACAATAATTCCTTCATATTCATTTAGAAACTCTACAATTTCTCCTGGCACTTGGTCAATGCTACCATATGTCACTCGATCACCACTGACTAGCACTCAGTTAACACTATTTTCTTGCACTCGGTCTCCATTGACAAAACTTAGTTTTCTTGGAATTATAGCAAAACAGACTTGATTCTTTTTCATTTTCTTTTCAAATTGTTTCCCATTAACCATGCAAATTTTTATAGCAATATAATTAATCTCATCTGGACTTTCGATCAAAAGAAACAATGTTTGTTTCTTCCCATTTACCCAAAGAGTACATTGATTCAATCTTCCATCATGTACAACATATATATCATATTGCCAAGGTCTACCCAACAAAATATGACAACAATCCATGGGCATAATATCACACAAAACTTCATCAAAGTAATGTCCAATTTTGAACTTCACAAGGCATTGCTCACTTACCAATATCTTATGCTCATCTTTGATCCATGAAACATGATAAGGTTTGGGATGTTTCAGCCTCTGCAACTGCAACTTTTTAACTAGCTCTTCTGATTCTAGATTTGTAGAACTTCCACTATCAATGATCACTTTATAGAATTTTCCAACCATCTTACATCTTGTCTTGAAAAGAATTCTCCTTAAAATAGGTTCCTCATCACTTCCCTTATTACATAAGGTTCTCCTCACCATCAAATTTTCTCCAGCCTCAAGTCCACTTGGTGAACCCTCATCATCTTCTTGAATCATAGCATTTCTATTATTCTGCCCACCTTCAGAAGATCTACATTGAAAGGATCTATGCCCTTCTTTGCCACATCTAAAACAATTACCATGAAATCCACCTCTAGAATAAGAATTACCTCTTCCTCAATAAGAATTAGTGACTCCTCGATAAGAATTACTACTTTTCCATTCATTCGTGCCTTTATCATTATTCTTCCATTCAGATTTGCCTTTATCCTACATAGAACTGTCATATCTGCCACTTTCTCCATAAGATCTACCTTTGCCTCTCTGGAATCTACCACCTCTACCTCTCTGTCTTTGTTCATGCTTCTTTGTCAAGATCTCCTTAGCTTTTAAGGCATATTGATATGCTTCTTCCACACTTTTTAGCTTCAGAAAACTTATTTCATCTTGTATTCTAAATCTCAATCCATTAATGTACCTTGCAATTTTCTCAACATCATCATCCACATGTCCAGATCTGATGTCCAGTCTATAGAATTCCTTAGTATATTCTTTTACAGTCATGTCTCTTTGCTTCAAATTTTGCATCTTTCTTAACAAGCTAACTTGGTAATGAACAGGAAGGAATTTTTTCTTTACCTTGTTCACCATCTTTGGCCAAGTTCTGATCTTCTCCTTTCCTCTCTTTTGTCTATCAGTTTGTAAGTGCTCCCACCATAGTGATGCATGACCTTTCAGCCTAGTGACTACAATCTTCACCTTTCTATTATCAAGAGTGTTTTCATACTCAAATAAATTCTCCATATCAGAGATCCAATCCAACACAACATTGGTGTCCAATTTTCCATCATAAGGAACAACTTCTATAGAAGGCTTTGAATTCATTCTAGCCAATACTCTCAACAATCTTTCTTCATCTTGATCTTCTTCAGGTTCTAGATTATGGTTTGGTGCTGCTGCTTCATCATCACTTACATCATCAAGATGTTCTCCTCTCCTCTGGGCTATCTCCACAACATCTAATTTGGTTGCAATTTGTCTCAATTGATCCAATATAGCATTATTAACATTATTTCCTCTACCATGAACCATCTTTACAAATTAGGTTCCTGCAAGATCGTAACCCTCTGCAAGTTATAGGTCAAATCTATAGATCTACTACCCTAAAACCAAATCCAAATCAGGGTTCTACACGATCCAATCTCCACAAGGATGAACCTCAAGCTATAATACCAATTGACATAGGCAAGATGACATATAACTAGGGCCAAAGGCTCACCCAACTATCTAAACCACCCTGCAAGAGTTAACACAACAGAAAATACAACACAAATACAAGACCAAGGAGAGAGAACAAGATATCTTTATTTAATTCATGAAGTAAACAACATACATGCCTAGCTGTAAGGCCTTCTAGGTTATGGCCATATATAGAATAAAACTTCTAGATCCATGATCTAGCTTCAAATTCACATTTCCAGACTCATACCCTACTCTTTCTAAACTCTCCCCAAAAATCTTCCTTTAATCTAAGCCCCAACACTCTATTTATACTTGCCAAAATAGCTTATAGAACATTCTAGAACTTAGAGAAGCCACAAGTTGGATCTCAGCAAATATAACTACCTATACCAAAATTAAATGCGAGCAAAGTCAACCTAAATAGGAACCAAACATAGACAACTCGGCACCCACTGGATGACTCGACATCAACTGGAAACTGGCACTCAGTATCAACTGAAAATTGGCACTCGGCATCACCTAGCATCCACTAGAAATTGGTACTTGACATCAACTATAAAGTTGGCACTCGACATCACTCGACATCAACTAGAAATTGGCACTCAGCACCAATTAAAAACTAGCACTCGGCACCAATTGAAAATTGGCACTCGACATCAACTAGAAACTAGTCACTGGGCAACAACTAGCAAAATGAACAAAAGTGCAGGATTACAAGGAAACCCAAGATACTCCTGCATTAGTGAATGAGAAAATATCAAGTGGTATAACACTTGAACAAGTTGAATTGGCGAAGAAAATTGATAAGGTAAAAGCTGTACTTGAGAACATTTTCTCATTGTACAAAAAGCTATGTGATTTTTCCAACTTCACACAAGAAACAAGTCAAAGGATATTGAGCTTGGAGAGAAATTTGAAGATTTCTAGTATGCAACTGCCAAGGGATCCTGCTCAAAGTGAGAAGCATTTTTCCCAATCACTTAACACTCAAAGAGAGTTAGCTACATGAGCAAGTGAAGAGGACAATATAAAGGCCAAATTAATGCAGATTCAATCCTCCATAACCCCACATTTGGAGGTCCTCCACAAAGAACAAGTCTATGCTGAAATTGTCTTAAAGAAAGATCCAAATCTTTCTACATTGGATGGACTCATAAATCTTATTGCAAAGATTTCCGTCAAGCACAAGTCACTAGACATTGCTTTGGAGAATTTAGATGCAACTTTGAAAATGATAATGGAGGTAAATAGCACATTTTTGGCAAAATATGGTATTAGTCCTTAGAGCCCTTTGACATAAGTGTCAAAAAGGAGGAGAAATAATAATAAAAGGAGATAGGGGGAGAAATGACATTAAGGAAGATATATCTAAGGGGGAGAATGCTAAGTTTTGATTACATTCTTTCATGGGGAGAAATAATGATTAAAGACATAAATCAGTACATACATACAAATTGAAAAAATAAGGCAAAAGAAAAGAGTATCAGATACATCAGCACAAGATTTTGGTTACAAGAATGAAATGACACAATTAGCTCAAGGGGAGTTATAAGGTATTTTGAATTTTTTTTGAAATTTTGTAGATAAGGTACTCATAAGGATAGATTAGTAATATTTAGTTAATTGTTTTTGACACTCATGTCAAAGGGGGAGATTGTTGGTCTTAGAATGATTTTGACATTTGAGTGTCAATACACTTAACCACTTTTTATATTGAAGCCGAGTACACTATGTATGCTGAGACATAGTATGTGCCAAGTCAGAATTCCAATAGGTGCCGAGTGATATATAGGTGCTGAGTCATAGTTGATGCCAAGCAAGTTAGAATTCTACATATGCCAAGTGAACTAGAGTCATACATGTGCTAAGCAAGGTAGAATGCAATAGGTTCCAAGCAAAGTAGGATAGTATACATGCCGAGCACTAGTAGTCCAGTATGTGTTGAGTAACACAGAATCAACATATGAGTTTGTGCTCACACAAACTCTGATGTAAACTATTTTTGGAGCCAAAATAGAAGGATTTCAAAGGATGATAAGGATAAGAATGAATCTTTTACATTTCCTATGCAATCAACACGTAGCTAATTAGAAAAATGGAGAAGGCATGCAACCAATGAGAAAAATGAAAGGAATGAGCAGGAATTCAAGATTCAATACAGATCGTAGATCCATACCTAACCCTAAGTCTACGAATTCATTATAAGAAGACTTAGAACCCACGATTTTATGTTGCTGAAGAGAAGTTAAGGAAGTTGCTAAGTAGATAAGCAAAATTGCAGAAGAGGTCAAACAATAGGGTCATCACAGACTTAGTGAATTGAGTAGCAATTACACATCCAGTTGATTAGAACAAAGCAAGGGATACGAAAAAGATATCAAATCAAGCAAGGATCACATCAAAATGAGAAGATCAAGTGCCTAAAATCAGCAATTGAAGATTGTAAGCAATTAGGTCAAAAGGTTTCTAATACTCTCTAGCAAATGTATTAGATAGTGAAAATCCTATGTTGATAGGTTAGCCTAACAACTATTTTGTAGATCCTTTGAAGAGGTGACTAAATTCTTTAACATGGTGACACTTCATGTAAAGTGTTTGTAAATCCTTTAACTAGGTCACTATTGACATAGTGTAAAGCCTTTAATAGAGTAGGCCTTTCACAGGGCAAACCATCAGAAGTGGTCAAACAATTATTGCTACAATGATTTTTGTGGGTATCATCCCCACCCTAGTCTCACCTTCTTATTCTTGGAAGGGTTTATGGGTTACTAAATTTGGTGTTATGTGTGTTAATGCATGTGTTTACTTTATGTTTACATGTATGCAGTTTACTTTCAGTTATATGTTTTAAAGGAGTTGAAATGGCTAAAGTGTGGTACTTATGATTCACTCCCCCTCAGAAGTACTCTTCCCATTTTGAATATTTCAATAGATTTCTACTGGAGGAACATGGAGGCATGAATATCCAAGCTAAGGATAACACTCCCATGGAAGAAGATGATAATGTGCCAGAGGACATGATTAAAGAAGATGGTATTGGTGTAGCTAATGAAGATGCTCATGATGATGGTACTAGTGCATCTAATAATGATGATGAAGATGGTCTTAATATAACTATACTTGAGAAGGCACACGAGCCCCTATACAAAGGCTCCCAAACAACTCTTCTATCTACTATAGTGTTGTATGTGAACTTGAAGGTTATGAATGGTTTATTGAATGTAGCAATGTCATGTATGCTAAGGTATGCCATTTTTGTCATCTTAAATATTAGCATACCATTACTATTTATTATATTAACAATTCATATTTGTTGTTGTAAGTTGATAGGTGAGTTATTGTTACCACCATCAAACATTCTACCTTGTTCATACCAAGAATTATCTACCATTATTAATCAAATTGAAATGAAGTATCAGAATATACATGCATGTCCCAATGATCACATTATATATCATAAATAACATGAATTTGCAATAGAATGCCCCAATTGTCATATTAGTAGATATCATTCAGGTCAAATAACGAAAAAGTTATCTCACAAAGTTCTTCATTATATTCTCATTATTCCATGTCTTTAATGATTATTCAGGTGCACTAGCTTGGCACAATCTATGGATTACCATGTATGCAATAGAAGTCAATATGACATTATGCGAATACCTATGGATAGTTATGCATTTAAAGATATAGAAGAAACATGGCCACACTTTAAAAAAGAACCTCGTAATCTTGAGCTTTCGTTGATAGTGGATGATGTCAATCCATTTGGAGATGTGAGATCTGTTTACTCAGTGTAATCCATTTTTTTTATTAACAATAACATTCCTCCCTGGATGTCCATAAAGAGGGAGCACACAATGTTGTCAATGATTGTACCAGGTATTTTTTCATTTAATAGATATCTAAATTAATTTATAAATAATACATGCAAATGGTCATAATAATTATGTCATGTTTTTGTTCATTCAATTACTAGGTAAGTACCAAGTTAAACATATGAACTTGTATATTGAGCCCCTTATTAATGAGTTGTTGAATTTATGGAATGAGATCACTATGTATGACATCTCTAGACTAATAGGACAAAGACAATTTCAATTTCATGCAATGTTGGTATGGACAATACATGATTTTTGCAATATGTTATATTGTTAAGGTCACATATTTTTGGTCTATTATAGTGCTTACACATTATTATTGTATGCTTAAGTTGTGCATGCTAATTGTACATGATCTTTTAGGTCTTCAGACAAAGTGAAAATTTTCATGTCTAGTGTGTGGTCTAAAGATGAAATCTCATCATTCAAGAAGTTTAGGAAAGTAGGTGTTCAATGAGTTTAGGCACTTTCTCCACAATAATCATAAGTATCAAATTACTAAAAAAAATCCTTTTAATGGGAAAGAAGAGACAACATCAATGCCACAAAGAATGATACCTCATCTATAGAAGTTGGAACACGATTAACTAAATTGCTGAGGTAATGTCTAGTTTGTGGTCTAAAGTTTGAAATTTATATTTTTATATTATATTCTATTTAATAATGATGTAATTGAAGCTTGTGAAGGTTTTCAAGGCATCAATGACCAACTTCCTAGAGGAATAAAAAGTTATCTTACTTAATTTAGTAGGTTACCATACTACAAGGATCTCCCAATCGTGTATTTGTTTGATACTATACATATTGGAAAGAATGTAACACAAACACTATGAAAGATATTGGATGGAAGGCATGATAGAGAGAAAATTGCCAAAATTTTTATTGACATTCATGAATCCAAACATGCACTAAAATATTTCATTGAATCAAAGAGCAATGGAGACCACATAAATTCAAGTGCCCTTCCTTGGTTATTAACAGAGCAACAAAGTGATGCATTAAAGGAAGTCATAAAAAAAATTTCCCCATAGGATTTGTTGCAAATATAAGTACTCTTATATCAAAGAAAGGTGATTTTGGGCTAGGGTTGAAAACACATGATTAGCATACCTTTGTCAAGGTAAGTCATGTTATCTATTTACAATATATTTGTAAAATTGCATGTACTACCTATTGTATTATTTCATAATATATTGAAATGATCATTTTTTTTATGATTGCAGTATGTCCTACTCCTATCCCTCCCACATGAGTTTGACAACAATATTAAACAAGTTATATATGATATTGGAAAGTACATGATGTTCAAAGTGTTATTTATTAGATTTTTTGCACATATATTATATTTATGACTTGCTTTACTTTTTATGTAATCTATTGTATAATTTTATCTAAAATCTCATTTATATGTTCTTGCATGTTGAATCTCTTTTAGGTGGTTACCATCTAAATAAATTGATAAAAAAGATATAAAATATTGGAAGATAAAAATTCCACAGTTTATGTGTGAAATGAAAAAGTGTCTACCTTCAAATTTTTTCAATTCTCAAGAACACTACCTCATACATCAAGTTGAGGAGATTGAATTGTGTGGACTTGTAAAAAGTAGGTCAATGTGGATGGTTGAGAGACACTTGAAATTTATGGAGGGCTTGGTTTGAAAAAGAGCACGTCCTAAGGGTTCTATGGTAGAGGGATATATGGTATACCTGACCATGGTGTACATTAGTGAATATCTTTCAAAGTTTGCAAAAAATATTCATGTAGATCGCATTTGGGATCCCAAATCTATTAAAAAATTTGAAGGGGAGTACCTGATAGGGAAAGGTAGATTGAGTGGAGTGAGAGGTAATTATAAGTTATTTTTCACTTCTTATCCATCATCAATATAAATTTTTTCTAACTAGCCTAGTTGTTTTCTTTATAGTTGGTTGTGAGTGGGATGCACTACATTTGTATATTGCAAACAATCTTGATTGAATGAAAGTATGGATTCAATAGTCTCAAAAAAATGGTTGCTCATTAATATGGGATAGTGTTGAATCATTGGTTAAAGAATCTCATTGTAATGAAAATCCAAATGTTATGCCAATGGTATTTGATCTAGGATATGGCTTAAGAGATAGAAAGGTACGCAAAAGATTACTAATCATGACCCATAAGTTTAATATCAACTCACAAATCAATGCAAATAATTTTGACATGTTTAATAATTGCAGATCAAACACCACAAAGCTATGTACAACCATGGCTGTAAATTTTGGATAAAAAAGTTAGATGAAATGAATAAAACTTGTGATTCTGGGATAAGTGCCATCTTCATGGTCACCAATATTTTGTCTAAAAATGACAGACATCCTCAACAATTTGAAAATTAATACTATGGCACGTTGTATGATATACTTGAGTGTGACTTTAAATCATTCAAATCAATTCTATTTATTGTTAAATGGTACAAGCTACAATTGAATCGAAATGATCCTAATAGGTTTGTTATTGAACATGATAGTGGATTTATAATGTTTAATACAAGGTCATTTGAGCCAGTTGGAGATGCACCCTATGTTCTTCCAAGCCAATGCAAGCAAGTGTTTTACTTTGGCATTCCACACAAATTGGGTTGGTCATTTGTTGTTAGACATGATCCAATAGGAAGGTTGGTAGAGTATAATGTGATGGAAGAAGAAGATATTGAAAAATCAAAAGACAAAGTAAATGATGATCACAAATGACTATTACAAAATGATGATGAAGAAGAAGAAGATGATAATTTTGGTGATGCTAATGATGATGGTGATGATGATGATGATCATGTTGATGAAGATAGTGATGATCAAGATGATGATGGTCATGATAATGGTGACGAAGATGATGATGATGGCGATGAAGATGGTGGTGGTAGCGACGATGATCAAAGTGACAAGTACTATGATGGTGATGATGATGATGACATGGATGAAGATGATGATCAATTACATGATCAATGAAATGTCTTTCAAGGTATGATCAATGTCAATTATGATGAGGTCATGATTTATTTATAGAAATTTGTTTGACTTGAATGTTTTTATAATTAAGTTATTTTGTGTTGAACTCTACTATCATGGAGTATATACAATGATATTGCATAACTACCACACATAAAGTAGAGGTAATGAATTATAAAGTATACAATACATCATTTAATTATTTTCTTCTACGTAATTTGTATATATAGAGCATTATAAGGAGACAACTTTTCATTCATTATAATATGGGTGAATTTGATGAGCGAGGTGACCGACTTTTTCTTTCAAAACCATATGTGTAGATATAAAAATTAAGTACAACATGTCCAATATTTTTGTAGATATACACATTAATTAGACCAAATTTTTGGCGAACTTAAGATAAATGATTTAAACATGCAAGCTATTCAATGCCTTTGACTAGGATCTTGCACAGTCACATGGATAGACAAGTATAAGTCAATAGACCCTATAAATTTTTTATTTGCATATCTTCTCTTTACCATAAACATCAACTTTAGTCCTAGTATGTCTCTCATTTTATGGATTACAGGTATCACCAAATAGATATTTGTCTGATTTGTCTTCCTCGAGTGAGGAAAATGTAGGAATAGAAGACAAAAATGAGACATCTAGTAGGTCTAAAATAGGGAGATCAACTAGAGGTCAAAATATTAGAAGAAAATTCAATAAATGAATCAATTTTTTCTTTCTAGGGGGGCGGGGGAGCAAGGTTATGTTCTTATGATAATGAGAGCAAAGATGATAGGAAAGTTCCCTTAAGGTACACACATCTTCAAAAAGAATGGGTACCCAAGGAGCTACCTCTAGTTAACACTAATTTTTCTATTAATGAAAGGATATATTGCATAGCTCCATCTTCATTACATGGTTTGGGCCTATTTTTTATGGATGAAATAAATGTATGTTACGATAAATTTGTTGAATTGATGGATTATGTAGGACCTTATTATAATTACAACAATTGGATGTAGATTGTGCAAGATAAAAAAAGTATGTATAGGTATGCATTGTCACCAAATTATATACAATGCAAAGAAAATTATCAAAGTAAAAGGTTTGCTATGTATATTGATGGAAGGCCAAAAGCAACAGGGAATATTGCAGGATTTATAAATAGTTCTTGACTTGTGTCAACTAATAAGTGGTCAAATTGTATATTCAACACACATGAGGGAAATCATATTTTTGTATGTGTGATAAGATCAATAGGTGCAAGGGAAGAGCTTTTGATAGAATACAATTTGAATCATGTAGATACAGAAAAATTACCTATCATGGGACTAGAAAGTATAACATTTAAACTAATTTCCTCCAATTAATATTAACTCCACTATACAATCTACTATTTTATTAATAATTTTTTTGGTAAGTCTATTACTTTCATTTCCTTGCTGATTGCTAAGAGCTACCAATCTTTTTCACATGATGACATGGATAGACCACTGCCCATAGATGGGGATGCACCATTTGGTACACCTTCTTTAGTGAAGGTAAACCTTAATTATTGTAAATTTTTAGATTAAATAAAAACATATGCCATATTATTATGTTCTTTTCTTTATGGATTTGGAGTTATTTGATGGAATTTTACTGATATTGATGTCACAACTTGATACTTATTGATAGGAAAAAGCTAAAATGATAGTAGATCAAATGTGATTTGAAATATAGGAATCATTTCTAGATTGCATCACCATTAGTACTAACCCCATGTTCATGGACCAACAACTCATACAAAGATAGAGTGATAAAATTCTTAACATTATCATTAAGAGTGACACAAGTGAGGAGGCAGAGGCACTGAAAGAAGAATTGGTCCATAGAGTCAAATCTTTTAAGGTAAGCAGTAATTAATCTCAAGAAATAATAGAATTTCAATAGATGTTTATATTTTATAGTATCTTATGGATCATGATCTAAAATATTATGTGTTCTTCTACATCAATTTGTGACACCTGTGAGACCATGTGGTGAACATGGTGAGGGTTGTAGTGCACAACTTTTATGTAAGTAATACTTTAGCTTTATAAAATTACTAAAAATTATAGTATTATTACACCATTGAGTTTATTTAAGGTAGATTTAGTTATGACTGAGTGCTATTCCATACTTGGGTCTCTATTTGAACTAGTTAAGGTTGTTCTTGACTATGAAAGGTGAGAGTGTTATGACCACCGAGTTCAACTAAGAACTTATTTACTATTAATAGATCCATGTAATGAAAATATTAAACTAGTTAAATCAATGGTAATATACTAAATTAGACATAGGGTTTCTAGACATTGTAATATGCCTTGTGTATTCTAGTTCCTTAGCAAAGTTTGGTATTTGATTAGACATTCATGGCTGTTGATTCTAGCTAGTCAAATAGTAGCCCATTTTATCTTTATCCAATTTGATCTCATTGTCATTGGGTAAGTCAAATTTAATCCATTTGATTTTTTTTTTGATGTTATGGATATGATTTTTACTTCTATAGGACTGTTACAATCAATGCCACATCCTTATAATCAATGCCACATCCAATCATATTTTGGAATTTTTTTTTGTTCACAAAAACATTGCTAAGATGCATAACATAAAAGTGCTTAATGAAAGACCTAATCATTACCTCAACATGTGAAAAGTCATTTTTAGCCCCTTGTATTAGCCTAATGAATTCAAAATTAAGTAGACATGGGATCATACAAAAACAACATTAATTGCATGTCATTCTAGGAAGCCCAAGAATAAAAAACTTATTTTGTAGGAATGTGATGAACTCCCTATAATCATCCTTCAATATATGCTCATCATTTTTCACATTTCCATTTAAAATATTGGTGGCAAAAGAAACATCAACAAAGAATTGCATGTTGGAAATACCATATCTACTATGGAAGGTAAGAAGACACCAAGAAGAAATCATTATGAAAAAGTCATCTATTAACTTTATTTGTAATGTCCATCAATATGACTAATCTCTCCAAAAGTACCAAACCCAAAACTAGCTCATTTAATGTAACCAATTACCCAGATATATCTAACATGAACCATAGGATATTTGAATTGTTTCAAAGAACAACTGATATTTAAGCCCTCAACATAACTTGTCAATCCATCTTTTGACATTTGAAATTAATTGACTCAAACTCCTTGGATTCCAATATTTGCACTGAAATCTAAACCATTCTTTTTCTTGAAACTCCATGCTATAAAAAAAGCACCAGGAAAATATGGAAAATTTTGCAAACAACATGAGAGGATTATCTTAGCAATACCCTTCTACACTTAACTTTCAATTTTGGATGCTTCTGGCTAGTATCCCATTTGATCTTTATCCATTGTAAATGTCTTTGTTAACAATATTGTATTATTCAGCTCATGATGAAGTGCAGACACCTCCTTCAGTCATCACTCCGATATTGCCAAGTGCATTTTCAATAACAAGGAGCATTCAAACATCCTCAACTATGCCAAGTACAACTGGTAAAACCTTGTTTTGCTATATTTTGTAATGTGCTAATCATGCATTATTTTTTTGGTTGGGTGGATTTTATACTCATGTACCTATTTTGTGCACTAATAGATAGACCTTTAGTTGATAGAGAAATAGGGACCAGTACTACCAAAGCTGATCCATTTCCTGGAGCAGTCTGTGTGACTAGTACTGGTTCATTTGTAGGAACATTGTTGCTAAACAAGAAAATTATGTTTCTGTTAAAATTATGAAAGCTTTCAAGTGCTTTAAAATTGTTATTATTTATAGTGTAATTGTACTTTACTTATATATAACTCATTTTGGACTGATAGTCCCATGATTTTTTTGTAGGAAATAATATTTTCTTTGATAATGTTTTTAATATGAGATTGAGGCTATTTAGATCCACCATACATAAAAGGTACGTAGTTTCATATCATCTCATTACTTCTTTTGAGGACCTTTTTGGAAAAAAAACATTTTTGACACTGCCCTACTTCTCAAAATAGCATCAAAACATATAAAGACTGTAAGGGACCAATATAGAAGGGTCCAAAGGAGAACCCAAAGTACAACCATCCTCTTATGGTTCCACCAATGGAGATGAATGAAATAATAGAGGATGCAAAATAGAAAAGGCTACATGATAATAAAGGAAACGAATCAGAACATGGCAAAAGAAGGTATGCGATGATAGTATTAAGTATAATGTAATCATGCATTAATTAGTTATCTTTGTAAATATATAATCTAACATGTTTCAAACTATTCATAGACTACAGGACACATCAGTGGCTATAAAAGCGAGACTAAAAAAGGTTGGCCAACACAAACTTGGCTCTAGTGGCTATATGAATCTTCAATCTCAACTTGTAAGTAGTAGCAATAGAATTTCATATATATATTTTTTAATATAATGTTGTAAACAATTTTGTTTAGTCAAATCATACATGCAAAATTGAGGAAATAAAGAAAAAAATAAAGGGCACATGTAGAGCTCATGAATGAAGATAAGCAAATTGCCTTGAAGGAAGGCTATAAAGTCGTGGTTGCATGCCTATGCCAAGAATCTAAAAGCCATACCCAAGAATTTGGTGCACCCAATGAGACATAGGTAAATTGGTCAAATTAAAAGTAAATCAAATTGAATAGTTGAGAAATTTTCTTTTTGGTGTTAGTTTCAAACATAAATTTACTACATAATAATGTGCATGACATTTCACTATAGCCTTCATATCCTATCTCAGAACTTGGGCACGATGAAGGCCATGATGTGCATCATAGTGGTGGAGGTATTAATTTTCCATTGGAAATTAATTACACAATTATGAATATAATTTAACATCTTCAATTGCAATTTGATGTGTAACAATTTTTTGAATATTTTGGAGCATGTTGAACATCATGGTGACGGAGTGGAGCATTTTCCAAGTGTTCAACACGTTGATGTGGCGAAAGATGAAAATGTTAATGTACATGACATGGCATTGTTAGGTAGGAAAAATGCATGTTATGTTGTACTAGTTAGTTAAATACTTGTAACAGTTAAAGAAAGAAAAAGAGTATGCCAATTTAACCCATTTACTTGTTCTTGCAACAGAGCCCCCTTTAGTGCAGCAACCTCCTACTCCTCAAAATAGGAGGAGGCATCATAATTTGACAATGAATGTGCCACAAGAGGAGGATAATGTGGAAGATATTGATGCTCCTATCAGCCTTTTTCTTAAGAGAGCTAAAAAAATAAAAAGAAGAAATGATTTTTAAAAAATACTCTTTGATAAACCTTGTTCGATAATTTGTTGGATACTGAAAGAATGTTGTTTTAAGTAATTATCTATGAATTTTGCTTATTAATATTGATTTTTATTTCATGTTAATGAATATTTTTGTGTTAATGAAGTCTTGATTAGTATTTTGTATTAATTAATTTTATATCATATTAATGAATTTTATGTGATTCTATTGATTGAATGTTAATAGTTCATAAATGGATGAATGAATGAATGAAGTATGTAATTAGATGATAATGGGGGATTTAGATTGATGTTAGGGGGAAGGGGGGTGAGGCCTGGTGAGCTTCCACCTTCATGTGGTTGGCCTTGTTAAGTAGAGAATATTAAAGTATTTTCGAAACCAAGTGAAGATCAAACTAAAATACCAAGGATATCTTCCCAGCTAATAATTTCTTTTCTTTGAGATAGAGTTTTGTATCCATTCCTTTATCAATAATTACCCTTTTAGGCTCCTCAATTTCCTACTCTATTCTTTCTTTTTCTTCAAAATTATTACCAAAGTAGAAATTTATTCTTGATCATCTTTAGCTTAGTTACCAAGCAATATATTTTTGATTGTGATTCCTTTGCTTCCTTCAACTACTATTCTATTGTATTCATTAGGTTTTCATCCCTCACCCACATTTTTTCAAACTTGAAAGGAAATTGTTTTGGGAGTGAATCTTCAATGATATTTAGCTAAACTACAAAGTGGTTTGAAATAGAATGAGGGAAGATATGGGCAGAGACAATATATTGAAATCAATTGTTATTGAGATTCTTTGGTGATTCTCCACTATTTTTTTCTCTAGGATTCATTATAGCATTGAATTCACCACCTATAATACAAATCTGAATTCATTATAGCATTAAATTTGAAATTCACAATATTTTTGTTAAAAAATAAAATCATGTCCAACACATGCTTACACCAACTTTCCATAATATGATCAACATTGATACTAAAAACTATCTCATAGTCTATTCAAGAAGAGAAAATAATTATCTACTATAGATTTTGCAAATCTTATACATTTTAGTAATTAAATCTGATACATATGTAACATGAACAATGATTAGTGGAAAAGGGGGCAAGATTCAATAGCGTCTAAGATTCATCATTTCCATATGAAATCTGTTCTTTGATTTATTGGTTCTTTCTAATATTTGGTGAAGAGAAGGACTATATATGGATTATAAGGGTCTATTAGATCATATGATTATAAGGGTCTATTAGATGGTATGATGATAACAATGTTTCAGTCAATAGTGTTGTTGGTGTTCTTTGCTGGGAAAGAACATACCAGGTAGATTTAAACCTGATACCAAGAAACAAAGACTAGGAACATGCCTAAAGACGAGCTAAATTGTATATTCAACAAGGCTAAATCTTAGTTCTGGGCCAATTAACAGAGTCATATTAGGACTCACTTCACTTTAGGCTTTGCAAAGCCAAGGTGGGAAAACCTGAGGGATTTGTCTAATTTATCTTGATACTTCATTACAAGACTACCCTCTATAGTAGATATGGTCAATATTCTTCTTCAATTTACGGGTAAATCTCCTGATCACAGTAGCTAATCATAACCAAGGAAAGTAACCACAAATAAGCCATGACCTACACTTATAGTTCTTCAAAACATAAAATTGGAAAATAATATTCATTTTGATTTGGTTTCTCAGCATAATCAGGTATGCAACAGCAAAGAACATGCATCCTTCAAGCTGACCAATCCCTTATCCATTGGGCACTAACTGAATCTTCACATACAGATGGATACCTAAAATATACTCATATATTCAGGTATATGGTCTATCTGCTTGACTTACAAACAAACATCAATATTCATTAAAACTCTCGTACTTATGGTGATATCCTTCTGGTGTAACCTGCAATCCTATCAGTATAAACAAACATTTACTTGGAGCTTTGTTCCAACATCAAATCTATTCTGATATACAACCTTAAGGGGATGTAACTGGGTTCAAGCTCTTAGTTCTTAAATAGAGAACATTGCAAGTAACAAAAGTAGGAGATGAGAATCAGAATGAAACTAAGAAAGGTGAAACTCTTGCATTAATTTCCTTGGAAACAATACATCATCTGCATATCAAAATTCAAAAAATACACATAGAATGACTGTGTAATAAAAATGCCTCAAAAGGAATACAATATGCTATTCATAACATGAATAACACTGAGAAAAATGGTATCAAAGATATGAGAGAACTCAAGATTGGAACCATGAATGGTCTCTCAGTCACAAAAAACTAGAACCCCCTTAAAGAAAGAAAGATAGAAAGATAAGAAGAGAAAAAATTCCCGGATCTGATCTTTACTTGACAAGTGTCCACTTGAAATTCAATCTTCTGGCAACTGAAAACTTCTTCCTTCCTTCTCCCATCTTGATCTGATTTTGGTTTCATCATTACTATTATTGATCTGAGAAATATCTCTGTTGAAATGATGAAACCTTGATGAGTCATCAAAATATCTGAAAACCCGTTGAAATGCTTGGCAAAAATAAAGTTAAATTGAGTGAATGTGAGAAAAGTGAACTCCAACCGCATTCTTACCAAGTTTTACTGATCCCCTAATTAGATTTTCAATTTTTACCCATTCCATTGAGAAAGCCCCAAAATTCATTTTTCTGGCTATAACTCAAACCAGGAAACACCTGTGCAAAAATTGACTTCAGAAATAGAAAATTTGGATTCTCACGATTCCGACGGTATATTGGAGTGCATACTTCACCTCTTAGAAATGCCTGAAATCTTCATTTGAAAAATGCCCTTCTAGTTGAAAACTCAGACTTGCAACTTAAGATTTTTAAAAATTCAAAATTTTAAAATCTCTAATGTTCAGACTTTGTTTAAAATGTTACTCTTGTGAGTTTGAGAGGAAATTAATAAAACATTAAAATTTGGAAACTCACAAATTCCCCACCACTTTCTATCTAGGTCAAACCATGTTGACCAACCTTGACATGTGTCAGTTTCTGATTGGTTCAGCTCATTGCCACATCAGCACGCTACATTGATGCCATGTCACACTTGTTACTTCACTATTTTAACCAGTGAGAAAGTTTTCCATATTAACCGGTCAGCAAGTTTGCCTTAGCAAAGTAGCAAGAACCCTCAGATCTGCCACATGGCATGATCCAACACATCTCAAGATCTGCTCACCACATCATCACTCAGTGACTCTATCACTACCACTTGTCACCACTCGATTTTCTGCTTGCACCATATGTGGGACCCATGAGCTTATTTGACTCTTATCAAATTTTGGAGCTTTCCGATGACCTCGCTATGTCACTAGTTGAGATTTCCAAGATTTCTTGGCTAGCGAAGTAGCGAGGCGCCAAATTCTTGGATTATTCGATTGCCTCAAACTCTTTGTTGACATCATTAGGTTTTATTTGCATGCCCGTTCAAAATTTTTTCTTTAGCTCATTAGGTGGGCTCCTCCATGTGTATGTCACATCCTCCTTGGCTTGTAAAAGCCGATGTCTTTAAGACATTTTATAATATGTGTCTAAATGTATTTAAAGAGTTGAGAATGTGCTCTCCTAGCGGATGTGGGATAAAAGGGTTTGAACCTCCCTTGCCTTGTTCTGCTTGTGCGGCTTCTATACTATAGAGTTCTAACTTTGATGTAGAGCTCCTCTGGTCTTATACTGCTAGGCTTCTTTAAAACTTCTGGTTCCCTCCACTTTATATGCATAAAGTTCCAATTGGAAGGCATGAGCTATTTTATTTATTTATTTATATGCTTTGTTCTTACTGCAGCTCTTTCCTTTTAATTTGCTACTTCCCTTTGATCTCTAGCTCCCTACATGTTACATGAGGCTGGGTCCTCTTTTAAAAATGGGCAAGTTGCTCTGTTGCCATTTTGAATGGCATGGTCTGCTACTCAAGCGAATTCCTCTCCTTAGCCTGGCATGAAGATCAACTTCATCTATTTGCAGCTGCTCTATGACTGTGGGCTATTTTCTTAGTTGCCTGCTAAATGCATGGGTTTATTCTGAAAACATGGGAGCTCTCCTTCAACAACATGGGTGGCTTTATCTACAATTGTAGCTTGGTTTTTTTTTGAGTTTTTCATTAACGCAATTTGATGTTGACTGTGATTTGTCTTTGTTTGCTGCAGCTTCAGCTTTATTTAGAACTGACACCCTTTTAATTATGCAGAATTCTGCCCCTGCCTGCTTGGCGTGGGCCTCTTCTCCTGGTCATGTGTCTAATTTGAGGCAGCTCCCTATATGCTTTAGATGCTTCCAATAATGGCATGAGGTTTTGGTTCTTCTCTTTGATGCCATGACTTACTTTGTGACTGCGGGTCCAAACTTGGCAAGAGCTTCAAAGCCACCTCCTCCTTTTCTTTAGACATCCTTCATAGCTTTCTTCGACTGTGGCTTTCTTTTGTTGATGCAAACTTTGCACTTTTTGATGGGCATGACTCTTTTCTTCAACACAGCGTGAGCTGTTGCTACAAATTGGCGGCTTCCTTCCTTTTGTGCTTCTTTGTGTCTTTGTATGGGCTTTCCTCTATGTTTTATCATTGGTTTTGATTGATGCATGAATTTTGCAAATTATTTCAGGCATACACTGCAAAATGGCATGGCTTGAGAAGGTTATTAACCCACAAAAATATGCGTCATCATCCCTTTTGAGATTGTGGGATGCAAGTGCTCCATCTAGCTATGGAATACCTTCTATGCTCCTCACGTGGATTGCAAGAATTCTTCTTCAATGAGAGTGAAAATTCTGGCTTCTTCAAATTTTTTTTTATCTCATGTCATAGTCATTCATATATTAGTGGATTTTCTTCCATGACACCCCAACAAATTAGACCTAAGATTGAGGGCATGAGCTACCATATTTTAGTTATCTCGTGTCTTTGTCTTGCACCTCGAGATAACATCCAACTAGCATGGCCATCTATATTTCTTTTATAACTCCCACCCACCAATAGTGACATTGATATCTATTCAATCAAGCCTTACTAATTTGATTGAAATTAGCCGGACCCCAGGTGGGTCTGGTTTAAAAAAAAATCATTTTTGAACAACTGATACCCCAAACTGACTAGCTAAACATCATGAACTGATTGGAATCAAGTTTGATTGCTGATTAATCAAATAAAACTCACTTTACCACTAATTTGCAAACTGTTAATGTTCATGTCAGGAGGTCCATTGACTAGCCTAGAAAAAATCGATCGAAACAATTGATAGAGCTCTAAAACTCAGGATCATTGTTCTCTCTGACACATTCAACAAGTCTGCCTGATCTCACTACATGAAAACATCAGGGTCAAAAGATATCGACCTCTGAAGTTGCTCACTTGAAAATACCTGCAATTAAACATGTCAGAAAGTTGTAAATTGCATTTGGAAATGGCTTGGAAAACTAGGCAAATGGGCATTTGAAGTTCTAAAAATTGGGGTACTAGTAGATTGTCATGAGGTGAGTATGATTCTACAATTTTAGCTCATGAAGAATCACAGGACGCATTTGGAAAGCATGCAAAGTAGGCTACTTGGAATTAGCAGACTGAAAGCACTGACAAAAAACATTTTTGCAAATGGAATTGACCCAGAAAAGTGTGCATATGGATTCGTCAAAGCTTAAAAACTGACACACTTATAGCATTTTTAGAGTAGAACACAAGGGAACAAACCATTCGATCTAGGCAATCACAGATCTCAAGTTATAACATCTCGAACAGGGGTTCCAATCAATCTGCAAATACTTGACACTAGTAAAACTTTAGAAATTCCATCTGCAATTGCGTTTGAAAACTGATCAAACAGATTTGTCAAGAGTTGAAACTTGAAACATGACAAATCTCTGACGTTTATAATGTAACACAAAAGGAATTTTAGCATTAGGATCAACTGGTCAAAAGTTATTACAGGTCAAACAGGGCTTCCCAAAAATGTGTGCAAAGTGCATAAGCATGAAAATAGTAAACTGACCAACTTTGAGGGATTCAAAACCTAGTCAAAGGGACTCGAAACGACTCAAAATCTGAAACATAGGTTCTTGGGTATGGACACTAGACACTCCCAAAGCAAAAAGTTACAAAACATTTCTGGGTGCGAGATATTTACTAGCAAACACAACCTCTTGTTGCTATTTGACACTTGGGCAGAATTGACGCCAGCTCAAAATAGGACTTCACAGAATGGCTCAAAATGTTAATCTAACTTTATGGAATAGGTGGACATGCTGAATGGAAGGTGTTAGAAACATTGAACACGTTTTAGGCCTGAAAGGTATAGTCAAGTACATTTTCATTTATGGGGCTTTCATAGGCTCGACTTGATTCAAAATTTTAAATGGACGCTCAAAATGAGAAAGCAATTTTGAGCTCCAACAAGTGTAGTAACTCTTCTTAAATTTTGATATAAATGTTTGAATGTGTGTTGAAATGCATGGTTGACCTTGTTCAACATGCTTTGGTTTCCTGTATAATTCTCACATTCATATTTAATGTGGTTTTGTTGGCATCCATGTTATCCATGACTTGATAATACTCTATTATATTGACATTGATGTTTACAATATTGAATAGTTTTGCAAATCTCCATAAACCAAAGGTGGAACTTAATGGAAAACCATGTACTGTGTTGGAATGTTCAAAATGGGAAGAGTACTTTTGAGGGGTGGGGTGCCCGTGGGGGGGGGGGGGGGGGCATGTGAATCAGAAGTAACACATTTTTAACCTTTTCTAATCCTTTAAATCAAATAACTGAAAGTAAATTGCATGCATGTAAATACATCAAATAACAATAAAGTAAGCACACACAAGTAAACATACATAACACCAAATTTGGTAACCTAGAAACCCTCCAGGAATAAGAAGGTAAAATTGGGGTGGGGATGATACCCACAAAAATTACTACAACAATAATTGTTTGACCACTTCTGATGGTCTACCCTGTGAAAGGCCTGCCCTGTTAAAGGCTTTACACTATATCAATAGTGACCTGGTTAGAGGATTTACAAACACTTTACATGAAGTGCCACCCTATTAAAGGATTTACAATAGGCTATTAAACCTACCTAATAGAATAAGATTTTCAATCACCTTCTCCAAAGGTTCTCCCACCTAGCTATTAAGCTAACCTATCAATATAGGATTTCCAACATCTAATACAATGGCAAGAAAGTATTAGAAAAATAAACTTGACAGTATGCAATCTTTAATTGCTAGATTGAGGTACTTGACCTACTCTCTCTGATGTGATCCTTGCTTGATCTAATATCTATTCATATCCCTTGCTTTGTTATGATCAACTGGATGTATAATTGTTGCTCTGTTCCTCTAAGTCTTTCACACTTCACACTAAATTTTGCTATAGTTTCCCCATACACTATTCTCTTCCACACATGCAATGGGGTTTTTGACCTCCTTTTAAATATTGTGAAGACTTAGGGTTAGGTATGGATCTATGATCCATATTGAATCTTAAGTTCTTGCTCATTCCTTACATTTTTCTCATTGGTTGCATGCCTTCTCCATTTTTATGATTGGTTGCATGCTGATCGCATATGAAATGCAAAAGATTCGATCTTATCCTTGTTCACCTTCAAAATCCTTCTATGTTGGCTCCAAAAAGGTTTACATCTAAGTTTGTGAGGGCACAAACTCATATGCTGATTTTGTGTTACTCAGCACACACTAGACTAATGGTGCTCGACACATGCTTGATCCAGGATTACTTTGCACCTATTACATTTTATCTTGCTCGACACATGTACAATTTTTTCTCACTTGACATATGAAGCATCCTAGTTTTCTCGACATTAACTATGACTCAAAACCTATATATCACTCAGCATCTATTGCTTACTCGGCACCTGAAGTCACTCGACACCTGTTGGAAATATGACTCGACACACACTATGACTTGGCATACATAGTGTACTCAGCTTCAATGTAAGAAGTGGTTAAGTGTGTTGACACTCAAATGTCAAAACTATTCTAAGACCAACAATCTCCCCCTTTGACACAAGTGTCAAAAACACTTAAATGAACATTACTAATCCACCCTTATGAGTAATCTATCCAATCTGTTTTGCATATGTACAAAATTTCAAAATTTGTTCAAAATAGCTTGTTACTCCCCCTAAGTTGATTGTGCCTTGATCATTCTTGAAACCAAAATCTTGTGCTGATGTGCCTAACACTCTTTGTCTTTGCCCTATTCCTATATTATGAACCTGTGTTTTATATATCATCTATCAGAGCTATGGAATTCCTATATTTTGTATCAAATCTTATATGGAATAGAGCTATCTTCCATATGATTTCCAAAATTTTGTATCTCCCCTTTACTTTTTCTTATTACTTATCTCCCCCTTTTGGCTATCTACAAACTTTCCTTTTTATTCTCAAAATGAATGAAAGAATGTAATCAAAATTTATAGTATTCTCCCCCTTAGTTATATCTTCATAAAAATATTATACCTCCCTTATATCTCCCCTAAAACATATATCTCCCCCTTTTTTAATGCTAATGTCAAAGGATTCTAAGGAGTAATACCATACTTAGCCAAAAAGTTACTGTTTACCTCCATTATTATTTTCAAAGCTGCATCCCAATTCTCCAAAGCAATGTCAAGTGACTTGTGCTGGATGGCAATTTCTGTAGCAAGGTGTACAAGTACATCAAGTGTAGAAAGATTATGATCTTTCTTTAGAACTATTTCTGCATACACTTGTTCCTTGTGGAGGACTTCCAAATGTGGGGTTATAGAGGATTGAATTTGCATCAATTTAGCCTTTATATTGGCTTCCTCTATTGTGAGTACAACTAACTCCCTTTGAGTGTGAAGCGATTGTGCAAAATGCTTCTCACTTTGAGCTGGATCCTTTGGCAATTGTATGGTAGAAATTTTCAAATTTCTTTCCAAGCTCATTATTCTTTGACTTGTTTCTTGTGTGAAGTTGGAAAAATCACACAACTTTCTGTACAATGAGAAAATATTCTCAAGTATGACTTTGACCTTGTCTATTTTTTTGGCCAACTCAACCTGTTCAAGTGCTATACCACTTGATATCTTTTCATTTACTTTCCCTTGAAATTTTCTTTCTAACCATTCCATGAGTTTAGCATTAGTATCCTGGTCTTCATTGGTCACCTGGTCAACTATATCTGATAGTTGCTCTATTATGGCTTTGCTTCATCTGGTGATTGCAAGTTGAAAGCATCCATAAAGATGTCTTTAATCTCATGTAGTGCTTGCTTGTGTTTGAACTCTTTCTTGACTATTTCCTGCCTCATCCTTCTATCTAACGCATTTTGCATTTCATTGATTTGTGCCATTGTGATGGTCTTGGAGTCATATGAAGGTATTAAAATATCTTCATCTAATTTAGGGTCTCCATAGTGAAGTACCCTAGCCACTTTGTTTGAGCTTGAGCCTGGAGTTGAGATTTGCAAAGGTGTAACTTCAGTGCTTGGCTTGTAAAGGGTCTTTGTAGGAGTGCCAATCTTTGGTAGTTCTACCAATGTCTATATGGTTGCCTGCTCCTTTTCTTTTGATATATCCTCCTTCTCATCTAACTTTCCTTCCACTACACTCAACTTCAGTATGGTGTCACTTGTTATTATAGGTGGTGGAAGCATCAAAATTCTGGTCCTAGTAGTTGTGTAAGTGAAAGGTGGTTCTTGTGGTTTCACCTTTTCTCTTTGTGGTTCTACTACTTCCTTTTGTAGTTCATCTACACTCACCATTATAGGGCTTGTGCATAGCTATGCCTATAGAGTGGATTGGTGAAGGATCTTGAAGAGATCCTCTATAGTTAGGGGATTGATGTTCTGAGTTGAATTGTTAGGAACATCCTTAATAATTATTGTGTCTGTAGGTGTGATGGTTGCATGAGGAGGGCTAGGAGGTGGCATTTGTGTGTCTTGCACACTTTATTCCTCTTCTTGCTACTAGTTAGCTATTTCCATATCTTCTTTTTGTGTTGCTTCCTCCTCTCCTTTTTCTTTATACTCCTCATCTTTCTTCTTTTCTTCAACTGCTCTTGTTGTTTCTTCCTTTTGCTTCTCTTCCTCTCCTTTGTTCTCTTTTGTTTTCTTTTCCTCTATCTTTTCCTTGGCACTTGTTTCTACCTTATTTACTTCTTCTTCCTTGTCATTAGTTATCTTATAAATTGTTCTCCACAATTGTGTGGATTTACTCACTACATCCTCAATTTTGTTTTGTAGGATGCTAAAGGCTTTATACTTAGGTACAAATTTTTGACCATGTTTCTTATTTGCCTTTGTTATTTGTCCTTTTTTCATGTCAAGATTTACTTGAGCTAGGGTGGATTCTTTGATTTCCCTTTCCATTTTTAGACAATAATGCCATTTATTCTCAACTATCTCATACAGTTCCTTAGGCATGGTATTGTCAAGTTCTAGAGGTGTTTTTTTGAATTCCACCATAATGACATACATAGATTCCTCTATTCTATTTTTCTCTTCCCTACTGAGCTTATTAAAATCAAGAGTCTTTAAATCATTTAAATCTACATTCTTAATCTTTTCACAAAGTTTATCAATTCTAGACTTTGGAGGATGACTTACCACTCTAAATTGGCTGTGGTCCTCTAATTTTGTACTCTCTTCATCATCTGTATCTGGCTATGCCACATACTTTCTTCTTTTCTTTGGCTCTTTAGTAGGCTATTCATTGGCATTATTTTTCTCTTTTGTTGCCTCTTTAGCCTTTTGAGTGGATGCTCTTGTAGTAGCCCTTGTTGTTGGAGCTGGCTTGGCTTATGCAAGCTTAGTGACCTTCTTGGGCTTGGGCTGAGCTATAGGCTGAGTTTTTGCCTTTCTTTTCTCTTGCTTGGTAGGTGTAGGTGCTTCCTTGGCTTCTTCTTCCTTGGCACCTTCCTCCTTATCTTCTCCTAAAACCCAGGTCAACTCTATTGGGCCTTGCCCTTGCTCTTCTTCTTCTTCACTTTCTACTACTTCTTCTTCTTCTTCTTCACCACTTGCCTCTCCTTCAATGCTTGCTCCAAATTTCTTCTTTATCTTCTTTACTAGTTTATCTTTCTTCTTGATAATAGTGGCTATCTTTAATTTAGTTTCAACCTTTGATTTGACAACATCATATGTTCCAAAGTGAGGAGCCTTCTTGTCTATCTCTTCTGCAAGTAATGTAGTGATTGCTTCTAAGGCTTCATCTATATCAAGCTCATATCCAAATGGCCTTAGCCATCTTACTCTTGGTATTACTACCTAGATGTAGGTGTTGTCAATGTCAACCAAGAAGCATATGTCATTGACATGTTGCTCTACCAATGAAACTGGTATTCTCATTCTTTACTTCATGAATTTCTTAAAATCTTCAAAGTAATGTCATTTGTACCTCAAAATTGTCACCCATTTGATCAATGAACTCATTGATTTGTGTAATTGCAGTTTTGTTAGGGTTCCAATTCACCTTTCCTATAGAAGGAAAATCTTCCATAACATAAAAAAATATACACATAAGAACTGAACCAAATTTGCACTGAGCACCTTTTGATCTCCTTATTGCTCCTAGGTTTTCATTAATTTGCTACAACATAAGTTTTGACAGATCATATATGTGATCTTTCTTCACTAGTTTGTAGGCTACATCAACTTTTATACATGGCACACTATTCAATCTAATGGATTGATAGAATTTGTGGGATATTATTCTCACAACAAAATCTAGAAGAGGATCAGTGACAATATCAATATTCATACCCCTCTTATTCCATTTGGCTCTAGTATTCCTTTCAATGATCTCTTTGGAATCACTATGTAGGGTCTTAGGATGATTTGGGGGTGGGAAACTTGAAACCCTATACACTATCCTTTTTGTGATCCTTACTGGTCTTGTTTATCATAGGCTTGGAATATTTCTAGATCACCTACTGCACCTATCTTGTAGTTATAGCACTTTTTCACATCTTGCACCATGACAACTTTGGGTGGAATGACAAAAAATGCACTAACTGGGTCATTTTTATACACAACCTCAGGAATGGGTTTAAACTCAGGTTGTTTTACCTCATTTCTAACTAATTGAGCCTCACAACCTTCCTTTCCTTTGGGGTTTCTTGAGCTAGAAGCCATTATACTAAACTAGGATTTAAATGTATTAAAAACTTTAACTCTGCATAGCTCAACACTTGATAAATACCTTAAATCATTGAAATCTGCACATAATTATTGTTGAGATCAATGCAAATGGCTATTAGGTTGCTATATGATTGCTGCTGCTCTTTTCTTGTCTTTTCTCTACATTTGAATGGCATGAAAATGATCAAAATTTGGCCTTACACCTATCAAAATTTAGCATCTGAGGACAGTTTGACTGTGTTTGCAAAAACTTCAAATTTTGAATTGGCATCTTTGCTCATGCAAATTTATTCCTTGCAGTACTTCTTTGTCTTGGAACTGATGTATGATATAGCTTTGTATATCAGTCCCATATACCTTTCTTTCACTTAGTTGGATGAAGTGTAATCACTTGACCTCTTGGGTGAAGTGATCTTTCCATTTGATGTGCTACACTCATCTTTCTTTTTCCAAGTCTTGTTCATTTTCCCTCTTATTTTTTCAACATCAACCTTCTCTTTTCCTTTGTTGACTTCTATCTTGGGTGCTTTTGAATTTGTTGGGCATATCCTACTAATATGACCAGTTTTCAAACAACTAAAACATGTAGTTTGACCTAACCATCTACTTAATTCCCTCTAAAATATGCTCTTATACAATTTTCAAGGATGTGTCCATACTCCTAACAATAGTGACAACTATACCTGGTGTTGTAATCCCAATTGTAGTGATGACCATGGTTGTTTCCTCTCGTAGGCTGATTAGGTGTCCACATAGGCTTTGATCTACATTCAAATGCTCTATGTCCATATTTTTTGTAGCTATAGAGCTGACCTTGAAATTTTGATGTCCTCATGGTCTTGGTTCTGCATTCATGTGTTTGATGTCCTTGCTTTTTGCACTTGTGATAAAAGTTTGCACTGGTAGGCTTATCATGCTAATGATTATTCTTGCTCTTGCACACATTAGAATTATGTCCTTTTTAACCACAAAAATGACAAGTAGGTTTAGTGTTCTTACCTTTGTTATTCCTTTCTTCCATAGTCTTGGATGATTCTCCTTATTTAGTGTTGGTGTAACCAAGTCTTGAAGTATTATTACTAGCTCTTGGTGATTTCAATAGTCACTCAAAGTACTTAATACCCTCATTAGGTTTGTTGAAGCTTTCAACTATCTCCTTCTCTCTTTTCAATTCATTCTGCAATTGCTCATTTTACATTCTCAAGTTGGAAATCTCAATGTCCTTCATGTTTAACTCATGATGAGCATTCATCATCTAGCTTAAGGTGTCTAGCTGTATGTTTGAGATCCTTTCAAACTCAATTTTCTTCTCCTCCGGTCTATTGGTAAGATTTCTCTTGTCATATTCTATCATGAACTTGTCTTCAACGGCTCTCTTCTTTTGTTTAGTTACTTCACAAAGAATTATGGCTTGAGACTCTTGTTCAAGCTTGAGTAATTTGATTTCTTCAGCTTGTGCTCTATTTTTCTCTATCAGTTTTGCTATTACTACATCAAATTCCTTGGAATCTCGATTGGAAAAAACTTGTGTGGTATCAATCTCCTTGTAGTGTATGTCATTTTCAGCTATGGCTTTATCCTTCCTTCTTTTTAAGGGCTTTCTCAATTCTTCTCTGGCTTCCTCCAGTTTATGTAGAGCAGGATGCACATCAATCACCTGATTGTCTATGATCTTCCCAAGTTTTAAGATTTCCATCTTTAGACCTTTTCTCTAAGCTATTAGGCTTCTCCTTGTGAGAACCAATGCTCTGATACCAATTATTGGAATGTTCAAAATGGGAAAAATACTTCTGAGAGGGGGGGGGGGGGTGAATTAGAAGTAACAAATTTTTAACCTTTTCTAATCCTTTAAATCAAATAATTGAAAGTAAATTGCATGCATGTAAATACATCAAATAACCATAAAGTAAACACACATAACACAAAATTTGGTAACCCACAAACCCTCTAGGAACAAGAAGGTAAAACTGGAGTGGGATGATACCCACAAAAATCACTGCAGCAATAATTGTTTGACCACTTGTGATGGTTTGCCTTGTGAAAGGCTTGCCTTGTTAAAGGCTTTACACTGTATCAATAGTGACTTGGTTAGAGGATTTACAAACACTTTACATGAAGTGTCACCTTGTTAAAGGATGTACAATAGGCTATTAAACCCACCTAATACAATAGGATTTTCAATCACCTTCTCCAAAGGTTCTCCAACCTAGCTGTTAAGCTAAACTATCAATATAGGATTTCCAACATCTAATACAATGGCAAGAAAGTATTAGAATAATAAACCTGATAGTATGCAATCTTTAATTTCTGGATTCATGTACTTGATCCGCTCTCTCTGATGTGATCCTTGCTTGATCTGATATTTGTTCATATCCCTTGCTTTGTTCTGATCAACTAGATGTATAATAACTACTTTGTTCCTCTAAGTCTTTCACACTTCACACTAAATTTTGCTATAGTTTCCCCATGCATTGTTCTCTTCCACACATGCAATAGGGTTTTTAACCTCCTTTTAAAGATTGTGAAGACTTAGGGTTAGGTATGGATCTATGATCCATATTGAATCTTAAGTTCTCGCTCATTCCTTACATTTTTCTCATTGGTTGCATGCCTTCTCCATTTTTCTGATTGGTTGCATGCTGATCACATATGAAATGCAAAAGATTAAATCTTATCCTTGTTCACCTTTGAAATCCTTCTATGTTAGCTCCAAAAATAGTTTACATTTGAGTTTGTGAGGGCACAATCTCATATGTTGATTCTATGTTACTCGACACATTGGACTACTGGCGCTTGACACATGCTTGATCCTAGATTACTCGACACCTATTACATTTTGTCTTGCTTGACACATGTATAATTCTAGCTCACTTGGCATATGAAGCATCCTAGTTTGCTTGCCATCAACTGTGACTCGACACCTATATATCACTCGACAACTATTGCTTACTCGACACTTGAAGTCACTCGACACCTATTAAAAATCTAACTCGACACACACTATGACTTGACATACATAGTGTTCTCAGCTTCAATGTAAGAAGTGGTTAAGTGTGTTGACACTCAAATGTCAAAACTATTCTAAGACCAACAATACTTCTATTTGGCAAAGTGGTCTCATGGCTCTGTATGACAATTTGTTTAGTTAGGTTTATAATAGCCCTAATAGTATTTATGATTTCCATATTTCTAATGCTTAATATACTTTCTTAGAAGATAAATAGGAAAGAGAATTTATTTCAATACATTACACAAACTAAAGTATGTGTTTCTAACATGCAGTTGGATGTTGCATCATCCAAACTTCTTGTAATTAATAATGAATTCAAGGATTTAGAGTTCAAAAAAAATTTGAGTGAAATTGTAGGTTCTTTGCTAGAGCTATGTGTAATTCCAATTTTCAATGAAAATGATGCAGTGAACACAAGAAAAGCACCATACAAGGTATTTATTCCTACAACAAATTTAAACCACGTGCTTTGTTTATAAGTATGCCAAATTTTTTATTTTCATTCATGTTGTAAGATTGTATCTATTTATGTATTCGTGTATCATGATGTATGGATATTATTGAAGTTTGACAATTTGGTCAACTTCTTTTTGTATCAAGCACATGTTAATTATGGTGTACATGCTTATATTTTTACACTGGTTAACATTACTTTAGACTAAGCTATTTGTAGAAGTGGTTGAATTACATGCTTATTGTATCACTAATTTAATAGAAAAATCACTATTTTTGACACTTTGTGTATATGAACTCTGACTTTTTGTGGTGTTTGCTTATATGACATTATTATAGAAAATCTAGTCTTTACATGAGAGGAATCTCTTATTAACTTGAATCTGAATATTTACATCATGCCACTTCATCTTATAGAATACAATATGATAGTGAAACTCATGATAATTAAAAAGTCATAACAAATTAGAGAGAAAGATAATAAAATGTGATAATAAAATTATGCAAGCTATAGGTCTTTACATTTACCCAACATAGCCTACCTTCACTTATCATCTTTGTCTATCCATTCACATCTCTTGATTTATTTGTAACATATATAAAGGAGTGTGAGATCAATCCAAACATGCTTGTTTATTCCAAGATACAAACTCATAAAGCATTCAAGAAAATGGCAAAACAAGGAGCAACCATTGAGATCATTAATAATGAGGCTTTCAGATGCTCGAGTAGAAGAGATGCTCTCAAGTGCTATTTCTTTGCCTTAAACAATAAAGCTTCTCAATTGAAAAGTGAAATTATTCAACATAAAACTTCATAGGAAGCAAATCTTGATGACAAAGAAGATAAATTTGTATGCCACCTTAAAACCTACCAAAGAATCCAATATTCATTAGAGGACAAGTTTATCACTTTTAAGTCCAAAGTCCAAAATTGCTATATATGTGACAACCCTGACCCTAAATGCTCTAGTCGATACTGTAATTTACTTACAAATGTCAAGCTCAGTATTTTATGCATATGCAATAGTTGATTTGGGATAGCTGGATAAACACACTGAAAGAAAGAGGGGAGAGACACTCCATGATGAGGCTCTACTTACCATAGATTTATTTACTGAGAATCATCCCTACCATAATTTTAAATGCAATATTTGTTTAACTCATTTTTATGACTTTCCATTAGAGTCATGCCATTTGCCTTGCAATAAAGCCCACATATTTCACAAGAGTTGCATGAAAAAATGGTTCAAAATGATTGGTGGCATAAATGATGAAGCATGTGAGTTGAGAAACAAAATTATTAGAGAAAAAACTACCTACAAAAGAGACCTAGATGATGATAAACATGGTAACTTCTCTTTTCAAGTCAACATGTTTGTGGGTGTCATGGAGTCATTAAAGGATAAGTTTTCCTCACTAGAAGAAACCATTGATAAGTTTATATGTAGAAGTGTTAGCCCTAAATGCAAAGGATATCATGATCTACTTGAAAGTGTCAATCATGTTTTCATTGAGATATTAGATTTTATTTGGGAATGCAGGTCAAAAGAACTGATGGAACAAATAGAGGGAATGATTGATAGAGAGGTAAATCAAGTGGTGAAAGGTCTCCCAATAGTAAAAATTGTTGAGAATCATATAAATGCAGATGTTGTATGTGCCATTTATTTATCTGGTCCTAAAGTTTCACAAGAGCTATGCCATTTGTATTGTAATGAAGGTCACATATTTCAAAGAAGTTGCATTGAACAATGATTTAATAGGGGAAATCATTGGCCCATCTACATGAGACAAGCATATTAGTTGGAATTACAAGTAGGAAAGGAGTAAACTTCTAGGGGGGGGTGTGAATCAAGAGTTTAAACTTGGACCCATAAAAATTTCACCTTTCATACATCACATGCATAATAAATTGAAATAACATGTAAAGTAAATGCATCTAAAACATATAAGTAATCAAACATACACACTTAGCACCATATATGATTACCCAAAAACCTTCCAAATGAGAAGGTAAGATTGGGGTGGGAATGACACCCACAAATCTTTACTACTGCAGTTGTAAAGTGTAGCCAATTAAGGTTATAATGGTTTGACCATGAATCATGAACTACCCTGTAAAAGGATTGCCCTATTAAAGGCTTACAAAGACTGTTAAGTCCTAGGTTGTAAAGGATTTCAACACCTTGTTAGAAGTGTGCCTTGTTAAAGGGCTTTTGGTCACTCACTTGGAATGCCACCTTGTTAAAGGATTTTGTAAAGCCTATTAGATCTACTCCACCTAGGAGATTTAACTGAAATCACCTATCAAAATGTCTTAGCATAGATCTTATGATTGGCACTTGCTTTCCTGATAACAAATCACCTCTATCCAATCTCTAATTAATCCTTCATGATCTAATGTATCAATCCTATATCTTGTATCCTCTATTCTTCACTTAACTGATTTTGTAATTCACTCTTATTGCTAAGTCACCTTGAATGCTTTGCAAACTCTCTTGTTCACTTCTCCAATTCGATCATTCACCACTTTTCAATGCTCTCAACTCTCATAAAAATTTAGGGCTTCATCCTCCTTAAGAAGATTGAGGTGGTTTAGTGGTTAGGTATGAATCTACAAACAATATTCATCCATTTTTCCATTTAAACCTTCCCATTTTTTGATTGGCTACATGTAATTACATAGGGATTTTGCATATAGATTTTTCCTTATCTCTAAAGGATGGAAAACTATCCTTAGGTCAGCTAAAAAATGGTTTACATAGGTGTTTGTGCCTTTACAAAAAAATATGTCCAATCTATTTCACTCAGCATATGAAGTTACTAATGCTTGGCATATACCGTAATTCTACTTCTGACTTGACACCTAAACTGCTCGACATCTATTGTTCACTTAACACTTGAATTACTCAGCATGGTCTATCTACTTAGCACATTAGTGACTTGGTACATGAGTGATTTGACACTCATTGCAACTCAACATGGTCTTATATTTTCATATTGTACTTAACATGTATTACTAGTTCATCATGAACTAAGTAAATGACTTAAGTGTGTTGACACTCAATTGTCAAAACCAATCTAAGATAAAAAATCTTCCCCTTTGACATGAGTGTCAAAAACACTTGAATATACATAATCAATCTAATATTCTTAAGTATAACATAGTCATGACTCAACTTATTTACAAAACTTCAAAATTTCAAAATTTTGCAATAACCTATGTATCTCAAAATGTATAACTCCCCCTGAGTTGATATGTCCATTTTGTATCCAAAATCTATTCTCCATTCTGAGTAGATTTGTCTCTGTTGACTGATACTCTTTGACTTCAATGCACTTATACTCTTTATGCTGCTCTATTTTTATCTCTACATTTTGTTTCTCTCCCTTTTTGTTGCCTCCCCCTTTCTCCATAATTTTCCATTTGTATCTCTCCCCCTTGGTTACTTAATCCCCCTTTTGACACTTATAGTGTATTTGTCCAAAAAGGATTTATGGACTTCTATGATGATTTTAAGAGCTACATCCCAATTGTCACGTCCAACATCCATTGAATTTAGTTGGATAGCTAGCTCTATTGCAAGGTGTACTAGGCCATCTACTGTAGAAAGATTGGGGTCTTTCTTTAGTAGAGTTTCTGCATAGCCTAATTCTTTATGGAGGATTTCCATGTGTGGGCTGGGGGAGGCCTAAATATTTGTCAATTTAGCTCTTATGTTAGCCTCTTCTACTATTAACACAACTAACTGACTCTATGATTGAAGCAATGTATGGAAATGCCTCTCACTTTGAGCAAGGTTCTTAGGTAGTTGTGTGCATGATATGTTTAGATTCCTCTCCAGGCTTAGAATTCTATGCCTAGTATCTTGGGTGAAGAGTGTGGGATCACACAATTTGGTGTACAATGAGAAAATATTCTTAAGTACCTTCTTCATATCCTCAACCTTGGTTGCCAATGCGACTTGAGTTAGTGCTATGTCACTAGATATCTTTTCATTTAATTTCCATTGAAACTTTCTTTCAGACCATTTTAAAAGTTTAGCATTTGTATCCAGGTCTTCATTATTAACCTTTTCCACAATCTTTGATAGTTGTTCTAGTAGTGGCTTGGTTTCTTTAGGAGATGGCAAGTTGGACACATCTAAAAAGATGTCTTTAATTTTTTGGAGTGCTTTCTTTTGCCTATATTCTTTCCTAAGAATTTCTTGATGCTTCTTTTTCTCTAAGGCTTGTTGCAAAGTGCCTATTTTCTCTAGTGTCATTGTTGCACAGTCAAATTTAGGAATCACTATTTTTTCATCTAAAGTGATATCACCATGGTGAATTACCTTTTCAACCTTAGAAGAGCTTGAGACTGGCATTGAGATTTGTAGGGGTATAGCTTCTGAAGAGCTTTTGTAGGTGAAGAGATAGATGTTGGTAAAGTTACCAATGCTTGGATGGCCTCTTGTTCCTTTACCTTCGGTGTTTTTTCACCTTCTTTAGACTTATCTTGATTTATGACAATGACTTTTCTTGCACCTTGTGTTTGTGCTTTAGGTACAAATGAATCTATTTGTCCTATTTGCTCTATTTTTGTCTCTTTTTCTTCTTTGGTAGTCTGCCTCTTCTCAACTATGTCTTCTTTAACACTTGTGTCAACCTTAATAGATGTGTCTATAGTTATTTGAATCAAAGGTTGATCATCAATAACTAAAGGGAGGATAGAAGGTGGTTCTTGTGTATTCACCTTATCCCATGTAACTTCAGTTACTACCTTTTGAAGTTCTTCTACACTGATCAAAATAGGATTTTCACATAATTGTGCTTGTAGTGTAGATTGATCTAGAATCTTTTTCAAATCTTCTACAGTCAATGGATTAATGTTTTGAGTTGATGCATTAGAGACATCCTTGAAAATGATTGTTTTTGTAGTTGTACTAATGTCATGAGGAGGACTGGCACTCGACATTTGTGTGTCTTGCACACTCTGTTCCTCTTATTGCTATTCAGCTATTGCCATGTCAATATGCATCTTCTCAGTCTCCTCCTTAACTGTATTTATTTCTTCCTTTCTGTCTTCTTTTTCATCCTCTTCTTTATCATCATTTTAACCCTCAAAGGGGTCCTTCTCTCCTTGTTCTATAGTAGTTAATCCATATATTAATTTCTACTTTTGAGTGGATTTCTTGACAACATCTTCAACGCTATTTTGGAGTATGCTGAAGGCTCTATAATTTGGTGTGAACCTTCCTCCATATTTCTTGTTTGCCTTAGAAATCTACCCTTTTGTCAATTCTAGCATTACTTGGGCCAAAGTAATTTCCCTTATTTTATTTTCAAAATTTAAACAATAATGCCATTTTTTCTCAACTAAATCATATAATTGCTTGGGTACCGAATTAGCAAATTCTAATGGTGTAGTCTTAAATTTGGACATCATTACATATATGGCTTCTTCTACTAACTTTTTCTCCTCTTTTCCCAAATCATCAAAATTTACATGTTTCAAGCTAGATAGATCTACATTATTTCTAACATTTTCACACAAATTTTCAAGATCAGAAAGTGGTGTATGACTTACCACTTTGAATTGGCTTAGATCATTTGATTCAGTTCTCTCTTCATCTGAGTCAAGTTGTGCAAAATATTTCCTTCTTTTCTCCTTCTGCTCTTGGCCTCCTTGATCTATCTACTTGGTTTTCTCCTTGGCCTTTTGTGTGGTGGCTCATGTGCTTGCTCTAGTGATAGGTGTTGCTGGCTTTGCTAGGCTTGGTTTAGCAACTTTCTTTGCTTTAGCAATAGGCTATGCCTTGGCCTTTCTCTTCTTTGGATTGACATACGTTGGTGCTTCCTTGGCTTCTTCTTCCTCGAAACCCTCTATTTCCTCTTCTTCTTTATCCTCACCCATGCTTTGGGTTAATGCAAGAGGTTCTTGGGTTTGTTCTTGATCTTCCTCTTCATCCTTTTCATCTCCTTCCTCTTCTTCCTCTTCAACACCTTCACCAAATTTAGCTTTAAGTTTCTTCACTAGTTTCTTCTTCAATGTAGAGGCTATCTTAAATTCCATTTCTACCTTTGACTTCATTACATCATAGTTACCAAAGATTTTTTCTATTTTGTCAACTTCCTCTACTAGAAGTGTAGTGATAGTTGCTAAGGCTTCATCAACATTGATCTCATAACATAAGGGTCTTAGCCATCTTACCCTAGGTGTGGTAGCCTATACATATGTGTAATCAATGTCTACAAGAAAACATATATCATTATAATATTGTTCAACCAAAGAAACAGGTATCCTCATCCTTTGCTTCATAAACTTCTTAAAGTCTTCAAATTAACTTATCATGATAGTTTCAAAATTTTCTCCCATTTCTTTAACGTACTCATTTATCTGAAGATCAACTAACCTGTTTGTCTTCCATCCTATAGTTCCAAAAGATGGGAATGTATTATGTACATAGAAAAATATACAAACTAGAATTGATCCAAATTTGCACTATGCACTCTTAGTCTTGCTTACTCTTCAAGGTTTTCCATTAATTATTGTAGTTAAAGCTCAACTATATCATAAGTATGATCTTCCTTCACAATTTTGTATCCAACATCTACTATAATATAGGGTACACTATTCAATCTACTAGATTGATCAAACTTGTGAGAGATAACCCTTACTGTAAAGTTTATCAGTGGATCTATTATAGTGTCTATTGTCATTACTCATTTGTTCCACTTTTCTCTTGTGTTCTTTTTTATCACTTCTTTGGAATCACTCCATAGAGTCTTTGGCCAATCTAGGGTTGGGAAACTAGTAACCACATGGATTATTCATTTGGTAATCTTTATTGGTCCACCTTCCAAACATTAGGATCTATAATGTATTCGGCTCAATACTATTCTTATCCATTTAGTCTTGAATACACTAGGAAATTTTAGGGCACACGTCAAACCCTTCCTTTTGACAATTTTGAATTCTTCTTTAAGACACTATTTTCACATAATCTATCATAGGCTTCCCTTATTTCCATGTCACCTATTCATCCTATCTTACAATTGTAACATTTTTTGGCATCTTGAACCATAATGACATTTGGGGGAATCATGTACAATGCGCTTGAAGAATCTTGTTTGTAAGCTACATCTAGAATTTCTTTGAAATTTGGCTATTTCACCTCACTACTAACTAGTTGGACATTCAAGACCTCTTTTCCTTCTACATTTCTTGGGCTAGATGCCATTTTGACAAACTAGGGTTTTTATAAATGAAAACTATGTAGCCTAGCTTATGATAAATACATTTTGAAAATCTAAAGAACTGGAGTGAAATCA
The DNA here is from genome assembly GCA_028749045.1 of Cupressus sempervirens. Classification (NCBI taxonomy): domain Eukaryota; kingdom Viridiplantae; phylum Streptophyta; class Pinopsida; order Cupressales; family Cupressaceae; genus Cupressus; species Cupressus sempervirens. Next base: position 501,860,257 of record CM053784.1, read on the forward strand.
TCACTGAAATCCTTGTAGTCACTTTAAACACATTTCTAAATCACCTTCTGCTCTATTTTCTATTGCTTGAATTTGAAATGATGAAAATGAGTGAAAAACAACCATATACCCTTCAAAAACCCTTGCAATTAATGCTTAGTGGTTGTTCAACTGTAAACTTGGCATTAACTTGATTTTAGAGTCATTCAACACCATTGATATTACCATTACTTGATAGCTACTAAAGACTCAACATCAACTAGCATTCCACTCAACATCCATTGAAAACTTTTCATGCTCAAAAACAACATGAAAAATTAAAAATTTAATATTTAATTTTCAACATCTTGCATCTTTGTTCATGCTAATGTAGTCCTTTCAGTACTAAGTTCTTTTGGAACTGATGTATGATACAATACATTAATTATCAGTCCCATATACCTCTTGATTGTTTAATTTCATGAGGTGTGATCACTTGACCCATTGGGTGAAGTGATCCCTTATCCATTTGATGTACTACAACTATCTTTCTTCTTCCATGTATTATTCATCTCATTCTCGATGTGTTCAACATCTGCCTTGCCTTTGCCTTTATCAAATATACAACTTGGTGCCTTCAACCTAGTTGGACAATGCTTACTAATATGACCAGTCCTCAAACAGCTAAAGCATGTGGTTTGACTCAACCACCTTTTGTAGTTACCACTGAAGTGAGTCCTAATACAATTCTAAAGAATATGTCCATATTCTTGACAATAGTGGTAGCTATATCTTCTATTGTAATCCCAATTATAAGAGTTTCCTTATCTTATTACCTTTGTTGGCTTGTTTGATGAGCACATGGACTTGGATCTGCATTCAAAAGCTCTATGTCCATACTTTTGACAATTGTAGCGATATCCTTCAAATCTTGGTGCATGCATGGTTTTGGTTCTACATTCGTGTGCTTGATGACCTTGTTTGTTGCACTTATGACAATGAGTCATGTACTTAGGCTTAGCATTCTAATTTGTATTCTTGCTCTTGCACACATTAGCAGTATGTCCTTTCTTACCACAAAAGTGGCAAATGGGTTTGGAGTTCCTACCTTTGATGTTCCTTTCTTTAGCAATTTTTGATGATTCTCCTTCCTGAGTGTGATTAGTCTAATCCTACTACATCATTATTGGATATAGGGGATTTCAATAATTTCTCAAAGTATTTGATGACTTCATTTGGCTTGTTGAAACTTTTAGTAATTTCCTTTTCTCTTTTCAGGTCATTCTACAGTTGTTCATTCTAAAACTTCAAAGTAGTTATCTCAATGTCCTTGACATTCAACTCATGATGAGCATTGATAATTTGGCTCAAGGTATCTAATTGCATGTTTGAGATCCTAGTTAGCTTTGTTGACTTCTTTTCCAGTCTATTTTCTATAATTATTTTGTCTTCTTCAATCATGGCTTTGTCTTCCATGGCTTTCTTCTTTTGTTTAGTTACCTCACATAGTAGTATAGCTTGTGATTCTTGCTCCAACTTGAGATTTTTGATTTCTTGAGCATGTGCTCTATTCTTTGCTCTATTCTTCTCCATTATAGATGCAACTACTGCATCAAATTCACTAGAGTTACCATCTACAAATAGCTTTGTGGTGTCAATCTCTTTGTATAGTGTGTCATTCTCTATAATGGGAATTTATTTCCTTCTCTTTAAGGAACTCTTTAAAGCATCTCTAGCTTCATTCAGTTGAAGTAGTATAAGATTTATTTCAATCTCCTAGTTCTCAATAGTCTTTCCTAATTTGTAGACTTCCATTTCAAGATGTTTCCTCTAAGTTGCAAAGCTTCTTTTTTAGAGAACTTAGCTCTGATACCAATTTTTGGAATTACAAATAGGAAAGGAGTAAACTTCTTTTGGGGGGAGGGGGGTGCGAATCAAGAGTTTAACCTTGGACTCATAAAAATTTCACCTTTCATACGTCACATGCATAATAAACTGAAATAACATGTAAAGTAAATGCATCTAAAACATATAAGTAACAAAACACATACACTTAACACCATATATGATTACCCAAAAACCCTCCAAATGAGAAGGTAAAATTGGGGTGGGGATGACACCCACAAATCTTTACTATTGCAGTTGTAAAGTGTAGCCAATTAAGGTTACAATGGTTTGATCATGAATCATGATCTTCCCTATAAAAGGCTCACCCTATTAAAGGCTTCCGAATAATGTTAAGTCCCACCTTGTTGGAGGATTTCAACAATCTATTAGAAGTGTGCCTTGTTAAAGGTCTTTTGGTCACTCACTTGGAATGCTACCTTGTTAAAGGATTTGGTAAAGCCTATTAGGACTACTCTACCTAGGAGATTTAACTAAAATCACTTGTCAAAATTTCTCAGCATAGATCTGTCAATTGATGCTTGCTTGATAAAAGATCACCTCTATCTAATCTCTGATTAATCCTTCACAATCTAATGTATCAATCCTATATCCTGTATCCTCTATTCTTCACTTAACTGATTCTGCAATTTTCTCTTACTGCTAAGTCACCTTGAATGCTCTACAAACTCTCTTGTTCACTTTTCCAATTTGATCATTTACCACTTTGCAATGCTCTCAACTCTCTTAAAAATTTAGGGCTTCATCCTTCTTAAGAAGACTAAGTTGGCTTAGTGGTTAGGTATGAATCTACAACTGAGATTCATCCATTTTTCCACTTAAACCTTCCCATTTTTTGATTGGCTGAATGTAGTTGCATAGGGATTCTACATATAGATTTGTCCTTATCTCTAAAGGATCAAAAACTATCCTTAGGTTGGTTGGAAAATGGTTTACATAGTTGTTTGTACCTTTACAAAAAAATATGTCCAATCTGTGTCATCAGCATATGTAGTTACTAATGCTTGGCATATACTATAATTCTAATTTTGACTCAGCACCTGAACTACTCGACATCTATTGTTCACTTAAAACTTGAATCACTCAGCATGGTCTCTCTGCTTGACACTTGAGTAACTCGACACATGAGTGACTTGACACTCATTGTAACTCGGCATGGTCTTATATTTTCATGTTGTACTTGGCATGTATTACTAGTTCAACATGAACTAAGTAAATGACTTAAGTGTGTTGACACTCAATTGTCAAAACCAATCTAAGATAAACAATATCTACCAAAATATGATATTTATCCTATAGTGATTGAAAGACTTGAGGCGTTGGAAGATATACTCTAGAGTTTTAGGACAATCCATGTAGAATTTAGTTGCAACTATGGGGAAATAATCAATAAAATGTTTAATAAAAATAGAAGAAGATCCTTAGTTAAATTCCTTACCATGAGTTGGGAGGCATTTGTTAATGATGAATGAGTTTTCTCTTTTGTGTTGTTGACTAGCACTTGCACCTTTGAAGGTACAAGGGTTAAGCCGACAGTGATAGTTGCACTATTGTTTATGTTGATAGGTCACGTATAGTCTTTTTGATGGAGCTTTGTGTTGGTGTTTTAAAAAGTACTAAAACTACTAAGCGACAAAAAGCTTAATACCAGAATGATAGTACATACACAATCTAAAGACTAGCCTATTCTTATCACCAATTGCATATGTAAGGTATTTGGACCCAACTTCAACAAAACCACAAATGGTTTTCTACTCTTTTGGCTCTGCAAAACTAGGGTGGGTATACCCAGGGATGGTTCAAATATGAAACGACTATATGAGGATTATTCTTAGTTTCATTCTGATTCTCATTTCAAAATCCTCAGATATATATAATTCTTACTAATCTTGCCAAACACATCCCATAAACAGATATGGCTAGGAAGTCTTCTATAGATCTGCAGACATTTTCAACAACAATGGCTAACTGAAGCTAAAAAGATTTCATGCAGACAAGTGCTGGCCAACTTTGAAGATCTACAGGAAATAAAAGTAAAATTTGATTTGATGATGTATTTGAACAACCATTTGTAAGATACTTCTCTTCCAGCTGAAATAACTTGATCAGTGCCTAATCCATTGGGGTTTCAGAGTCTATAGCAAAATTTAAGATCTAATTTGTTGCCTTACAACAAATTGTATCAGCAGTTCTTTTCAGAATTTATCATTCAAAATCCTTTTCAATACTTAAGAAATCTTATCGCATTCATCAAAGCTTTTACTTAATCCATTGAATTAACAACAATGATAGATGGATATACAACCTAACTAGATTACCTTCCATTGCATAGGCTTTTACTAATACAACATCAAGATAGCTAAGTATTGAGCAGGAGACAAAATTCAGAAAGAATTAATATGGGGACAGTTCATAGTTTGTATTCATTTCCTTTGAAAATGGTACATCTTTTACAATAAACTCAGAATAGCCTTCAGAAATAAACACAGTTCATTCTATCTTCATGTATTCTCAGAAAAAACTTGACAGAGAAACACATTACAAACTTGTCTTCAAAATTTGGACCAAAAACTAGACTAGGCACAATACTTAGAAGAAAAGAATTCGGACCTTTCTTTAGCCTTGGGATCTCACTTAAATAGTGTGAGATGCAACAAGCTTCAGGCTAAAAAAATGACATGTGTCCTTCTAAAGACAGGAACAAAATAACAGAAAGGTTAATTACAACAAACAATTCTTGGTGGGTCCCTTTCTATTATGCTTCTTATTTGTTGAGATACAAATAAAAACAATCTGATCTTACAATCAATCTTCATCCTCGAAGTAAATAGCCATGAGGTTTGAAAGTGATGTGTTGTCTTCATTTATCTGTAAATTTACTTCAGCCTAGGGAGTTTCTGTGTCCTCAGTATTAACTTCGGGGGTGATTGCTACTTTTTCACCTTCTTCCTCATCATCTTCTGAGATTTGTTCTAGAAACTGACTTTTCCATTTATTAAAAACATCATCCTCTAGCCAATCAAAACTTAGAGCTTCTCTTTGTATCTTTATTACAGAATTTGCACTTTCTTCTAAATCATCAAATTCTTTCTTCATAGCAGTATAAAACAACTGTATTTTTACTAGCTCTTCACTTGTATTTGCCCAGAACCAGTGGCCAGCCTCACTCATAATGTTTATTATTCTTTCATTGAATAACTCATCTATCTCCCTGTTCCATTTTTCCTTTACCTTTAATGTATCAACAGATTCTAAAGCACAAGAAAATAGGGTGAATTTTTCAGCAATATATTTGGAAAAATAGAGTGTTAATCTTCTCTGTAAAGAATCTCTTTTATCACCAAAATTCTCTAGCTTATTTAACAAATAAAAAATCTTCTCAACTTGGTGATAAGGCATTTGGACTGTAGATATACATATGATTGTAATATCATTATTTCTCTCCCTCCATTTCTGCACCAGGGAAGTCAGTCTATCCTTTTCTTTATTTAACTCATCCAAAAAGGTTATAATTCTTGTCAACTGATCATAAAAAGTTGACCATTGTATTTTATCCCTCAAATATATTACACCCTGCTTTAACTTTTCTTCATATTGATTTCTCAATTTTATCTATAACTCATGCAACTTTATTTTTTCTTCTTCAAATTCCTCTGTAGTATAAAATTGTGGCCTTTCAGGGGTGTCAGGTATTTCAATGATAGGGGTTGATCCAACAAATGACTGTGGAGGGTACATAATTCTAGGCACATTGGATTCTCCCACCTTTCTTTTCCCAAGTATCTTCTCCAATTGAGATACCCTGTTTTCTAACTCAATTCTCTTTTTTACTTCTTGATTGTAGGCATCCACCACTATTTCATACTTATTCTGCAAATCAGTCATTTCCTTTTCTTCTCTCTTTGCAGTGGCCAAGGAAAATTTAGAATAGTCTACATTCATGTAGGCTGCCTGTACATTTGAAGTATCAATGACCCTCCTCACAATGATATTCCTTGTTAGTCCTGAATCATCAGGCTGTAATGGAGTAGTCCTGGATCCTCTTCTTAATGACCACATAACAAGGGTAGCTTGATCATTACTGAATGCTGTCCCTAAGAATTCCTTTTTATTTGGATCCTACAATCCTAAATTATTTGATACAGAATTAAAAATTAATGCATCAGCAATATCCAATTGGGAAATAATAAAATATTTGCATTCTTCACCATCTGTCTACCCTCGTTAGGGGTTATATTTTGGAATTCCTGTATCATCTGTTCTTTTATTTGATTCTAAATGGAGGTTTCATCCATTTTTGGATGTTCTGCTTTCATATCCCTACACCTTTGTTCAAAAATGTGCATGTTTGCCCTCCATGCAAACTGATGAAAAGCCCTAGATTTAACAAAACTGTTATCAGACAAATATTGTTGACTGGCCTACTCCAAAATAGGGTCTAATTCCCTTCCTCTGAAATCTGCAACAGTCAATTCAAAACTTGGCACAGGAGGCTCCTGGGGGTTCCTTTCATCAATTTCTACTTGAGTGACAAAAACTCCTCCTTGTGACCCCATTTGTTCGATTTGCTCATTGGTGAGTTGCTCTTCCTCAATTCTCATTGGAGTTTGGGAAGTTGAGTAACCTTCATCATGGGATTCTTCTTCCCTTATTATTTTTCTTCTTTTGGGAGAAGGTTCAGGGGGTCTTTCTTCAAGGACAGTACTAGTAGATTCAATTACCTATTTTTCTTTGTTTACCATGGGCATCTGCTCCTGAATAACAGTATATCCTGTCCTCTTTCGGACAACCAGTGGACCTACTCCTATGTTAGGGGTGAAACCCAGTTTCCTCATAACTTCTCTGGCTTTATCTAGAAAAGAATCAATAAAATGTTGTTTCTTTTCATTCATTACCTCCATTATTTCTAAAAATGTACTCATGAGTTTATTTATCCTATCTGCATTATTTGCAACATTATTAAGAGGACTGTAATCTTTGTCAAAACAATTAATGAATTCCAAAAATTTTGAATAGACTCTCCATTTTTCTTTCTTTGTTTCTTGTTCCTGGATAGAATATTCATTCCTTATTATATCTTCGGGGAAATAAAATTCATGCTGACTTGGATGAAGCTTGATTCTATGTCTAAGAGCAGAATTAAAGAAGTCTTCTGTGTCACAAAAATGAGCATGAGATACTGCCATCTTATACCGATCCAAAAATTTGTAGAGGAAGATCCATCCTTCTTTAGTGATTACAAACTGATGAGCTATAGTGCAAGTAGGAAAAATTGATCCTATTCCTCTTTTGTGCAAAAAGGTTTCCTCCACTCCTCCCAACTGTCATAAAAATTCAGCTACCCCTACCTTTAAAGGTACCTGATAGGGTAGTACATGGGGTGTCCCTTTGAAACCATAGACCCTAATGACAGTTGAGACTGGATATGGGATGATATCTCCCCAATTATGTGACACTTTTAAACTGTGGGGTCTGTCCATAGGCCTAACAAGATGCATTAGTGCTTTAGGAATTCTGGGATTATCACTCAATATGAGGCATCTTAGTTTAGAAGCAGAATGCCTATCAAATCTGACAAAACTAGCATTTTTTTCCTCCCAAGTCATGTCTGCACTCCACAATTGAACTGGTAGTGCCTCCCCCTCTTGTTCCCTATTTAAAACCATTTCTTTAGTGAAAAATGTAGCCCCCTTAAAAAGAAACATATGCATCAATAGGGAATACTAACCCCAGACCTTTTCCACCTTGCCCTTTGCAATCCCCACCAATCCATTGTGAATCTCATTATCCAGGTAAGATGCAAAATCAAAAATTATTTCTACATCGAAAGAAGAGATTTGGGCGATCATATACATGAAGCTCACTGGAATAAAATCTTCTACGCCCTCTCCGAAGACTCTGCACAGGGTCCTGTATACTTCTACTACCCTGGCATTAAAGCATGATTTCTTGAAAGGTTCTTTAGAAGATGATGTTATTGCTGGTAGATTTCCAATCTTACCTATGTGGGCTTTCAATGCACCTTGTCTAACTATATCCCTTTTGGACATATATTCTTTTTCTAACTCTATCAAATTAATGGGCACATGATACATGGTGAGAGGTCCCAGACCAAAAACCTTCCTAATTTCTTCTGGACTGATGGTAATTAAAACCTCACCATCCATTCTTCTCACTACCTTAGTGGCTGGATCATAGCTTTTCGCTACAGTTTCAAGTAGGTCATAATCCATAAACACACTGGGAACAACAAGCTTTCCAAGGTCAAAATTCCATATATTGGCATCAGGGGCATATAATTTCCTCTCTACAAACCATTTTTTGAATAGACTCAAACTAGTTTGAGAAGTCTGAGCATCCTGAACCCAATTACCCTTATCATAAAGTCCATCAGCTACCCTTAGCCTAGGGTTCAATGAGGTTAACCTCTTAACTTGTGATGTCTCTACAGTAGACTCAGGAAGCAACTCAAGAAAATCATCATGCACATTCCTATCCAAATAATTTACTACACCTAAAAATCCCTTCTTTGGAGGCATCTTGGACTTATTTTTCACAGAATTGGAAATCCTACAAGGATTATGGTAGTATTACTTACTTGAATTTTGTCTTTTTTTTCCTCTGTATTTCCACAAACTTTTCACGAACAGACAACTTCAGAATTTCTACTAGACTTTGGCACACTTTCCTTCAGTAATTGCTTCTGCACAAGGATGGCTTCAAATCTTTTCTCGCGTGAGATGAAACTGATGAAAAATCTCTGTATTATACTCTATTTTTTCTCACGGACGATGCTTTCATGTCTAATTAATACAAGGAGTGGCACTACATTTTGTGTTTAAAACTGCGTCGTCGATCTTTAAGGATCCTACGATCATGTGATACGGAAAGAACAACTAGGAGTTGCATTTGATATGTCAATCACTTTACCCAATGAGAACTTACCACGTATATCATTCTTTCCTTGATGGCGCTTGTATCTGGACCCATTGACATTTGAGGACACATGTCAGTATGTCGCTACTTCATTATGCATAAAAAAAAAACCATCTTGCCATAGCGAAGCAGCGACAACCGTTGATCTGATTCAGAATCAATCAAATGATATGCCATTAGGTTTGCTTGAAAAGAAGGCGGTGGGCCCTATTTGCTATGTTGCTATAATTATCTCCCTTGCAACTCTTCATAGCGAGAAAGCGACAGCCATTGATCACATACTCAATCAAGGGTGAGGAAACTGCGTAGGGTCTTCTGATTCATACTCGCTATGTCGCATAGCTTAAAGAATATGCAATTTTGCATAGCGAGGTAGTGAGGACCGTTGATTCCGTTCCAAGTTGACGTTCAGGATATCTTTGCTTATTCAGACAGAAAGGCATTAATGAAAACAAAGATCTCTGCATAGCTGGCGCCTGTCAAAACTTTATTGTAGTCCTAAGTATCATTCCACGTCACCAAAGGTCACCGCCGATCTTTCTTTTTTACGGGGCCTCGCTACTTCACTAATGGTGAAGTATCTAATTTTTTTGATAGCGAGGTAGCGAGATCCGACATTTTGAAGAATTCCGTACTAGGAAATGCAAGGGGCAGAAGATAATAATTGCTGTTACTTAAACTGCTTCTGACAATGACATTTATGACTTGTCATGCCACCTGGTGAAGTCGAGGCACCGGAAAAATGTAACGTCACCACCCCTTCAGACTTTACGAGACCTCACTACTTCGCTAACAATGAAGTGTCTAATTTTTCTGATAGCGAGGTGGCGAAGCATCGGAAAAATCATCATTTCGGCTCCATTTTTAGATATTTTATTGGGTCCCTTTTCTTGTTTGGATGGTAGTTGCAACGTGTACCTGCACAATAAATCATTTAGAAAACCAATATTCGACCACCGTATCTTCACTTTACGGTCCCACCTTGTAAAAAACTCAGCACTCGCTACCTCGCATGGCTTAAAAAGCATGTAATTTTTCATAGCGAGGTGATGATAGCGGTAGATCTGCTTGGATCTGATAGTTAGAATGATTTAGAAAAAAGGAATCTCGGGGAAACAGAAAATTTAGAATGGACAGAATATTCTTCTCATTTGAAAATTTAAAAGTTTCGCGCCCGACAATTAATGAACAGATAGAACGTAGGGTTTTCATGAGTTTTTTCTTATGGATAGATTACCTAGAAAACCTATGTTTCAAAATAAATTTTTGACTTTTCTATAATTTAACAAAAACTTCTGTTGCACAAAAAGTCAGACCAACACTTTGTAGACCTACATTGCACAATAGTAAATAACATTTTTTTATACCAAAAAACAATTTATAGTTTCACACATTGAACTATCTTTTAGGTGTATTTTCAAATCCCTTCCATGAATGATAAACACCTTCGAATATAATAGCCTCCATATCAAATATGGTGAGACACTAAATATAGTCTAAATTTTTAATTGTGTGCACATTTAAATTCATCTATAATTTAAAACAAGCTTTTGAAAGTTGGTCTGTGAAGAAAAGGTTTATTATCTTTTGACCCATTTATCCATTGTTTCTATTAAAACCTTGAATTTTCATGTCAGATGCTACATCAATTGCTATGGCTAGAGAATGGGAGACTAGAATGTGTTGAGTTGCAGAATGTGTTTAGTTGCAACTCAGTTAACATTTTCTTATTGTTTAAGATTGAACCCCTAGCTTTTAATCATTTACTATATATATATGTATCGACGCTCCTTGTGGTAAGATGTTTTGAAGTATTTATTTCTTACTAGTTGTTTGTAGATATTGTAGTGTATGTTGATGCCCTCCATTACTGTAAGGCCAACTACAATATAAAGTTTGAGATTATTTAATTTCTTACTACATATTTATGGATAAATAATAAAACTTAAGACATAGTGAAATAGAATTCCTTGTGCACATTTCTATACTGAGTGGTAAGATATCAATCTTTATACTTCCATATTTGCAAGCTTGATCAATAAGAGATTTTCTCTTCTGACTAAGGTAGGTATATATTATGAGATATACTAAAATGGAAATTCCAAAGAGAAAAATCTATGTTATATATTTTTATATACAAATTTGTAATGTGTGGTTTTTATTCACAAATTGGTAATGTGTGAAGATTGACTTTCCTAAAATACTTTTGGAACTTTTTCAAACTAGGATTTCAATAGAATGAAAATGATAGTCTATGCATATTATAAATTGGTAATGTAGAATAGAAATGCCAAAGAGAAATGTATCTTATATTTTATACACAAATTGGTAAAACATGAGGATTGACCTTCGGTAAAAGGCAAGATCCAAGATTTCAAGATTTCAATAGAATGAAGATGATAGTCTCTTAGTATCTTAAGTTGGTTTCTTTGTATGTTATACTTGTTAAATTGATCTCTTTGTATCTTATATTTGTGAAAAGAATTTGGTAAGCCGGGATTTCAATAGAATGAAGACGTTAGTCTCTTAGTATCTTAAATTGGAATGAAGATGACAATCTCTTAGTATCTTAAATTGGTCCCTTTGTATCTTATATTTGTTAAATTGGTCTCTTTCTATCTTTCACAATTTGTTAAATTGGTCTCTTTGTATCTTTCACAATTTGGGATGATACTCGGTGTTGACAATGTTGAATCAAATGAAAGTTGATGCTAATGATTATGAAAATTAGGGATTTAGCTACACTACCATCCATCTTTTGCATGTTGTTGAATGAAAGAATCTCTAGCTAATGCATTTGGTTTGATTTTGAAAAATTGGTTATATAGCTACACTTACATTATTCAGTATTGGATCAAATGAAATTGGTGTTGATGCGCTGATACATTTGGTTTGATTGTGAAATATTAAGTATTTACTTACATTTTGGTGCTGTGGCAATGCTAATCATTTGGTTGATTGTTTGATTGTGAAAAATTGAGTATTTCCTTATATTTGGTTGCAGATTGTTTGACAAGTAGCCAAAACTACACATTGCTTTAATTTAACAAAGAGTGGTGTATAGCCACATTTTGATTGCATATTGATTCTTCATTAATTAGATAGTGGTAGGGTGTGGAAAGAATAAGGTCAGTTAATAAAAAGTGGTATTTATTTATTTATTGTAGATTGCTTCATTAATTAGACAGTGGTAGGGTGTGGACTTTACTTTTATGGTTATAAGGGAGTAACAACTTAGTTCCTTTCACAAAGCTTTGTAATTATTATTTTGATATGTAACAATGAATATTTAACATGACATTCAAGTTGACTAATTCATATTGAAATTGTATGTTAAGTTTTTCTTGTAGCTATGTTGATGCTATGAAGTATTTTGAATTTAAGTTGAAGTTTTGTTAATCAATATTATAAGAAGCATAGAAATCCTTTTTGGATAGTTTCCTTGTAATATTGTACAATAGTTGTTTTACTTGATGTTAAACATTTTAAACTTCTAGTTTGGTTTTTGCACATAATTTGTCAAAGCTAATTATTTATGGATCAATGGACCTTTGGGTATTCTTATTCATTTCTTGTAGTTTTTATGATGGTAACTACACATAATGCATTACTCATAGTCTTATAGATGCTTTTTATGAAAATCATATTTCTCGTTATAGATTTTTGAATACTTTATGGAGTGGGGTATTTCTTTGGAAACACTTAGGAGGAATGGTGTTATGCAGATTTCATGTGCTAATAAGGTTGGCTAAACTCAGGCCAAATCAACTATATTAGTTGAATTTGTGTAGTTTAATTTCTAGTTTGACATACTTGAAACTTACATTTTTTTCTACAACCTATAATTGTATTTAGATATAGAAAGAATGGAATAATTGTCGCTTGTAAGTACCATGATTTACAGAAGAATTCTTGTTAGGTTAATTATGAGCTTTTAATGCACTTTTAATTATGAACAAAGTAGATTATGAATATCAATACTAAGAAACCTCTTGATTTCAATTAAAATTTATGATATTTATTTCTTCTTCTCTATAGAAAGCTTATCTTAATTAGGAACTTGCATTTTCTATTCTATGTGTAGGAAAAGCAGGGTGAAAATATTCCTTATAGGCTAGATGATATAAAGGGAGCTCAAGACATCATAATTGTATTAATCCAATTTTAATTCGATTTTTTGAAATTTATGTTGGTGATCTTTTTGTTAAATAAGCTTGATACTATGTAGGTTGAAGGGAAAATAGATAAACTTTCCATGGAAGAAGCTGGGTATAAAAATTGCATTAGTGTACCTGATGGTGCTCCATCCAAGGTTTCATTAAAAGATTTACCACCTCTAAGACAGGTTTGTCCTACCATGTAATCCCCTTGAATACTGAATATTGATAACACATATTTATATTCATCTACTAAGAGGTCATCATAGGAAGTGTTTTCATAATTAGTTCTCGCTAAGATCGTTAGATAATGAATTTTTCTTGAATAAATTTAATTAAAACTAGGTGTTATATACAATTTATTTGCTATTAAATTTCAAGTTTTTAACTAATCAATGTTTATAGTTCTTTATATTCATCCCTCAACATAGGCTTTAGTGTTGTCCTGTCATATCATAGTCATTATTTTATTAGAACATTTGGAAGAAATTTTCAAGGAAATAAATAAGGATGCAAGAATTGGGATATGTAGGACCATGATTGGCCTGCAACCTATAAAAAATGTGATTGCATTTCTTTTGATTAGGCTTTGAATAGCTTTTGACACTATTTTCTTGTTCATTGGACTGAGTTCTTCCTTTTGAAGCCACCCTTAGAAAAATTTCATGTAATCATATCCTTTTGATCTTCTACTACCACTGTTATGCATCACCTCAAAATTTTTTTAACAACCATAGGATTATCTCTTTATTCTTCACTTATCCACTATGACTATTATACACATAGATAGTAATTGAGTTTGTCATGCTTTATGAATTTTGTTGTCAATATGCTCTAAGTACTTTATGGCTTCTTTTGATTAGATTTTGTAGTAATAGATTAAGATGAAAATTCTCATGATATTAAATGTTTTAGTTAATAGGTCACTTAACTATTTGTGCTCCCTTGCTACTGCTTAAGATGTGCTAGGAAGCTCCATTGATGCTTAACTAGCTTTTGGTAGTCTTCTTGTTCATTGGAATAGGTAATTTTTTTTGAGTTCCCTTGTTGCTTAAGATGTGCTAAGAAGCTCCATTGATATAGAAAATCAAGATACAAATTAAAATACTAACCCTATTCACATAACTATAATGAGGAATGATCAATTTGTTTCTATCCTAGGACTTTTGCACTTATTAGAATCTAAACCTAGAGCATGTGGCATTTTGCAGAGAAAAAGAAGAGACATATACAAACTTCTCTTTTAGGTAGATAGTGAAGCACTTCTAGAATGATTAACAATCTCCAAATCATTCCCCAATCTCATTACTGATATGAAGGTGAATCCATATGATGCCAAGACATTTTCTTTGAAGATAAAAGTAATGGTATGTTTTAATCATTTTGTGTTGTTTTTAGAGGTTTTCACATTCACTTTATTTGCTAGGATTTTTTCTTTAATACATTCTAATATTAACATTAATGACCAAGATATATTATATCTTCCCTCTATTTTAAAAGTATGCTAGAGCAATCGACAATTAATTTTGTTTAATTTGCTGGGCCTTAATACTAAACATGGATTGCCAATTTTCTACTTTGCATATGTGATTGCGAACTTGGAAAAGTTGATGATTTTACCTCTTTGAAATCTATGTCCTCCTCTTTTTCTATTTGCGGCCTCCATCTTTTTGAAGGACCCATCTCCAACATGTATTGTTGTTCCTTCTTTGTTAAAAAAACATTAAAGCTTTGTATTATCTTACCTATGTATCATATTTGTTGATATGTAACACTTCTCTTTAAAAAAACCTGCTAGTTCCTTAGAAGCCACAGGCTTAACATGTTTTCTCCCTTTATATTTTACCAAGTAACTTTTGAGAGTTTTGTTGGACTTTTGAGGGTTTTACTAGGCATGAATTTTCCCTCAAAATTTTATCAGTTTTATTATTATTTTTTCTCCAGCCTATAAGTTCAACCTCCAGATTTAAAACAAAAATGTGGAGTTCTCCTACAACATATCATTGTAACTTCATTTGAATGGGGAGTTACTGGTGAGCCCTACTATCCAAAAGTACCTCCATTACTTATGTTCCAGCTTTGGAATCCTCTTTCATTTGATATAGGCTAAATACAACATTGTATGCTCCAACACATACTGACAATTAAAACATCATGGATGTTGTAGCTATCGATCTATACATAGTCATTTTCTTTTCTCTTGATCTATGAAATTCTTACATTAGCTCTCTATTCTATGGCATGATCACATTATTATGTCATTTTGAAAAAAATTCAAAACATCCCTTTATTGCATATTATGATATGCTTCCTCTTGTTACTATTTGAAACTATGATACAACTCCATCCACCATTATTTATTAGTTCCATTGACAGAGTAGTAGAAAAGGCCTAGTTATAGAGTCTACAATGGTGTTTTAGATTATGTACTTATGGGAGTAATCTAAAGGCATGACTAGTAGTCCATCAACTAAGGGAGTATGCCTCCAATTGGTGGGAATAGGAGGAAACTATAGGAGGAGTGAGGATGGATACCCTCACATGGGAGACATTCTTGGATAAATTTTGAGAGAGGTACCTTTTTGAGCACTTCAAATAGAAGTAGTAGAGGTATTTCATTCTCTATATTAGAGGGGCCTCACAGTAGCTTAGTATGAGAGTAGGTTTCTCAAGCTTCTTCCATATGTTGAATACATAAAGGACAAGAAGCTACGAGTCCATCATTTCATCATGGGCCTAAATTTCTCACTCTAGAGTGTAGTCTGTTTGGCCTTCCCTACCACTTTTAGATAGGTAGTTGAGATAGCATTAGTTGCTAAGGATACTCAATGTAGATAGGAGTCTCAAGATTAGTCTCAAAACTAGAACTCTACCTAGCAGTCAGGATAGCAAAAACCCCCTTGGAAGGGGAATCAAAACTATGTAGCATGGTACTCTAAGGACCAATAGTCTCAGCAATAGAAACCACAATAGTAGTAGCAAAAATCTTCACAAGTTTATCAAGGCTCTAAGCCCAAATAGTGGTAGTCACAGAGTCCTAGACAGGATCAGAAGGCACAGGCCCCATAGTCTCAGTCAATTAAGACTCAACAATCTTCTAGAGGTGTATATAGTGGATCTAGTAGGTCAGGAGGCCCACAATAGTCCAGAACATAGGTTGTATAGTCTTATACCTAAGGAAAATGCTACACTTGTGGTGGCATGGGTCATATAGATAGAGAGTGTCTTTAGGGATAGTCATCTAGTAGTGAGAGAGGGGCTATCTTAGAACCTATAGTTGGTGACATGGATAGATCCCATAGAGTTTTTCTAGTGGTTAACAACCACTAAGCTAAGCATTAGGCCATAGTTATCGAGGCCACAAGTATAATATAGGGTAGTATAGTTGTTTTTTCATTTGATTCTAGAGCTACTAACTCTTTTATATCTCCATATGTAGTGGAGCATTGCAGGCTAGTTGTAGTCAGACATGATGTTTGTTGGGAAGTAGAGTTAGCCTTAGGAGCTAGTGTCAGTTAGTTCCATGGTACATAATTGTCAGATTTAGATTGGAGACATGACCATGATGTTTGATCTATGCATTACCCCTCTAGGTTCTTATGATGTTTTCCTTAGCATGGGTTGGCTTTATTCCTATAGTGCCAAGATAGATTGTCGACAAAAGAGGGTAGAATGTATGGATGAATATGGGATCTCTAGAGTGATCTTCAAAATAAAGAGACCAGTATCCCTTCATATGATTTCTATTATGCAACTTAGATAGTGCATACAAAATGGATGTTAGTTGTTTGTTACCACCATTAGTGACAAAGAGGAAGATTTAGAGGGAGAGCCATCCCTCGATGATTTTCCAATCTTGTGGGAATTTGCATATGTTTTTCCTTTAGAGCTCCCTAGTATGCCTCCACCTAGAGTAGTGGATTTTCACATAGATCTTGTGCCAGGAGTTGAGCTAGTATCAAGAGCACCTTATAGGATTACTACTCATGAGCTTGGTGAGCTAAAGACTTAGTTGGAGGAAATCTTAGAGAAAGGGCATATTCAACCTAGTGTGTCACCTTGGAGTTCATCAGTGATCTTCATAAAGAAGAAGGGCAGATCTCTTAGGTTGTGCATTGATTATTGGTAGTTGAAAAAAGTAACCATCAAGCATAGATACTTGCTTCCTAGGCTTGATGATCTCTTCGATTAGTTACAAGGTGCCTGAGTATTTTTGAAGATAGATCTAAAGTTAAGTTATCATCAGTTGAGGATTATGGATAATGATACCCACAAGACTACATTCCATATGAGGTATGGTCACTAGGATCACCGTGTTACCATTTAGCTTCACAAATTCTCCACTTGTATTCATGAGCCTCATAAATGGAGTATTTCATACCTTTTTGGATTTTTTTTGGTCATATTTCTTGATGATATTATGCTATATTCTTGTAATGAGAAGGAGCATGAAGAGCACTTGAGGCAAGTGTTGCAGAAGTTGAGAGAGAACTAGATGTATGACAACTTGTCAAAGTGTGCATTCTATAAACCTGAGATACATTATTTGGGTCATGTTACATCAGGCAATGGAGTCTTAGTAGATCCATCACAGATTAGGGCCATCATGGATTGGCCAATGCCCACTAGTGTCACTAAAGTGAGGAGCTTTACAGGACTAGCAGGATATTATCGACACTTTATTGTGGGATTCTCTAGATTGGCACACCCAATCACATCTCTTCAAAAAAAGGGGAAGAAGCATGAGTGGATAGAGAAGTGTGATAGAGCTTTCCAAGAACTCAAGAGAGCCCTCATGAGTGCACTAATAGTGCCATATCCTTCTCCAAATTTTGTGGTTTGCATAGATACATCTTTGGATGGTATAGGGGCAGTCCTTATGCATGATGGACAACCTATTTCCTTTGAGTTTAGGAAGTTGAAGACTCATGAACTCAATTACCCTACTCATAGACTAGAGCTTGCATTAGTTTTTCATTCTTTGGTGAGGTGGAAACACTTCCTTCTAGGTCATAGATTGAAATTTCATTCTAACCACCAGAGCTCACAGTACATATTTACTCAGATGAACCTGAAAGCTAGGCAAAGAAGGTGGATGGAGTTCCTTTATGAGTATGATTTTGATATTCATTACATCAAGGGAAAGGAGAATGTGGTTGTAGATGCCTTAAATAGAAGGATCCATGAGCAATCATCAGTGACTACATGCACTGATTTGAGAGAGTAGATCCTACATCATTTGCTAGTAGATGAGTTGTATGTAGAAGCTAGTCAGATGGTGCATTCTTAGAGACCCTTGGAAGGGAAGTATTCAAAGTATTTCTTGGATTCTAATGGACTCTTATGTCATAGAGGACATATGTATGTACCTTCCATTGGAGGTTTACACGAGCTCATTGTACTTGAGGCTCATAGAGCACCTTATACAATACACCTTGGTGTTAAGAAGCTACATGCAGATCTGAGGTAGCTATATCACTAGCTAGGCATGAGAGTGTAGATTACTAGCATTGTTAAAAGATGTGTCAAGTGTGAGGGTGAAGGCAGAGCACCGTCATCCTAGTGGACTTCTTTAGCCTCATGAGATTGTAGAGTGGAAGTGGGATGCTATATCTATGGATTTTATTATTGATCTTTCCATGTCTTCTTGCTGCCATGATACCATTTTGGTGATGGTTGACACATTGACCAAGGTTTCCCACCTTCTCACTCATGTGTACTACATACATAGCATGAAACATAGCTCAGGTGTTTTTGTGGGACATTTTTAGATTTCATAGTATTCCCTGTGAGATCATTTCAGATAGAGACTAATTGTTCTCTTTATCCTTTTGGAGAGAGTTACAATAAATGTTGGGCACTAGGCATAATTTTAGTACAATGTACCATCCTTAGGATAGTGGTTATACTGAGCGAGTGAATAAGGTTTTAGAGGACATGTTACATATGTACGTAATGGACCATCAGGTCAAATGGGAGGAATACTTGCATCCTGTCAAGTTTTTCTATAACAATGGGCACCATTCCTCTATAGGTATGTTGCCTTATGAGGCCTCATATGGAAGACCTTCCATAATTCCCTTGAGTTGGGATAGGATCAAGAATAGAGTATATATTGGTCCTCAGTTAGTCAGAGAGATATAATAGTAGTGGCATGAAAGGGACCATACACCTTGTATTTCACCCACTTCTTATCATGAGAAGAGACTCTACACTAACATGAATTCCAACTAATCCCTTCCCTTTACATGGCCACTTCTTCCCTATCCAATGGTGAGTAATGCCAAAACTCCATTCACAATTTTCCCAACAAAAAAAGGAAAAGAACATGAAAGAAAGCAAGTCAAAAAAATCCACAATACTCATCCCTCACATTATAACAACACAAAACAAAACTCCAAACATGCAAGATATTTACACATGCTCTTAAGCAATAAAAAAATTCAACATATCCATGGAAACAGAGAAAGCTACCTTCACAAAGGTTATGAAAAGAATGAGTTTTAAGATGAGCTTAATCCTTTAAGATGAGCTTAATCCTTTCCCCCTTCCAATTCCAAAGGTTGGATTCTTTAAAAATAGAGAGTGGGTACACCCTCCAAATCTTCAAAGGGACTCTAAATAGCCTCTAAATTCATCCACCCAAAATAGCAATAAGTCCAACTTGACTCTAAGCCTCATTTGGTCTCCCCACTTTCCCCTACCATAAAGGAAACCTCTTAGTAAGAGTGTAAACTTGGGTAACTACATGGAAATGATCCATTTTCAAAACAAAGGGAAATTGAGATATTTTAAGAATCATAAATGTTGCTAGGAAGTTCTAGAAGGGTGGAAAATGTTCCTAACCATACCCCTACCACTTGGGTACTTTGATTACATTAAATTTGGCTTCTAGGATCAATTCATGACCTATACAAGTGGCTTGAAATATTAGATCTCCAAAATATTAAGGATATTACCTTTCCACTAAATCCTAATCAAGGGATATTAATTTAGGCTACTAACTAAATTAGTCTTACATTAACGAGTAACATTGACATGTCAATACACATATGCATATAATGAGTGTCAAGTGACACCATAAGATTTACTTTTACATAACATTCAATATGTCACAATATATAAAATAATGCACATATATTTAGATTATGATACAAATTAAATACTTGACAACAAGGATCAAATCACTTTATTGGATTCAACTTTGGTCTTATAGTTTGCACATAGGTTCGGTTACTAGTTCTCTAATTAATTCCATGATAAAATTTCCTCAACACTCAATGAAAATACCAGTAGTTTGATAAAATCACACACACACACAAACCACATTTACATAATCAAATTGATAAAATATTATAAATTTAATTTAAATAAACTTTTCCCATTTATGCACATAGAATAATATCAGTAATCTCATAATTGAATCATCATAACATATTCATCAGTTTGAATTAAATACTAAAATAATCATCATACTATATGCATATATCTACATCATCATAAATATCATAATCACAACGTACTAAAGTAGTCATCACATGGCATCAAAATACTAATAAAGGTCTAATCCATCAAATATAATGTCTCAAATTATCAAATCATAATGTAGCAAAAAAAATAAGTGTATTAGATAAGCTATGATGGGTCAAGGTGAGACCTCACATCCCCCCCTCTAGGCATGAAATTTATCTTATAATTCATCAAAAAGATACGGGTACTAAGATTTCATTTGCAGTGCATCCTCCCATGAAGTCATGACCTCATCATAACAATCCCACTGGACTCTAACCTAGTCCATCTCTCCACCTCAAAGTTCTAGGGTTTATTGGGCCAAAATATGAATGGGCTCTAGTGCTAGTTGCCCATCTAACTCCACCTACAAGTCCTCCAAATCTATAATGTGAGATTCATCATATAAATATCCTCTAAGTATAGAAGCATGGAACACATCATGGATGTGTGATAAGATAGGTGACAAAAATAGATAATAAGAAATTGGTACTATCCTCTCTACAATATCAAATAGTCCAAAAAACTAAGGTGCCAACATAGATCCCTTTCTAAATCAGATTGGACTCTTGTGTAGTCAAACTCACAAGAAGAGTTTGTCTCTGAGTTTATACACTTGATTAATCCTCTTCGCATTAACATACTTCTTCTACCTATGTTGTGCCTCTTTGAAGTGTTGTCAAATCATAACTATCTGCTACTCTATCTCTCTAGCTATCTAGGGACCAATAGATACTCTATCCTCAAAACTATCCAAACTCAAAGGTGTTTTGCAAGGTCTACCATACAAGGCTTGATAAGGTAGCATACCTATATAGGAATGGTGCCCATTGTTATAGGAAAACTCAACAAGATGTAGGTATTTCTCCCACTTGACCTAATGGTCCATCATATACATGTGTAATATATCCTCCAATACCTAATTAACTCTTTCAATTTGACTATTGGTCTAAGGATGGTATGTCATACAAAATTTGAGCCTAGTGCCCAATATTGCCTGAAACTCTCTCCAAAATGCTGATGTGAACAAGGAGTCTCTATCAGAGATGATCTTCTAGGGAATTTCATGGAGTCTAACAATGTCTTGCAAAAACACATGACATATGTCTCATACTATAAATGTAGTATGCATAGGTGAGAAGATGGTGACCTTGGTCAACATATCGACCATCACCAAAATGGCATCATGGTGGCATGAATACATGAGAAGACCAACAATAAAATCCATAGAGATAGTATCCCACTTCCACTCTAGAATCTCATGTTGTTGAAGGAGCCCATCAAGATAATGATGCTCTTCCTTCACCCTCTGACACTCAAGGCATCTTGTAACAATGCTAGCAATCTGCACTCTCATGTTTGGCCAATGGTATAGTTTTCTAAAATCTGCATGCAACTTCTTAACATTGGGGTGCACTACATAAGGTTCTCTATGAGCCTCAAGTACAATGAGCTTGTGAAAATGCCCAATGGAAGGTACATAGATATGTCTTCTATGATGAAAATGTCCATCAAACTCCAATAAATACTCTAAATACTTCCCCTTTTAGGGGTCTCTTAGAATGCACCAATTGACTAACCTCTGCATATAGCCCATCTTCTGGAAAATGATGTAGGATACACTATCTCAAATTGGTACAAGTCATCATAGAGGAAAGCTCATGGTGTCTTCTACTTAAGGCATTTGTAACCACATTCTCCTTCCCTTTGATGTAATGAATATAGAAATTATACTCACAAAGGAACTCTATCCACCTTCTCTGCCTAGCATTAAGGTTTAGCTATGTGAATATGTACTACAAGCTCTAATGATTAGAATGAAGCTTGAATCCATGACCTAAAAGGAAGTGCCTCCACCTCACTAAGGCATGTAGCACTATTGCAAGCTCTAGGTCATGAGTAGGTTAATTAAGTTCATGAGTCTTTGACTTCCTAGACTGATAAGAAATAGGTTGTCCATCCTACAAAAGGACTGCCCCTATACCATCTAATGATACATCCATGTACACCAAAAAATTTGTAGAAGGATCTAGCATGCCAAGGATCAGTGCACTTGTAAAGGCTCTCTTGAGCTCTTGGAAATCTCTCTCACACTTCTTTGTCCATTCATACTTCTTCACCTTTCTTTGAAGGGATTTGATTAGGTGTGCCAATCTAGATAATTCCATAATGAAGCATTTGTAGTATCCTACTAACCCCATTAAACACCTCACCTTAGTGACACTGGTGGGTGATAGCCAATCCATTATGGCCCTAATATTTGATGGATCTACCAAGACCCCATTGCTTGATGTAATATGACCCAAATAATGTATCTCAAGTCTAAAGAATGCACACTTCGACAAGATTCCACACAATTGGTTTTCTCTCAACCTCTGCAAAACTTATCTTAGGTTCTCTTCATGCTCCTTCTAATCACAAGAACATATCAAAATATCATCCAAGAATATGACTAAAAACTTATCCAAAAAGGTATAGAATACTCTATTCATGAGGCTCATGAATATAGTTGGACCATTTGTGAGGCTAAATGGTACCACAGTGAACTCGTAGTGACCATATCTCGTACAAAATGTAGTCTTGTGGATATCACTCTCCACAATCCTCAGCTAATGATAACCTAACTTTAGATCTATCTTCAAATGCTTGGGCACCTTGTAACTGATCAAAGTTATCATCAATCCTCTGAAGTAGGTATCAGTTCTTAATGGTTACTTTTTTCAACTGTCGATAATCAATGCACAACCTAAGTGATTCATCCTTCTTCTTTAAAAAGATCATTGGTGCACCCCAAGGTGACACACTAGGTTGAATATGCCCTTTCTCTAGGAGTTCTTCCTACTAGATCTTGAGCTAACCAAGCTCATGTGTAGTCATCCTATAGGGTTTTCTAGATACTGGCTCAACTCCTGGAATAAGGTGTATGTGAAAATCAACTGCTTTCAGTGGAAGCATATGAGGAAGCTTTGAGGGAAAAATGTTTGAAAACTTCTACAAGATAGGAAATTCATTGAGAGATGTATCTCTCTCAAAATCCACCTCTCTATCGCTAATGGTGATAGCAAAAAGCTGACACCCCTATTCTATGCACTGCCTAAGCTACATAGTTGAGATCATACAAAGAGATATGGGTCTTTGAACTGCTAATATCACTCTAGGAATACAATAGTCATCTACAATCTCTACCCTCTTCTATCAATAATCCATGTTGGCACTATGGGCATAAAGCCAATCTATGCCAAGGACAACATCATATGATCCTAGAGGGGTAATGCATAGATCAGACATCATGGACATGTCTCCAATCTAAATCTAACAATTTTGAACTAATGAACTAACTTACACCCTAGCTCCCAAAGGTAACTCTACCTCCCAACTAACATCCTGTCTAACTACCACTAGCCCACAATGCTCCACTATAAATGGAGATATAAAGGAGTGAGTAGCTCCAAAATAAAATAAAATAGTAACCATACTACCTCATATCATACATGTGGCCTCAATAACTATAGCCTGATGCTCAACTTGATGGTTATCAACCAATGCAATACTCTATGGGATCTATCCATATCTCTGACTTTAGGCTATGAAGTCATCCCTCTCTAACCACTAGATGATTGTCCTTGCAAACACTCTCTAGCTATGTGATCCATGCCACCATAAGTGTAGCATGGTCCACTAGTGTAAATCTGGACACCCTATGATTTGGACTATTGTGGACCTCTAGTCATACTAGATCCACTATAACCACCCCTAGAGGATTGATGAGTCCTTGCTTACTATAATTATGGGGCCTATGTCCTTTGATCTTGTTTATGACCTATGACTCACTACTTGGGCTTAGAGCCTTGATATCCCTATGATGGTTTCTGCCTAGAGTCCTATTATGGTTTTGCTACTAGAACTATTAGCCCTTAAAGGACTATATTGAATGACTATGATTCCATTTGCAAGGGGCTCTCTATTGTCCTGATTGCTGGGTAGGGTTTTGATTTTGAGACTAATCCCAAGACTCTTGTCTACCACAAGTATCCCCAACAACTAGTGCTATCTTAACTACCCTTTTGAAAGTAGTAGATAATGCCAAGCAGATTGTGCCCTAAACAAAAAACTTAAGGCCCATAATGAAATGATGGATCCATAGTTTGTCATCCTTCATGGATTCAACATAAGGAAGGAGCTTTAGAAAATGACTCTCATAGTGGCTACTATGAGGCCCCTCTACTATAGAGAATGAAACTCCTCTATCTTCTTCCATCTAAAGTGCTCACAAAGATACCTCTCACAAAATTTGGCCAAAAATTTCTCCCATGTGAGTGTGTCAATCCTCACTCCACCTACAAACTCCTCTTCCTGCCACTAGTTGGAGGCATTCTCCCATATTAGGTGGATTGCAAGTCATGCCTTTAGATTACCCCTATGAGGGTGTAATCCAAAGCACTGCTACAGACTCTGTAACCAAGCCTCCACTACTGCACCATCTGTGGAACCTAAAAATAATGGTGGCTAGATTCATAGAAACTACCTTATCTCATATCCTATATATCTAGGAGATCTATTGGGTGGTGGCTCTAACTGATGCACCGACTCACCCTTGTGATCTCCTTGTCCCTCAACCTACCTCAATGAGGGACTCCTACTCCTCTCTCTAACATTTTTCCCATCTCCTCCTTGTACCTATACTTCCCTTCAAGAATTTTCTACTTGGGCTATACTATGGGTGGAAATCTCTATTGGACTACCCCAATCAAGTTTTGGAGGGCATCCAAAATATCTTGGTTAAGGTTTTGTGGTGGTGTTGGTGGTGGAGGAGGAGGTGGTCCATCCTCTTGTTCTATCTCAACATGAGCAACTCTACAACCTCTACCTCACCAGACATTTCGTATGATAGGAGGCATCCTTTACAATTGTTAAAGTTTAAATAAGTTGAAATGTAATGGGTTTAGGTTCCTAGTGTTGAAACCAAGATTTGATACCAAAATGTCACATAGTACATATCTTTGTCACCTTTTAAGATACCAAAACTTGTTTTAGTAAAATCTCATTTCTCTATCAATACTCAAATTTTTTCAAAAACTAAAAATACTCCTTTATTGATCTTAGATTAAACATCATCATTATATAAATTTCTGAGTGTTTTGATTAGTTATAATATGTTATAATTTCAAAATACTATAAGTTAATATTTCAACACTTTAGAAGATGATCCCTTTAAAAAGGAAAAACCATAGTAAATCATATCAAAAAATAAAAAATAATATTTATCTCTAGAGGAGAGAGTCCTCTTCATGAATATGTAACTTTTTTCAAAATGGTGTAGATTTAATAAGAAATTTTTGAGGAGAGGAAAAAACTATTAGATTTTGATAAGGTTGACCTTGAATACTTATAACAAAGAAAATATACATAAAAAATAATTATTTCCTTTTTTTTTCACTAGCAATATATGTCATCTATAAGATATTTTCAAATCAAAACAAAAAAAGATGATTTTCATACACTTGTTTGACGGGAACTACACCCAATTTTTACAATTTTAAAAGTGATTTCAATTTTTTTTAAAATGAATAAATTCTTACTCAATTTTTTAAATAAAAATTATAGGCATAAAATCTATCCAATTCTACACAATTCATCAGTTTACATCATCTTCAAATTCTAAACACAAATACCATTTTTTTTGTCATTAAAGTTGAATAGTCACATTCTAATATCCTTTTTCTTTATAAAGGGTGACACAGGTTTGTGCTTTTATCTGATGTGCCCAAAAATAAGACAAAAACACACCAATTTAAAAAAAGGTAAATTCACCTAATTTAACATATAAACATGTGATCCATCATTGAGTACATTGCAGAAGGGTAATAACACGGTACAATTAATTTTTGGGTTAAAAGTCTTGGTACATAGTTGAGTTTAGATTATAATGCATGAGGATGCAAAGTCAGTATTCTATCCTACAACATGGGTTCAAAACCCTAGGTTCTAGTGCTATAGGAACACCTAGGTTTGGTTGAATAAATTGGCTAATTAACTATAGTTTCATGTTTGATTAAGTGTGACTTAATAATTGAGGAACATTTCATTTGTAATATAAGTTACGTTAGGTTGGTTTGATATCTTTTTTAATTTGTTTTATTATACTAATACTTGATTCCAATTATTATCATAACCAATCTAGGACTAATTAAAATTATTAAATGATTACTAATAAACTATTTATGACCCCCATCTTATCCCCTAATCATAACCTGACTCAATGTATTATGTTATCTAGTCAACTTGACTTATAACACTTTCAAACTGTCATGCCCAAAAATACGGGGCTAAAACATGCAATTTTATTTTAATCTTAAATTTCATAAATTGATACATATCACTATGTTTATCTAATTAACTTCAAACAAACAAATATGATTACAAATCATATGAATACCGTAGGAAGAGTGAAACATCATCATTTTATCCATTTTCAAATAAATAGATGCAAAGAATTGAAATATTAAAAGGCTTCATGCAAGAATATTACTCAATCTTTTCTCTTCTATTAATCAACCTGGTTCAAGGCTCCATTGGGAAAGAACCAGTAAGAAAACCCGACATCTTTGCCAAATACATCAAAATTTAAAATACATTTTTACATAATGCTACAATCCAATTGAATTCTCTTCTAGGTCTTTCACAAGAGGTATTTTCCAATATCTTCAATGCAACAAGGGAACCATGGAAAGACACGGACTAACCCGAAGGTAAAGCAACATATAAGATGAACAACTCAAGCATGCATCCCAATCCAATTTTACACAATAGGTCCAAGCATAGAACCTGACTAGGGGGGAGGTGGATTTTCTCAATGGGAGACGTTAATGACCATGCCATAACATGGCCCTTTCGAGGCTAAAACTTCAAGAACTTCCATTCTTCTACAAGGCCCTTTCGAGGCTAATACCACAAGGATTTTTATTCCTTTCCATATTCAAGAATTCACAATATCATACAAAGCATGTGATGACAAGTAGGGGCCCATACACCCTACCCTCTTTCCCTCCTCTCACCATGAGAGGAGACTCTACACCATTGAGGTCCAACTTATACCCTACCCCCATACATGGCCACTTCTTCCCTATCCAAGGGTGAGTAATGCCAAAACAATCCCCATGAAATCCCCTAAAAAATAAATCATCAAGACAAGCATAAGGATGCATCAAGAACAAATAAAAATCCCTCCAAATCCATTCCAACACACAAGAAAGAAAAAAACAAGAACAACACAATACTTTATGCAAGATTCAAGCATGAAAACATGAAGAACAAAACCAAAAGAGTGAAGAATTCCTACCTTCACAAAATGTTATGGCAAATGGTGGTTTGAGAAGAGCTTTCCCTTTTCTTCCTTCAATCTTCCAACTTCCTCCAAAACTAGAGGTTGGGTAACGACCCCAACACTACCCCAAAAAGCCTCTAAGTATGATCCCTAACTCAAGTAGACTTCAAGTAACTCTAGATGGAGTTTGAGTCACCAACTCAAGTAGGATACAATCAATTTTCGCAATAAACTAAAAATAGGGTTTTTGAGTGACCCTAAAAGTCAAACAAAGAGGCTAAGGGGGTGAAAAGTACTGCCCACCCATACCCTTACCCCTAGGGCACTTAAATTTAATGTTTTTAAGCCTTAAGGACTTAATATGAACCAAACAAAATTTAGGAAAATTTTAAAACCAATTAACAACCTTCAAAGAAAGACAATGCAAAGATAGCACAAATTAACAAGGGGTTTTAGTTTCGTCTTTCCATTAGGTTTTCCGACTACATATCCTGCACACTCATTGCACACATTAGTAAGTTCAAGAAATCACATGCATTATGTAATTTACATATCAAAAAAATCATATAAATTGAAACATCCATTTTTCTAATAATCAATTGTTTATCTAATTTTACTCATATTTTTGACTGTTAAAATTGCATAATCAAAGTGTTTGTTTTGCATTCATTTACTTCATCATTGTATATGTTCATAAAGCATAAAATGATGAAAACAAATATCTAAAAGTAAAGCATCACACATCATAAATAGCATAATAATGTTCAGTGCATCAAATAGTGTCCTGACATATCAAGTCATGAGTATCAAAAAAAGCAATGTATCATCTATGCTACGATGGGTCGGGGCGAGGCCTCACAAATCAAAACATGAATCTTTCATTTAAGCAACCCTTTCTTATTTCTACACACCTTTAATCATTATAAATTACGTAATCAATGTAACTTTATTCATTAATTTAGATTGAAATACTAGAATAATCATCGTTAGGCATGCATATAATTAAACATCATAAACATCATTAATAAGGAAAAATGAACTATCTGAAAGAATACCACTTAATCATCAAGGTACCAAAATCAGCGACCTCATTATCAGGTGAAAATACCTCACATCACTGATAGTAACGATTAATGTTTTAAATAGTTGAGGTGATGAAAAAGTTCTACAATCACTAAGTATTAGAACATGGATATATCAACTACTCTAGATTTCATTATGACATTCACAATATAAGCATTACTTCATATCTATTTCCAATCTCCTATAATGGTTTTAATAGAGGGTTCATATTTGATAAGTACATACGAGGAGGGTCCTTACACAAACATTACATGAACACTTACTAACCCAATGACACCTTTGAACCAAAAAATTAATAGATATTAAAATCTAATTAATTATATATTGAATTTGAATATTATAATATTTAAAAATAGATTTCTATTATATATACACATATACTTATACATAGGGGACATAAGTTACTTCATTTCCCTTTAACACCATTAGTCTTAATACTTTACCTAGAGAATTATTACTCAAGGAAACTTTAATACATTTACTAAGTCAAATAAATAAAACTTCTAATATCAACCTAAGAGAATTTTTTTTTCTAATATTCATCAACTTATTAAATACTTCAATCTTTATAAAAAATTGACAAAGTAATACTAATATACCCTTTAAATACTACTCACTTACCAACCCCCTTTATAATTAAACCCTTTATTAATCTAACAAATATTAATGTATAATACTAAACCTTATTATAATTTCCTAAACCGCATTTAACATTTACTAACTTTATCATCTCTTAACTAAACCTACTTACCCCCACCAATCATCTCCTAACCCCTTCAAGTTACCACTAACCTACTCCTAACCTCCCATGGCTACTTGGTCACTTGTAGCACTATCCATAAGGTCATGGGCATCCCCTAAAGTCTTGGCACACTGACCTAGACTTGCATATGTGTTTCCCAAGGTCATCCCTTACATGGTATGCATGAATTCTTGTGAGATGATTGCATGGGGCTCATAATAAAGAGTAGCCAAAATTATAGTTACTATTGGTAATTTATTTCATCTAATATATATTTATAGTTTAGTTAAAATATAATATAAAATACTTAAAATAAATACAAGTATAATAAAATACTTATACTTTATTATTATATATAATATTGATTACACTAATGATACTATATTATTTATTAATATATTTATTTGAATTATGACTTCTTATTAACTTATCATTATTATATTTAGGTGGCTCAT
The DNA here is from genome assembly GCA_028749045.1 of Cupressus sempervirens. Taxonomy (NCBI): domain Eukaryota; kingdom Viridiplantae; phylum Streptophyta; class Pinopsida; order Cupressales; family Cupressaceae; genus Cupressus; species Cupressus sempervirens. The sequence continues at coordinate 501,890,326 of CM053784.1, forward strand.
ATCATTATATTGATATTTTTAGTTATATTTTATTCACTTTGCATGTAATACTATATTGTTAATCATATTATTTATATATATATAAGCTATAAGTATATTGGAATACTATTTATTTATTATTTATTATTATAGTTACTATCATTTGTATTATCGGACTTATATAGAATAGTTTACATTAATTATCTATAATTGATTATAATTATAATTATATTTTATGTTGTAGTTTAATATTTAGTTTTTTTTATTGATGTTACTTATTAATATTTCTTATAATATTTATTAAAATCTTGTTAAAATGGGGACATGACAAATCCACCCCTCTCGATTTTGTTTTTCCTCAAGCAATATATATGATCATAATTGATTCATAGCTTAGATTCCTTGATTTTCCTACATATGCATTAAACACTTGTAAAGTATACATGTTAGTATATGATGGTCTTATACAAGAATATATAAATGAAGACACAAAGTAGACATGTTAATGCATGAAGACACATGAATGCAAGAAGACACAAATAAGACATGAAGCAAACACATTAATGCATGAAGACATGATGTAGACACAAAGTATACATGTTAGAATCTTGTTTCAATTTGAAATAAGAAAAGGTAAGGAAATGTTTTACCATTTTGATCATGAATGTCATGCTCCTTTCTCCATCTAGAGATCAAAATTTTGTGAAGATGCATATTTTAAACAACTTTTCTATAGCTAGCACTATAATAGAGTGTATAATTCCATAGTGGATGGTAGATTTACTGCTACTCGAGTTTGGACATGCTCAGCTTGGAGCTCCAACAAATTTTTAATCCATATTGGGATTTTTTTGCCCCAATGCAACTGATTTACTCCTCCCCTTGTACACACTCCCTAACCACTAGGAACATGTTTAATTTTGATGTGGATCATAGATTTACTACTTCTCAAGGTTGGACATGCTTAACTTGGGCCCCCCTTAGATCTTTATCCATAGTGGGATTATCTTGCCCCAATACAATCGATTTACTCCTCCCCTTGTGCACACTCCATACCCACTAAGTACATGTTTTAGTTTCATTATGGGTGGAAGGTTTACTACTACTTGATTTTGGACACACTCAACTTGGGCTCCCTTAGATCTTAAAATCCATATTGGGATTCCCATGCCCCAAGATGACTGATTTACTCCTCACCCTATGTACACTCCCTATGCATCATAAATTTAAGCACAAATATTTTGAATAACGTCTCCTTTTGAGACTCAAAAGAGATTTTTTAATCCAATTTACTTATCTTTTTATCTTTGAATTTAGACACAATATATTATACAAAATATTATTACTCATATAATGTTTTTACTTGTAATGTCCCCTTTGGAGATATTACTCCTTTTTACCTTTCATTTATATTTTAGCTTTTATAAAATTAATTTCATTTTAATGTAACTATTTGATTAGAATTATTCATAGTAGGTATTAGACTATTCAATATTCATCACAATAATGAAATGTGTCAACGATAAGAAAGACACTAACATTTATAATAACAATATATGTATAAAAAAAAAAAAAAACTTACCTCCATACCTTGTGTGACCGCTAGCACTCGTCTTTTGATTTTGTTTCCTTTATGTGACCACATATAGGCTAGTTCATGATCATCTCTTTGATGGTACATGTGACCAATGGTAAGGGTTGGTTTATATAAGATTTTCCCTTTATTCTTCTTTCAAATGCCGCAAAGTGACATAATCATTAACATTCACCTTTTTTCCAATTATAATTCTTCTTTTACCCTTTTGAAAATCATATCTTCCAACATTGATGGTATGTGGTGTATAAATAATTTGATTTTTATTATTAACAGAATGAACCACAGAGGTGTTCACCCCTTTTACTTTTTGCAGGTTATGTCTTTATTATTGCATTCCCATTAATTGGTTGGTATGGTTGCGATAATATTTTAATCTTCCTTCTTTTCTTACTATGATATTTCATGCATGTTGTTGATGTTCCTTTCATTTCATACATTTTTATGTGTGTAACCAAATTTTAGAGAACAATGAATACAAATCATTCCTCCTATACATGTCGTTATCTTGCTAAATTGATTTCTTTTTCAACAAGTCATTACTCCTTAAGATCTCCATCTTGAAACTTCCCTTGATTAGTTTGTAATGTTTTGTTCACATTCTATGCTATTGTGAATTGTGACATAGTTGACATCCTTGTTACTAACATAGTTACTTACTACCTAAATTCATATATTGTATGTGTTGAGTGGTATAAAATTATTGTTAACTATACATTCTTCTTTGTTGACTCCTTAATCCATTCACTGTATGTTCAATCACCAATACTCATTTACTCTAAATTTTTTTTGTAGTAGTGGACAATGCTATATATTTGAGCTTGAATTGGAATATAATATGCCATTAATAATGTGCAATAATCTCTATGTAATAATCTAACTGTACATTGCCTATTTATAAATATAATGACTTTTACCTTAAAAGTCTTCCATGCAAATCATCTAAATCTTAAGCTTGATTTTTGGGCACACCCTTATGCTTGATATTTAATATAATATAATGTGATTTTCCTTATAATCATTAAACACAATATTTTTCTCTTGTTCACTTTTGTAAGCCTCAGTATCTATACACACCATGACTTCCTTTTTTGTGCTTCAACAAACATTTGGTCATTTTCTACAAAATGCTACATGCCCTAGATACATTGCTGAAAATTGCTTCTGAATAGTAGTGAATAGGGTTATGATGAATATATAGTATGTGATCCTTATTCAATTACTATTTTTTGTTGTCTTCACTAATTCAATTATTTCTTTGATTACTTGCCTTTAATCACCATTGGGTTGTGACTCTATAACCATTCTCCTCCTTATCCCTGTGTGTGCTTGGAAACTCATGCATAAATGCGAATAAATTTGGCAGAGAAGAACATCACACAACAACATGACTTTTCTAGATTCGTTCTAATATTTTCCATCTGTGATACCACTTTTGACTTGTCATATCTATTTCATTTTTGGTGCCATTGTTATATTCTTTAACGCTGAGATAGCTTTTGTTTTTGGATGCCTACCATAGTGATGTTATTTTATTATTGTATTTTTATTTATTTATTCAAGATCACGAATCCATCTACATCCTTTAACCTATGAAACTTATTTATGACATGTTCATTCCTTCTATGATTCCATCTCCTTCTCTATAAATTGCTACTTCCAATTTGATTTCTTATGCATTCTTGAGAATTAGTATCAAACTAGTTTGCAGATTAATACTTAATTAAATGATAATAGAGTCATTCTCTTCAATGACATGGATTCTTCATAATAGATCATGTGGATGTGAGCCTTGTTAGCTAAGTCAATCTTCACAAGATGGCAAGATTATGCTCTGATACCACTGTGGTGACCCTTTTCCTGGTCATTCTGAAAATGAAGAACCAAAATCATCTGATGCCTTCTTGGAAACATTGTTTCCCTCTATTATATGTGAGTGGATGAAGGTTTGTGATAATTCATTTAGTCACTATTGGTAATTTATTTGATCTAATATATATTTATAGTTTAGTTAATATATAATATAAAATACTTGAAATAAATACAAGTATAATAAAATCTTTATACTTTATTATTATATATAGTATTGATTACACTAATGATAATATATTATTTATTAAAATATTTATTTGAATTATGATTACTTATCAACTTATCATTATTATATTTAGGTGGCTCATATCATTATATTGATATTGTTAGTTATATTTTATTCACTTTGCATGTAATACTATATTGTTAATCATATTATTTATATATATATAAACTATAAGTACATTGGAATACTATTTATTTATTATTTATTATTATATTTACTATCATATGTATTATCAGACTTATATAGAATAGTTTACATTAATTATCTATAATTGATTATAATTATAATATTTTATGTTGTTTAATATTTAGTTTTTTTATTGATATTACTTATTAATATTTCTTATAATATTTATTAAAATATTATTAAAATAGGGACATGATAGTCTCCAACAAATGACTCAAGGAACACCACAAAGGCTCCAAAACTAGGTTGCTCCATCATAAGAACCTATCCAAGCAATTTGCAAAAAATACATAGAACAACCAATAATGGAGAGCTCACCTCCCATCCTAAAAGGCCACCCACTGAGTTGGGAGAAAACTGTAGCTAACCAGGTCATATTCAAAATCCAAATACAAGGACATAACTCAACATACAATTCCCATCCAACGTATGCACAACAGGTTTTGTCTTGAACCTATGAAAAGAGTGAAGGTGGATCTTTCATGCAAGAGAGACCAATGCCAAAAACATATAGAACATGCCTCTTCCAAGGCTAGAACCTCACATGGATTCCCATTTTTTATACTCCTTTTCTCTCCAAACAAAAAATCAATAGTCAACAGCATGCAATGGCCCATACACCTTGCATTTCATCCCCCTTCTCATCATGAGAGGAGACTCTACACTAACATGAAGTCCAACTAACCCCTTCCCCTTACATGGCCACTTCTGCCCTATCTGAGGGTGAGTAGTGCAAACACTCCCTTCACAATTTTTCCAACAAGAAAAGGAAAAGAACATGAAAAGAAAGCAAGTAAAAAAACCCACAATACCCATCCCTCCCATGATAACAACATAAAATACAACTCCAAATATGCAAGAGATTTACACACACTCTTAAGAAATGAACAAAATCAACATATACATGCTTCACAAAAGGTTATGAAAAGAATGAGTTTTGAGATGAGCTTAATCATTTCCTCCCTTCAATTCCAAAGATTGACTTCTCTAAAAATAGAGAGTGGGTGAACACCCTCTAACTATTCAAAGGGACTCTAAATAGCCTCTAAACTCACCCACCCAAAATAGCAATAACTCCAACTTTACTCTAAGCCTCCTTTGTTCTCCCCACTTGCCCTTACTATAAAGGCAACCTCTTAGAATGAGTGTAAACATAGGTAACTTCATGGAGATGATCCATTTTTGTGACAAAAGGAAATTGGGATATTTTAGGGTTCATCAATTTTGCTAAGAAGTTCTAGAAGGGTGGAAAAGGTTTCTAACCCATACCCCTAACACTTGGGCACTTGGATTACACTAAATTTGGATTCTAGGATCAATTCATGACCTATACAACTATCTTGAAATATTAGGTCTCCAAAATCCTAAGGATGTTACCTTTCCACTAAACCCTAATAAAGGGAAATTAATTTAGGTTTCTAACTAAATCAGTCTTGGGTTAATGGGTTACATTAACAACCCTAGTTGACATGTCAGTACACATATGCATATAATGAGTGTCAAATGACACCATAAGACTTACTTTTAAATAACATTCAACATAAAAAATATAGAATGATGAACATACATTTAGATTATGATACAATTTAAATACTTGAGAATGAGGTTTGAATCACTTTATTGGATTCAACCTTGGTCTTATACTTTGTGCATATGGTCGGTTACTATTTCTTTGATTAATTCCATCATTATATTTCTTGCACACACAATGCAAATATTAGTCGTTTGATAAAATCACACACACACACACACACACACACAAAAGTCAAATTTACATAATCAAATTGATCAAAATATTATAACTTTCATTTAAATAAACTTTTCCCATTTATGCACATAGATTAACATCACTAATCTCCCACTACACCTAGAGAAATGATCTCCCTATGGGATATATGATTGTGGGAAATATTGTGAAAAATAGAACTCTCTTGAAAGATGGTGTAAGGTGGCTGACAGATAATAGTAATCAGATTAATTTCTAGGAGGATCTATGGCTTACTTTTAAACCCTTAACAAGAAAAAAGTATGGGTCCCTTCAGGATTAGCTCCATGAGCAAAGGGGGAGTAAGGTTGCTGATTTTATTGGCCCAGGGAGGAAGTGGAAAAAGGTTGAGTTGCAACAGAATGCACCAGATGGAGGGGAGTTGATAGAAGAGCTAAATGATCTTCTTGAAGGGCATAGAATCTTTGATAAAACCTTGGAACCTAATTATTGGGGGAATATATGGTTTAATCATTTAATCCCAAAGATTAATATATTCTAGTGGAACACCATTCATGGGAAAATACTCACTATTGATAACCTTATGAAAAGGGGTTTTCAATTATCCAATAGATGCTATTTGTGTAAGAAAGTAGAAGAGAATATTTCCCATTTGTTCCTTCATTGTATTTATGCTTCTAGTGTTTGGGGGAGGCTATTATAGAAGTTGGATGTGACCTGGGTGTTTAACAAGGGATTGGAGAAATTTGTCATGAGTTGGCAAGACCCTTTTGCCCACCCCCTCCTTCTCATTATGTGGAATTTTATCCCCCCCATGTATATTAGGGTATTTGGAAGGAGAGAAATAACAGGGTGTTCAAGAATGAAGAAACAAGTGAGGAAGTTGTTGTGGACAAGATCTATAAAATTATGGTCAAGAATATGAGATGCAACAAGTGGAGAAAATTGACATTCCCCCCTAATTAGTTGGATGTTAGAGTGGCCAAGGGATGGAATTTGGAGGAGGAGATAATGGATATTGATAATTCCAATCTATTGGCAAGGAAAAGGATACAATGGAAACCCTTGCCTGAGAATTGGGTTAAGCTCAACTTTGATGGTGCTACCAGAAATGAGGGTTCGACAGGAGGAGGTATAGTTAGAGATAGCAAGGGTAGGATGCTATTGGCATATTTTGGATAGATAGGTAAAGTGTCTAACAATATAGCAAAAGTTATGGCTCTTTATTGGGGTCTAAAATTGGTGATAAGTGTGGGATGGATAAATGTGGATATTGAAGGTGATTAAAAAATCATTATAAAATTTACTAAAGGTAACATGAAGGAAGGATGGGCTATTAAATGCGTGATAGAAGACATCAAAAACTTATTAGTTATTTTAAAAAGGTTTGATTTGAATCATATTTTTTAGGAGGGAAATAGGGTGGCGGATGGAATAGCGACATTAGGCCTAAATATGAAGGGATTAAGATGTTGGAGGGAATTTAATGCCTTGCCAAATTTGGTAAGAGATTTAGTGAACAAAGAGATCAAGCATGGTGAATCCTAGCAGGAGAATTATTTTAAATTTTTTTGACCTGCTGCTGAGTAGGTGGATAGGATAGAGTTATGATGGACAAATGGAAAGAAGTGATGGAAAAGGTACTTGTGATAATAAATTCACATGGCCCAAAAAAGAAAGAACCTTGAAGTTTGAGATGAAAGGTTTTTTAATGATTTTTCTATGCATGTTCTTGTACACTAGGATGAGTAAAAGTTCAAATTTTAAATGGTTTGAGAGTATTGGGAATGATGGAGAAATATTGGGGGAGAGATAGAGGTGGTTGATGCATGATATTAATTTATACATGGGACACTATTATTATTAACAATAATGGCCTTTATGTTCACTTAAGGGCTATTATTTTTGTGCCTAAGTGTGAACTCTTTCTTAGTAAGTGCTTCTAGGTTTGGAAGGAGAAGAGAGTTTTATGGAAAATTGCAAAGATGGGTGGCGACCTTTTGTGAATTGAGCCTTCGATGATAGAGGAGAATTCTAGGAAGCTATTGGTGTGGTACATGCTAAAGGAAGGTGGTTTCATTTCATTTATGGAGGTGTTAAGTGGGTACGATGAAATTTTTTCCCTATAGTTTGTCAATTCCTAGGAGAACTGAAGAGTCATGATTAATGGAATCTTGTTTCATATCTCTGAGGAAGTCATCTCTTTGGTGAAAGGTCTAGCTATGAGGGGAAGGAAATGAAAAAATGTGACAAGGGTGGCTGACAAAGAAATTCTACAATGCTTCTTCTTGGATGGGGAGGAACCTATTTGACACATAGGATGATTTATGTGGGAGAAGCTCCCTAAGCCATGGAATGAGGTCTGTTTGATGTTGATGAAGTCCCTAACACTAGAAGGGAGGTATAGTGTATGTTATTACTATCACTTTCCTCTCCTAAACCAATTTTTCCACCATGACTTTATTTCCATTTTGTTCTTTCTATTGCATGATTTAGTGGATACGGTTACTAATGTAAAAGAAAAAATGAGGAAGGGTGTTAATTTTACCATTTTACATCAAGGGTTGATGTTCCAGTTGTATCAATTTCACCTTGCTTTAGTCCCCCTTAGGATCATTGAGATTGATATTCCTACTCATCCCAACCCCTAACCCCAACAAGTCCCCATTAGGATCATGGGTCTTAGAGCCCCTACCCCACAGCCTTTGCCTAGTCAATCCCCTGTTGAGTTGAAGCCCACCCCCTTGAGAGAAAAAGGGAGGTTGGATAAAGGGAAAGAGAAGGAGCTAAAGGAGTTGGAGGATGAGGGGAGAGGAGGTAGGAGGAGGTCAGAGAGGATTGCAAAATTCAATGCTAAAAGGAAACTAAGAGTTGGGGCCTCACAAGAGGAGTCAAATTTGGAGGATATGGGTCATCCTAAACAAAGGATGAAAGAGAAGGTGTCAAATTTTGGTAAGGGGAAAATGAAGGAGGAGGAAGAGGAGGTTTCAAATTCCTCTTGGTCTATCTCAAGGGATGAGATTAAGGAGAAGAAGGAGATGATGCATGTTTCGGCCACCATTAGGTTGGGGTGTGTGGACTTAACTCAAGACCAGTTCCCTGAAACTATGGATAGAGTGTCCTACCCTATAATGATATCCTCTCCTATTAGGGTTTCTTACAAGGATAATGCTAACCCCCCATTCTACAAGATGTTACCATGGTATAGGTGAATGGCTATCCTTTTGACAGGTAGGAGGTCACCATGGAGGTCAAAAATTCATGCACTAGAAGAAAGAATGTGCCTTTTGAAAAAAATTACTTTCAAGGTGACACATGTAGCTGCTACCACACTTCACCTACTTAAAGATCAGGAGGGTGATTTTCCAAAGGAGGATTCCAAAATGTTATTTGACTTCCTTGTGAAAGATTGGACTAATATCCTCCTAGGGAAGAATGAGGCTAAGAAGCCTTAAGGGCTCTCTCCTTCTAGTTTTTCATTTTATTTTTCTGTTGGTTATTGAACTTTGCTAGGTTTAAGGAAATTATGCCTTTGTTTTTATATTTTTTTAGCTTTTTCAGTTCTAATGTAGGCATCAATTATGTCATGCCTATTGAAACTCTTTTAGTTAAGTTTTCAAACTATGTTTTTGTGTTTCAAGTGGTAGGGGTAGTTTTGGTTGATGGTAATCTACTGGTAACTCACCAGTTTGACTATTTAAAGGGCCAAACCCCTATTTTTGGCTTCTTTTAATTCAAAAAATCACTAATCTCATAACTAAATCATCATAATATATTCATTAGTTCAAATTAAATACTAAAATAATCATCATACTACATGCACATATCTACATCATCGCAAACATCATAACCCCAACCTACTAAAGTAGCCATCACATGGAATAAAAATATTTATAAAGATATAATCCATCAAATATAATGTCTGAAAGTATCAAATCATAATGTATCAAAAAAATAAGTGTATCAGCTGAGCTATGACGGGTTGGGGTGTGGCCTTACAACTATAACTTAACATTTCCCAAAGAGTAATCAACATTGTTCTTTGAGTTATAAAACTACTTATATATGACCTTAAATGTTCAAAGAATTTTAAAATTAACCCAAAATTATAATATTTTTATATTTTCTAAGAAAAAAACTAGTAATAAGACAATGAGTTTTCATAATTAAAATAGTTGCAGACACTTTTCTTCGCTAAAATTTGCTCAAAGTCCTCAAGGGCAGCTTGTAGAGATTGTTCATGTAGGAATCCCTCCTCCTCAAAGTAATTTTCCAACTAGTCCTCCTTAATGGATCCATAATAACAAAGAAAAAGAGGAGGAATAATAGATTTCTCTGGTAGACCACCATGTCCTCCCAAAATCCCACTACATCTTTAGTGAAGATGATAGGGTATATTCTGATTGGTTCCCCCTTTATATACAATTTTTTTGGGTTAGTGGCCCAAGGAATCATGAGGCCACCTCTAATATTCATCAACACTACATCAAGACCATCCAACAGTTCTTCCTCAAATAACTCTTGATAGAGACTTGCAATGGGGTCATTATCATTGTAGAAATGGCAAGCTACTACAATCAACATGGTCACTATGTCTACATTAGGGCTGAATCTATTAAGGAAATTAATATATTGTCTTCCCAAGCACTGGAGAATTGCTCTCCAAATAACCTTGTTTCTCATAGACATGAACTACCTTATCCTATCTAACTTAATAGGTTTATCAAAATCCATGAGACGAGATGGGGAAGTAAGCTTGATTGGTGTGTCCATGGATTTTGAGATGCAGAATGTAGCCAACATTCCCCATTATATAAGAAATAAAAATAGGAAATAAATTCCTTCACTACTTGAGGAGTTAAGCATAATTAAGACACACATAGGAAGGTGTGATTCATGCATGAAGAGTACACACTGTAATAGCCCTAAATTGGCACATTGCCATTCTAAACCAATTTTAGTCTATCAATCTTACCTAAAGTCCTATTGTACTAGGAAAATCTTATTTCAACAATCTCTACTTGACCTAAGTGTCAAATGTAGAAAATCCCTAATCTGCATTAATCACATACTTCATTTAATTCCTAAGTATTGACTCAAATTAGCTAAATTAAACCTATTAATTGAGTTTAATTTAATTACAAGTCTTCATACTTTAATTAAACTAAAATCACCTTTTTAGCTAATATATAGGGGGAATTAAATATAAATTGATTTAATTATATATTCTCATTCTAATTATTTAATTTAATTATTCAATTAATTAGATTATTCATTTATGAGGTCATATTTAACCTTTTTAAATGGAATATATTCTCCAAATTCTCTCTTCAATTTAGAATTGAAAATACTAAGTAGACTAGAATTAGAAAAGGAATTAGATCAGTTAACTCCTTATCACACTTAGAAATTATCAGTTAACTCCCTTTTCACAAGGGAATTTTCTATTTTGGCAGAATCTCATCTTCAATCTTGACTGTTCATTCTATTTGATCTCGACCATTGATCAAATTATTGGATTCTATTTAAGAAACCTTCAACTTCTCATTTTGGAGGATGTACATGAATAGTATCAAAATAATATCAAATTATTGACTCAATCATTTGCATTCATAGCTTATTGCTTTCAGATTTGCAAGCTCATATAGTTTAAAATGCATACATCTAGATTAATTGGCTTATTTTATTTTTAGATTAATATGCTCATCTAGTTTAATCTTGCATTTCATATAGATTAAAATCCTTCATGCTAGTTGTCTAGTTTTGGTCTCTAGAATCTGAGAGTGGATAGCAGAATCCAATTAGTTGGAAGGCAATAGATCAATTTGTTAGATCATTTTGGATGAACAATCCCATGTTCATTTAAGGATGTTTCTAGCATATAAGGATCATGTTGAAGTGTGTGGTTCATTTTGAGGCCCAAAATTAGCACATACATTCTTGGCACCCACCATGGGGTAGAAAAATTAATTTTCTGGCCTCAACTTTTGATAATTTTTTTACATTATGTTATTGTGACATTTTTGTTCGTACAATGTAGTGGTTTCTCGCATGAAGAAATAGAAATCTTGCCTATAGTTATGTATTTTCTCATGAAAAAAAGGTTTATTCCTACAAAATTTATCATGTGGTGCATAGCATATTCTCATGTGGATCAGTGTGGAATCTTGCATAAAACATGACACCAGTGAATGCAAATTTTAATTTTCAAATCTAGTTTTTCATAATGTTGTTTTATCTAACACTTGTTTTTGAAGCATTTGGTTTTTGATTTCTAATTTTTGATAGCCTAATAGTGGTGTATAGATAATTATTTGAAGATACCTTATCATGAACTCATAAACAAGACTGGCAATTTGATTGTAGGATGCTTGGTCAAAGATTCACATGTCAAAAGAATGAATTCAGACTCACTCAAATGTTGTCTTTAAAATGTTTTCTTATACACATAGTTTAATAGGGCTTGTGAACTTTGTAAGGCTCCAAACAAGGGAATAAGGGAGTATTTTATTTGCTACTTGGAAGTGATGCCTAAGAGTAAATAAAAAACCTAGATACCTTTGGAAGACAATACCCAAGGGAGGCAAGAAATTTAGCCATTCTCCTATACAAATCTTTTTTATGAAGAGATTATGGCTTCCTTTTAGGAAAATTAGAATCTTGAGAAAAGAAAGGTTGGGATTGATAAAATAACTCGGTGATGAAAATGTTCTATGTGTTTGGTAAGGTGATGAAGTAGAGGAGTATGCTCTTTTCCCTTTGGGAAAATTAGAAACTTTGACCTTTGAATTTGAGCCACCAATCCTAGTCAACCTTTAGAGGGCCTACCAGAGCAATCCAACCTCCAAGAACAACCCAAGAATTTTTACCTGATTAAGGTTAAGCTTAGAGCACATCTAAAGGCCTTATATCAGAGCTCTTATTTCTACTTTGTTATTAGTAGCCTTACGTATTTATTCTGAGTAGTTGTAAGAACCTCTCCAAGATGATTTCTAATACAACATCTAATATCAACCATTCCAAGGTTATCTCTTGAGGCTCCATTAAAGTTGAGTTTGACCTAATTTGATTCAAGGGGTCCAAACACATTGAGACCTTTCATCCTAACTATCCTTACCTCCCTTACCATGGAATGGTGGGAATTTAAGATGAGGCCATTGATTTCTCATCTTGTCATCCGAAGAGGTCATAGGTAGTGTTGTCTAGTTAAGTTTCAAGATTTTACTATTGAATGTTTCAATAATGGAAGCCTCTATTTTAGTAGAAAGTGATGTATGAGGAATGCTTAAATTTTTTAAGACTCTCTTGTTTCTCTCCTTCCATAATTTCTTGGAAATTATGGAAGGAGATATGATCCATAAACCTTGATATATACAATCTAAATTCATTTTAGGCTAGGATTGTAAGAAGGATAGAATTGAGTTTGATAGATCCCATTTATAGTTCATTTTATTGCAAAACCAGATCCATATGGAAATGACATATGAAAATTTTAATAGAATATGGTCATCCTCCTCCTCAACTATTTCACATAAGGGAAATCTAGATGGCCCTTCGAGACCAATCCTTCTAATTCTATTTTCTTTAAAAATTCTTTTCTGAATAGATAACCACAAGAAAGCTCTAGCTCTAGGCAAGCATACAAGATACAGACAAAGAGCTTGAGGCAATGTCACCTTGGGGTGATGTCATAGATTGTAAATATATTTATAGTGATCTTTGGAGTTATATTCACCAATCTTTGATCCATCCCTAATTAACACATATATGAGGTTAGTAAAGGTAATATATCTTTCCATAATGATTCTCTATAGGCTTACAAATTCCTTATGATGAATATTATAGGATAAGAATGACTTCTACTTCCTTCCTTTCGGTAAGCTATCATTTTTTTTCCACATAGTTTATTAGGTTTGTGCCTAGGCTATTTCCAAAAATCCTTCTCAAGGATTGTATATTTTCCATGTTAATAATTATTTGATACCCTCCCTAGGACTCTATCTAGAACTAGACTTGGTCTCATTTTCCAATTTTCCAAGTTACTTTATTGAGAATGATGAATCTATACTTATGCATAAAATTCCATAAGTTTGACCCACTTGGTGGATTTCTTGTTCTAAGAATGCTAATTGCATCATTTGGATTGAGATACTTATTAAAAAGACTCTAACCCATTTTAGATTTGGATAATGAACTATTCTCCAGATTAGCTTGGACCCTAGGGCCATAGCTTAAACTTTTAGATTTATAATGTCAAAGCCTCCTTCCATTTTAGGATGATAGACCTTATCCAAGGCTAGGAGGGATATTTTCTTCTTTCTCTCTAACCCTTGCCATAAGAAATATTTAAGTATTTGTTGATATTGTCCCTTTTTTGGGTCAAGAGACTTAGAATTGATTGTTAAATAATCAAAATACTAGATAGAATAAATTTGATTATGATAATTATCCCTACCGCAGAGAGCCATTTACCTTTATAGGATTGGATCTTGGCTTTGATTTTACGAATAAGAGTATCCCAACTAGAGGATTTTATTTTCCCCTATTCTAACTATATGACCAAATATTTATAGGGGAAAAATCCCTTTTTGATGTTCAAAATTCTACTAATCTTAGTTTCCATGGCTTACATAGTGTTAAAGAAGAATTTTTTTGGCTTAGATAGATTTGTTTCCTGGCTAGATGCTAGCATATAGGTCTAAATTAGTATTTCCTTGAAAATCTTGGCTTCCTTGATTCTAGCTTCCCCATACAACATAGTATCATCAACAAACTATTGCTAAGTAGTTGTCTCTTCCTCATTGAATAATTGAATTCCAAAAGCTCTCCCTAGGACTTTTGAAATAAGGATGAAAATGAAGGGGGGAATAGGACCCTCCTATCTTATTCCAATAAAAGGTGAGAAAAATCCCTCTGGGGTTCCATTAACCATAATAGAAAATTTAGGAGTGGAAATACATTCAAAAATTAGATTGATCCATTTCTTGGAGAAGCAAAAGGCTTCTAAACATTTACATAGGAATCTCCAGTCCACCTTATCATAATATTTTCTTATATCCTATTTGATGAGTATACTTGGGGAGCCATTATACTAAAGAGAGTGGATAGCTTATTGAGCTATGACTATCTCATCATAAATGGATATCATTAGGATTAAACCAGTTTGTTCCTCACTGATAAGGAGAGGAAGGAGTTTTATAATATGATTTTGCAATGTTTTGGATAATAATTTGTATGATGTGTTACATAATGCAATTTCTCTATAATCCTTCACGCTTTCCATATAGTGCTACTTGGGAATGAGAGCAAGAAAATTATGGTCAACTTCTATGAGTAGTCCCCCTGAGTTTCTAAACCCTTCTAGGGCCTCAGTTACTTCATTCCTCAAAAAGTTCTAGTGCTTTTAAAAGAAGCATGTCGAGAAGCCATCTAGCCCTAGGGGTTTGTCAGGGTCCATTTGAAAGAGGGTTGTTGTAACCTCTTCTTTATATTTTTTATTAAGTAATTTTATTTTGATCATTTATGATTAGTTCAAGAATATTGCCAAGGAAAGGATTTTGAAATTCTAAAGAGGATCCTTCAAGATTGTTCAACATTCCTTCATAAAATGATACCACCTCCAAGGCAATGTCATTAGGCTTATCTAGCATAATGTTTTTCTTATTGTTTATCTTTAAGATTTTATTACTAGCTCTTTTCACTTTGGTACTATTATGAAAAAATTCAATATTTATATCTCCCTCTTCTAGCCATTTTTCTCAAGATTTTTTGTCACATAATATCTCTTTCTTAGCTAAAATTTCCTCTAATATCAATCTTAAGTCCTTTCCTTTGATATATAAACCTTCATCCATTCCTCATTTCATGACTTGTAAATTAACCTTGGCTAGATTTGATTCAATCTTGGCCTTGATAGAGAAGATATTGTCAAATTTAGTTTCATTCTGTTGAAAGAGATTTTGCTTGATAATTTTAAGCATCTAGATGACCTTATACATTTTTTAATCAAAAAAATTTGAGGTAACCTACCATTCTTCTAGTAGTTTAAGTAGGGATTCATCCCTAAACCACATAGATTCAAATTCAAATGGGTTCCTAACTAGAGTGTAGTTTAGTTCCAAATCTAAGAGAATAGAGCAATTATCTGATCCAAAGAAAGCAAGAGTTTCAACATCAAAATGAGATATCATTGGGAATATTTATTGATATAAAAAACTTATCTAATTTTTCTATAATTTGATTGAAGCCCTCCCTTCTATTGTTCCAATTGAAATAACTATCCTTGGATTTCATCTCTAATAAGACATTTTGTGTTATCCAATTATTCAAATCCACTAATTCTTCTGATAGATTTACTAAACCACCCCTATTCTCAGAGGGTAAGGTTAATGTGTTGTTATCTGATGTAGGAGCATATTGGGTCTTTAAGAAATCTTGCATCAACCAAAAATACTATTTTTTTTGTACCAGTCTATTGTTCATGAAGTAGTCATTGTTGCTTTGGTTTCCATGTTATGTGTAGTTGTATTCATGTCAAGGATCTATGTCCTAAGTGTGAAAATTCTTATGTTATATGTTTCTCAAGTTATATGTCATTCATGATAGTCATATCTTCCTATTACTTTCATTTTGTGTAGCATATTGTTCTAATTAGCATGGTTCTTGTTGATTATGTACCATCTTGCATAGTTAGGAGTCAACTCTTAACAAATGTGTGAACCTACCTTTAAGAGTTCATCATTTCATATTGTCTCTTGCATTGATTTTGGTTTACTCTTCCAAGTATGGACCTCTATTATGATTAAATGATTAACTAGCCAACTTGTGGCTTAGCTAGCCATAAAATGAGCTTGGTTAGACATAGAAATAAATAAGGATGAAAAATATTAGAATAGAAGGATCAAAAAATAAAAGATAAAGGATGCAAGATAATGCTATGAGATTGTATATTTCTCATTTTGTATTAGGCCACAACTTGGAAGGCCTCACAACTAGGTATGTCGTGGTTCTTTTATATGTGAAGTGAAATAATTACACCTATAAATGTGTTGCATTAGGCCTTTTATTTTATGTGGTTTCATTAATCTATGTATAGCTTTTGTGTGCATCTCTGAGTGGGGAGTATTGCATGGTTTAAGTTGAGTTTATTCCACATGTTGTACTTGAATATCTACACCTCCATGCATCAAGTGGTATCAAAGTTCTTTCTTTCTTAAGGCTTGGGTCATGGAGAACCTTGTTGAATTTGGTTGTAGGGTGGCAGATCTAAAATTTGGCCTATAACTTGCAGAAGGTTACTATCTTGTAGGAACTATTATCAAGATGGTTCATGGTAGAGGAAATGATGATAATGCTATTATGGACATGTTGAGGAAGATTGTAGTGAGACTTGAAGCTATGGAGACATTGTAGAGTAGAGGTGTAGATTTTGAAGATGTTAGTGATGAAGAAGAGAAAGCATTGAATCCTAACCCTGAACTTGAGGTTGATCAAGAAGAGGAAAAGCTCATGTCTAGGGAGAATGCTAGACCTATTATTTAAGTCTCTTTCTATGATGGAATACTTGAGACTAATGTTGTATTAGATTGGATCCCTAAGATGGATAAATACTTTGAGTATGAAGGTAGTCCTAATAATTAGAAGGTTAAGGTAGTAGTCACAAAGTTGAAGGTTCATGCATCACTTTGGTGGGATCATTTACAAACTAAGAGACTAAAAAGGGGAAAAGAAAAGATCAAGACATAGGTAAAGATGATTGGAAAGATGAAGAAAAAGTTCCACCCTACTAATTATCAAGTTATTTTATTGAGAAGGATGCAAACTTTGAGATAAAAGCACATAAGAGTGAATGAATATATTGAGGAATTCTATAGACTAGATATCAAATCTAAACATGTAGATAATGAAGTTGAGAACACTAGTATAGTTTTGGCAAATAAGTGACCATATGACCAAAACTTTTAGTCACAAGGCTAAAAATCTTCGTCACATGACTAGAAGTGATCAAATTTTAGTCATGTTTTGAAATTTATGAGTATAAATAACTAAATAGGTCACTAATCTAGTCATCTAGTAAAATCACAAGGCTACACCAAAAAAAGTGACTAAATAAATGATCATATAAATGACTAAAAAATTGGTCACTAATAATTAGTCACCAAAACAAATAATTAAATGAATGATCAATGATCTTTATCATATTAATACATTCTTTAATATTTGTTTGTAAATTAATAATACAGGCAATCAAGCAGACATGGAAATTGAGAAATCGAGATCATAGATAAGGAACTTATTAAACCATTAGAAATATTAGAGGAAGGAGAAAGCTCAATCCTAGTAGCACACACAAAACATTGGAGTAATATAACAATTAGAAAGAAAGCAAAGAAAAAAAGCTACAAATTTTGGCAAACACCAATAGATGGGAAAGACATCTTTGGCATAAAAACTAATGAAGATGTAAGAAAAAAAGAGGATTATCTGGTACCTCTAGAAGTAGAAGGTTTCCTAGAAGCTTAGGAATAGGGAAAAAACTAGAGGACCATACAAATTTAGAGCAGATAGGTGACATGTAGAATTGGGAAGAATTTGGTTTACTAAATGTAACACCTATAACATAGGAAAAGGATAGCATAGAAAATGAACTAGAGATAGATGAAGAAGATAATGAAGTAGTAGAATAGATTTTCAAATAATTAATAGATGAGGATGCAGACAAGGAAGAGATCAAAAAATAAATCAATGATAAAAAATCACAAATAATCTAGGTATCTCCATTAATGAGGAAGGATTCAGAACTCCAAAAATATGGAAAAAAAAAAAGTGAAGAGAGAAATGAAATCATTAAAGGAACTAAGAAAGTAGATGGTCAAGATAAGGAACAAAAAAAGATATTGAAGTTCTCAAAAGATGGAAGAGTAAGAGCCTTCTTGAAGCTCAATGAGGATCACTACTTGGAATGCTAGGGAATTGAATGTCTCTAGCAAATTTTTTTTTCTAAAATGTAATCTAAGCCTATTTGAACTAATATTGATACAAGAAACTAATTTAAATAAAGAAGAAGGTGACAAATTAGGGAAAAAATTAGGTAGATGGAAAGTAGAAATTAAACAATCAGATGAAGCATCAAGAGGTATTGGAATCATATGGAATATACAAACTATAGAAATTAAAATAATATCATCCAATAGTAACTCAATGAGGAGAAAGGCATCCAACAATAATCATAGTCTTCAGCTCATACTTATTAATGTATACGAACCATTACAAATAGTAGACAAGTAGAAAGTATGGGATAAAATCACTATATTCATAAGATTATATCTTGATACTAACATGGTTATAGGCAGTGACTTCAATGTAATTATAGACCTCAAAAAGAAATTTGGAGGATCCTAGACAATTTCCACGGCAATAATAGAATTCAGGGAATGGGTCAGATTCAATAAGCTGCTAGAAATACCTACCAGCAATGGAATGTTCACATAGAACAATAGAAGGAAAGATTTCAATTATATTGAAAGGTTCTTATTTAAAGGAGAATTAGTAGAATTAAATTTATCAATCATAGGTACTATACAACCAATAGCAAGATCATATAATTATCCAGTGAAAATTGAGTTCATTGAACCTAAGAAACCTAATAGGAATCCATTTAAATGTGAAAAAAATGTGGTTCTTAGATAAAGTATTCATGTAAAACATCAAACAATGGTGGGAAGAAGGTAACTTCATATGATCTAAGATGTTTTTCTTCGTATAAAAACTTAAAATGATAAAAGAAGCATATTAAAATGGAACATAACACATTTCAATAACATATTCAAAGAAAAATTGGTTAACGAAGAACTCAAAAATCGAAAGAATGAAGTTATCAAATGTGGTATGGACAATGAGAAATTTAATAAAGAAAATGAGCTACTAGCCAAAAAAGAAGAAATTTTAGCAATAGAAGAGGTCTTCTAGAGGCAAAAATCTAGGTAGAAATGGCTCGCAGAAGGAGATAGAAACACAAAATTCTTTCATAATAGTTCTATCCATAATAGATCTTTTAAAACTATCACTCAAATTAAAGATAGAAATGGTAACATGATTGATAACCCTACAAAAATAGCCAAAACTTTTGTAACATATTATGAAAACTTACTAAATAACTATGATTCCTCTAATTTAACTACAGAAGAAAAAGTATTAAAAAACATGCCAAAATTAATCATAGAAGCTAATACTACAAATCTTAATAAACCATTCACTAAAGAAGAAATCAGAATTTCCCTCTTCAAACTCAATTTGGAAAAATCTCTTTGGCTAGATGGTTTCAAAACTTCTTTCTTTCAAAAATGTTGGGATGTTTTAGGGCAAGAATTATGGAGGGCAATTGAGGCATATAGGAATGGTGGATCAATCTTGATGAAAATTAATCATACTTTCCTAACCTTAATTCCAAAAAAATGGATAGCTGACTCACCTTCTAACTTTCCTCCCATAGCATTATGTAATATGTTAAATAAAATCTATTCAAAAGCAATATCAAATAGGATAAAAAATCTACTTCCAAGGATTATCTTTGACGAACAAACTAGTTTTGTACTAGGAAGATCAATCTTGGATGGGATATCTATTATGTAGGAAACTATTCATTTAGATGTCAACAATAAGGAACCCTGCATGTTTATGAAACTGGATATACAAAAAGCTTATGATGTAGTGGAATGGAGGTTCTTATGCAAATGTCTAGAAGCATTCAGATTCTCCTAACAATGGATAAACAAAATCTTGAACTCCAAAAATATCTCTATTAATAAATGGTACACCTAAAGGGTTCTTCAATACTTAAAGGGTTATTCGACTAGGAGACCCCATCTCACCTTTTCTATTCATTATTATGTCATAAGCTTTTGGTAGATCAATCCAAAAGGCTCAAGCAGAAGGAACAATCAAAGGAATAATGGTAGCAAAAAATGTATTGAACATTATCCATCAACAATTTGTTGATGATACTATTATCCCTATAATAAGTACTAAGGAAGAAACCAAAGGTTTTCAACAAATTATATTGGATTATACTATTGCATCGGGTCAAAAGGTGAATGCAAAAAAGTCTCAAATTTTCTTCATTAACACGTCAAGAGATATGGAAGAATACATCTGCAATTAGATGGGATATAAGAAAAGTAACTTCCCATGTAAATATCTAGGGATCTATTTGGAGAAAGGGTTAGGAATAAAAAAGGATGGGAGAACATTCTTCAAAGAATTGACAAACAAACAAACTTGGAAGGGAAAATGGTTGACTAAAATAGGAAGAGCAACTAAAATTAAATCCATACTTACAACTATTCCCACCTATCCTCTTTCCCGTCTCTTGCTACCCAAAGAAATTAATAAAAAGATGGAAGGGAAACTCATAAATTTCTTCTAGAGTGGAACAAAAGAAGAAAAGAAACAAGCACTTATAAAATGGGACACAATTTTTTAGCCAAAGAATCAAGGTGGTTTGGGTATAAAAAATATCAACTGGCAAAATGAGGCACTAGGAGAAAAATCAGTATGGCGAATGTATAATGAAAAAGAAAAAAAATGGGAAAAATAAATTATATTACAAATATTTAAATTTGGATGAACCTTCACTATTTAGAATTAAAAATCCCCCAACAAGTTCAAAAAGTTGGAATTTTATGATGAGTTGTAGGCCTTCAATTATCAAGTACGTCACTTGGGATTTAGGCAAAGGAGAAGAGGCTCTTTTTTGGGAAGATTCTTGGGATGGCTAGTCTCTGATCATCAATTCAAGTATATCTGGAAACATCATAAATGATTCAACCAACTTATGGGATTTAAAGGTTTTAAACTTTAAAATTCAGGTAAGGATTAATGGGGAAGAATCATGGGCATGGCAATCATTGGATAATGTAAATATACCAATAGTAGACAAAACCATCCTTGAAAACATCTTCAATAAATGAATGGTGAATCATAAGAATTGAGAATATAAACTCATATGGGGTGCATATAAAGATGGACAATACAAATTAAAGTTAGGATATAACATCATCATCAATATACAAAGATGGGAAAACATGAACATCCCCTTGGATTTATGTTGGGATTTGACTTGTCTACTTAAGGAAGGTATTTTCCTTTTGGAAGCAATCCAAAATCAAATCTTAACTATCAATAGATTTACCAAAATGGGATTTGAATGTCATTCTAGATGTAGCCTTTGTAAGGCTAACTATGAAACTATGGAACATATTTTCTTCAACTACCATTTTGCACAAGAATGCTAGTATTGGATTAAGAATAATCTTAATTAGACTTCTTTGTTCCCCTTGGACATATAGGATCACCTCTAGGGATGGCCAATTAAAAATAAACTAAGTATCTATGATAAAATTTGGAATATAAAACTAGAAATCCTTATGTGAGAGATATTGAAGGAGAGAAATAGATGTATATTTCAAAATATTGAATCTAGCATGCTACCCTTTCTCAATAAATTTGAGGTAGCTATCATTGAAGTTATGAATTGTCACCTTCAGAAAACATTAAAAACTAAAGGGACATTTTCAAAATGGGATGGGATGATGAGGAAAAATTTGAAACACTTGATTAATCCCCCCTTATTATACCCTAAAAAGGAAAGTATAGCCAAGAAAGAGTGCAAATGGGTAGCACCCCTGAAAGGATGAACGAAATTAAAATTTGATGGAGCTTCTAGAGGGAATCTAAGAAAAGTTGGAATAGGATGCATAGTGAAATTGGAAACTAGAGACTAGATAATAAAAAGACCCAAACTTTTGGGAAATGTAGCAAATAATAGAGCACAACTAGAAGCATTAATAGAAGGTTTAAAAATAAGTTTAAAACATAAGATCACTAAATTAATCATTGAAGGAGATTTGCAAATTATTTTGAATGCAATTAGAAAATTTCAGACACCAAACTGGGTGATGAATGCAAAGCCTAAAAATGTTCTCTATTTAATAGATCAATTTGAAGAGATTAAAATCCAACACATTTTTCATGAAGGAAATATAGAGGCAAACAAGTTAGCTAATATAGGAGTGGAGGGTGAAGACCTTACACTTATAGCATCTTAGAATATATTAGAGATCAAATAAACCTAATATAGTAAATAATTGATGGGAGGAGTAAGGCTTAGATTTTATGCAAGATTGTGTGTTGTCATTAATTTCTTTTAATAAGAACCATTATTATAATTACTCTCATATGAAGAATACAATTAATAATCATTATGAAGCATGGTTATAATGTGTATTCATTTCCATATAGTGTTGAATCATGATTATTTTTAAGCAAGTATGGCATTAATAATTTTTTAGTTCCTTGAGCGCAGTCATCTCCTATTTAAGGCTCGACATTCTTAAACTCATTATGGTTCTAGAATCATGTTAGTCAATTAGTATGGAGTCTTCTATTTCCCTCTTTCATTCTTTATAAGTGAGGACTATGACATTTAGAGACTTAGTAAAATAGGAGAGGTGGAATTAGATGCTAAATCTGATAGATGACGTGTCTAAATTTTCTATCTCTTGGGAAATTGGGGAAAAGGTGTTCAATTATGAGTACACTTGGTGTACAAGCTTCCATATCATCAACTAATTTATAGGATGCATGGCTAGGGAAACTGTAGAGAAAGGGGAAATAGTTAGCTTATATTATAATGTCTTTGATCAAACCTGGCTTGTGGGTCTGGAAAATGTTGTACTTAGCATGGATGAGAAACTACATACCTTGCTTTCAAAGGTTTCTATGGCATATGATCTGGGAGAAATACTGCATCTTAACATCTCTAGGAGGCCATCAATGCATATTAGGGATAATATCTAGTTCTTTAATACTTGCCTAAAATGTCTAGGTTTGTATTAATTTCTTGTTGAGATGGTGAGGAATTAGAGAGGATCCCAATAAGGAGTGGCTCGTGTTAGATTGTGGTGACTGATCAGGAAAGTACTGTACATACTTCATAAATAGTGGGGTTCGGGGCATCGCCCCGAAAATTTTTTTTTTTGGAAGTAGCCGACATCAACATGGTAGCCGACATATTATGGCCGACATATGGCCGACATGTTATAACCCTAAAGAGGTTTAATACTTGTATAAAAAGGGCTTAGGGTTGGGTATTTTTGATATGTGGTGATACGAAATTGGTTCTTGCGGTGGTATTGAGCTGTAAGGGATTACGGATTGTAATCAGGTTGTAATCACTGGATTGTAATAAGATCGAACTTGCCGTTTGGTGGACGTAGATCAGGGATTGGGTGAACCACGTTAAATCTTGGTGCCTTGTGTTCATTTCTGTGTGTTCTATTATTTTCTGTTATTGGTTATATTTGCATGTAGTTTTTATTTCTGTCCGTGGTTTATCCTAACAAGTGGTATCAGAGCCTAGTTGTTTCTCAGTTATCCTCTGCAGGAAAGTCTCACGGTTAAGTGGGAGTCTCACGGTTGAGTGGGAGCAATGGCAGATGATGGTAAGCTGAGGGTTGATAGGTTTAATGGGCAAAACTTCCAGTTATGGAAGATGCAAATGGAAGACTATTTATATCAGAAGGATTTGTGGAAGCCGTTGGAAGGAAAAGCCAAGAATCAGGGAACTATGTCAGAGGCTGAATGGGATCTTTTGGACAGAAAGGCACTTGGAAGCATTCGGTTATGCTTGGCACCATCGATGGCATTTAATATTACAAAAGCAAAGACGACAGAAGATTTGATGAAAACCCTAGCGACACTGTATGAAAAGCCCTCCGCTTCAAATAAGGTATTTCTCATGAAGCATTTATTTAATATGAAAATGGCAGAAGGTGGATCTGTTGCAGATCATTTAAATGAGTTTAATACTATTACTAGTCAATTATCTTCTGTGGGTATCAATTTTGATGAAGAAATTAGGGCTCTCTTGATTTTGTGTTCTTTGCCTGAAAGCTGAAATGGCTTGGTAATGGCGGTGAGTAATTCTGTTCCTGGATCTAGTACCCTAAAATATGATGATGTGATCGGTGTTATTTTAAGTGAGGAAACTCGTAGAAAATCCTCAGGTGGATCTACATCAGGAAGTGCTTTAAATGCACAAAGCAGGAGCAGAACGACTGAAAGAGGAAGTAACTCTGGAAATCGTGGGAAATCAAGAGGAAAGTCAAAGGGGAGGAGGTCTCAATCGAGAGGACCAAATGATTGCTGGTACTGTGGGAAACTAGGGCACAAAAAGAAAGATTGCTGGACTCGAAAGAAAAATGAAGGAGATAAATTAGATGGAGACAAAGAGGCAAATGTGGTAAGTAACAAATCCGAAGAGGATGCTTTGCTTCTGTCTTTAGAAAGTGTTGATGATTCATGGGTTTTAGATTCTGGTGCTTCTTTTCATGCTACACCTCATAGAGGTTATTTCATTGATTATGTCCAAGGGGATTTTGGGCTTGTTTATTTGGGGGATAATGAACCCTGTCAGATTGTTGGAAAGGGAAAAATTAAGATTAAGTTGCAGAATGGGAATCATTGGCTACTACATGAGGTAAGACATGTTCCAAAACTAAGTAGAAATTTAATTTCAGTAGGGCAACTCGGTGATGAGGGTTGTGTAGTTACTTTTAATGATAAAAATTGGAAGGTTTCAAAAGGTTCCCTTGTAGTAGCAAAAGGTGTGAAAGTAGGCACCTTATATCTTTGTATAGGTCATATTGTTCCTTCTACTTTGATTTTTTTAGAGAAAAATGAATATTCAGGAACAATTACTGCAGATGAGCAGGGAGAACAAATAGCTGCTGTGGATTCTGATACAGCGCTGTGGCACAATAGACTTGGGCACATGAGTGAGAAAGGTATGAAAGTACTTCATTCAAGGAAAGTTTTACCAGGTCTAAAATGTGTGAATATGGATTTCTGTGAAAGTTGTGTGTATGGAAAACAAAAGAGAGTGAGTTTTGTAAAGACAGGGAAGGAAAACAAAAAGGAGAAATTAGAACTTGTGCATACAGATGTATGGGGACCGGCTCAGGTATCTTCCCTTGGTGGCTCTCATTATTATGTTACATTTATTGATGACGCAACTAGAAAAGTATGGGTTTATTTCCTTAAACAGAAATCTGATGTATTTCAAACTTTTAAGAAATGGAAATGCTTGGTTGAAAATGAGACTGGTAAGAAATTAAAATGTCTCAGATCTGATAATGGTGGTGAGTATTGCAGTCATGAATTTGAAGATTATTGCTCCACTAATGGCATTCGTAGACAAAAAACTATTCCAAGGACTCCACAGGAAAATGGAGTGGCTGAACGCATGAACAGGACTATAATGGAGCGCGCAAGGAGCATGAGGTTGCATGCCGGGTTGCCCTTACACATGTGGGCGGAGGCTGTCAATACTGCAGTATATTTGATTAATAGAGGTCCCTCTACTCCTTTGGGCTGTGGTATTCCAAAGGAAGCATGGACTGGCAAGAAGGTGAGTTATTCTTTTCTCAAGACCTTCGGTTGTGAAGCTTTTGCTCATATAGACTCTGAAAATAGAACCAAGCTAGAAGCTAAATCAAAGAAATGTGTATTTGTTGGATATGGCATTAATGAATTTGGTTATAGGCTTTGGGATTTTGAAAATCATAAAATTATAAGAAGCCGGGATGTCATATTCAATGAAAAAGTGTTGTACAAAGATCTGTTGCAGCAACATGAGAAGAAAGAAGATGATTATGTAGTGCTGGATGATACTCCAAAAGCTGATGTTCCAGCCATTCCTCATGATGTGCAACAACCGCAACAAAAAATACCACATACACTAGTGCATGTTAGACGGTCAACAAGGCCAATTAGACCTCCACAAAGGTTTTCTCCCTCTTTGTATTCTATTTTACTTACTGATGCCGGTGAACCTAAAAGTTATGATGAAGCTATGCAGGTGGATACTAAGATTCAGTGGGAGTCTGCAATGAAAGATGAAATGGACTCTTTGCTGAAAAATAAGACATGGGATTTGTGCAAGTTGCCTGCAGGTAAAAAGGTTTTACAGAATAAATGGGTTTATAGGTTGAAAGAAGAGGAAGGAGGTAAGAAAAGATTTAAGGCCAGGTTAGTTGTAAAAGGATTTGCACAGAAAAAAGGAATTGATTTTGATGAAATATTTTCTCCTGTTGTTAAAATGACTTCTATTCGTACTGTTTTAAGTCTTGTGGCTACTGAAGATTTGCATTTAGAGCAGATGGATGTTACAACAACCTTTCTTCATGGTGATTTGGATGAAGAAATATATATGGCTCAGCCACAGGGTTTTGAGGTCAAAGGTAAGGAGAACTTAGTGTGCAAATTGAAGAAAAGTTTATATGGCCTGAAGCAAGCACCTCGGCAATGGTATCTGAAATTTGACAGTTTTATGCATGAGCATGGATATAATAGGTGTCATTCAGATTACTGTGTTTATTTTAAGAGGTTGGATGATGATAGCTACATTATTTTATGTTTATATGTTGATGATATGCTTATAGCTGGGTCTAACATGGATCATATTAAGGGGCTGAAACGCCAATTAGCACATGCATTTGCTATGAAGGATTTGGGGGCAGCAAAACAAATCCTTGGTATGAAGATTTGAAGAGATAGGAAGAACAGAACATTGACGCTATCTCAAGCTGATTATGTTGAGAAGGTGTTGCAACGTTTCTCTATGGAGAATGCTAAAGCTGTCAGCACACCTTTACCTGGTCATTTGAAATTGACTAAGGAGATGTGTCCCAAGACACAGGAAGAGGAGGATAAGATGTCCAAGGTACCCTATGCTTCAGCTGTAGGAAGTTTGATGTATGCTATGGTATGCACTAGACCAGATATTGCACATGCAGTGGGAGTCGTTAGCAGGTAGATGAGTCATCCAGGTTTTGAGCATTGGAATGCTGTCAAGTGGATTCTCAGATATTTGAGAGGAACATCCAATAAGTGTTTACACTTTGGGGGCTCTACTACTGATTTACAGGGCTATGTTGACTCAGATTTGGCTGGGGATATTGATACCAGGCGGAGTACTACAGGTTATGTCTTTACTGTTGGTGGGGCAGCCGTGAGCTGGGTTTCTAGGCTACAGAAGATTAATGCTCTCTCCACTACAGAGGCAGAGTATGTTGCTGCTACAGAGGCCGCCAAAGAGATGATATGGCTTCAGTTCTTCTTGGAAGAATTGGGACATCCTCAGAAGGATAATTTTTTGTTCACAGATAGTCAGAGTGCCATTCATCTTGCTAAGAATTCAGCTCTGCATTCTAAGACCAAACACATACAGTTGTGGTACCATTTCATTCGGTCAGTTTTGGAGGATGGATAGTTAAAGCTGGAGAAGACACATACCAATGAAAATCTAGCAGATATGTTGACAAAGGTTGTCACAAGGGAGAAGCTGAACTCCTCTTCAGCTTCAGTTGGTCTTTTAGACTAAATGTGAATAAAAGAACAGCAGAGTCCAGGGTGGTTTGATCCAGTGGGAGCCCCATGCGGTAGTTGTATTGCTACAGGATCAGTCTCCAAGTGGGAGATTGTTGTTTAGTGTGGAGCCTGATCAGTCCCCAAGTGGGAGATTGTTAGATTGTGGTGACTGATCAGGAAAGTACTGTACATACTTCATAAATAGTGGAAATTTTTTTTTTGGAAGTAGCCGACATCAACATGGTAGCCGACATATTATGGCCGACATATGGCCGACATGTTATAACCCTAAAGCGGTTTAATACTTGTATAAAAAGGGCTTAGGGTTGGGTATTTTTGATATGTGGTGATACGAAATTGGTTCTTGCGGCGGTATTGAGCTGTAAGGGATTACGGATTGTAATCAGGTTGTAATCACTGGATTGTAATAAGATCGGACTTGCCGTTTGGTGGACGTAGCCCAGGGATTGGGTGAACCACGTTAAATCTTGGTGCCTTGTGTTCATTTCTGTGTGTTCTATTATTTTATGTTATTGGTTATATTTGCATGTAGTTTTTATTTCTGTCCGTGGTTTATCCTAACAGCTCGTTAATTTTCTACAAGAATTTAAAGCCTATGTTGAGTCAAACATCAATTTCAAGGATCTGGATAGGCTAGATTTTATTCTTCCTAATTTCATCAAGTCCAGTAGAGAAATTTTATCATATGTTTTCTTATCAGGCTCGCAAATAGATGATGTGGAAAAAGA
Source organism: Cupressus sempervirens (assembly GCA_028749045.1). NCBI lineage: Eukaryota > Viridiplantae > Streptophyta > Pinopsida > Cupressales > Cupressaceae > Cupressus > Cupressus sempervirens. The sequence goes on from CM053784.1 coordinate 501,919,086, forward strand.
TATAGAAATCTTGATGGTTTTTTGGAAGAAGGAGATGAAAGCTTGACATTAAGTTCTGATAATTGATGTTTTAGGTTTTTGCTTGCTTTTTCTTTATCTATTTCTCTAGTGGGTTTAGGTATAGTTTGTATTCAACCTGATAGTCGTATCGATGCATGGTACTTGTTTCAGCCCTAGATATGGCTTTTTGTTGTTTCTTTTTTGGTTTTATCTGGTTGTTACCTCTAGCTATAGTGTTGCATCCATAATGTATATATTATCATTTATAAATCATGGAGATCATGGTGTCATTGTTATGTTGGTTCTTGGCATTCCCCTTTATATTAACTTAGTGAATTAAGCTTTTATATTTGGTGATATCTAATTTTTACTTTCTAAGGATGATAGGAAAGTAAGGTAGTTGTATGAATTTGGAAAATTGGTACCAGGTTTTTAGTTTAGAGAGAATTTATGATTTAATTATCTTTAACTCTTTAACATCTTTGCAACTAATTTTGGGGAAATAGTCATATGTAATCATGACCTGGTAACTTAAGCACTTTAATCATGAACTTGGAAAAAGATATTGTAGATTACTCATATCAATTATAACATTAACACCACTAAAAATAAATGATAATCTAATAATCAAATCAATTTAGCCCCAAATAAAATTAGTAGGAGAGTAGAAATGTAATTGATATTTAGAATAAGTATAGCAAAAATAATGTTATTTTGGTTTAGATCTAGAGGTAGCTAGTAATAAAATTTTTTTTAGAATTCATTAATGTTCATATTTATACTAAATTTATTAGTAAATGTTTTATCTTCATTAATACTATTGTTAACCCAAATACAAAGTTTGTAAGAATGTGTGTAGAGAAAGTGGTTACTACACAAGACCATTGTGTATTGTTGTAGGAGAGAAGTTTAGATCATATAAAACAATATCACCTAGTAAAAAGGATGACACTTCACCCACTAAGATTATTATAAGAAATAGAGGTGTAATTAAAGAATTAATATTGGGGTATGCCCCTTTTATTAATGTATTTTGTATAGGACTATGGTCCTAGGCTAGACTAGAGGTTTTTTTCTCCGTTCTTTCCTACTAGTGCCTATTTGAATGGATTAATTCTAGAAATTTATTAAAATTCAATATATATAATCAAAGGCTTTGGTCATTTACTAATTAAAAAATACATATATTTGTTTGTAACTTATATTACTCATTGATGGATTTTTTGTCCTATCAATACATAATTATTAACTAACCTCCTTGAATATCCTCTCAATTGAAATTGAACTAGAAATGAAGTTAAAATCACCCCAATCTACACTCAAACTCCTCAAAATATAGTAATGAACTCTTCAAAAAATAAATTAAAAACCTCCATGCACTAAAAAGAAAACTCCAAGTCTCTGAATTTCAAAAAGATTTATTATCAATTAAGTATGTTATATGTATTTTATGAGTTGTTGCTCTCTCTCTCTCTCTCTCTCTCTCTCACACACACACACACACACACACACACACACACACACACACACACACACACACACACACACATGAGCCCATATGATCCCATCATGAGAATGAATGAACAAACAAACATCACTTAATTAGAAATAGTTTTTGGATATAGGCATTGATGCTCACATAGCCAATGAAGCAGTGAAATGTTTTGGGAGGTCAATACCCATTAGAAAACTACTCTAGCTCAAAAAAGTTCAAAAGTTAAAAATATTTAAGAAAATTAAAATATTGTTATAAAATCCTAGATTATTATTAATTATTTTAAATATAAAATTAAAATTATTTCAATTTTATTAAAGTAAAAAATGATAAATAAGATAAAGTAACATTTTTAAATTAATAATTGATAAAAATATAATATAATTAAATTAAAATTAAAGTAAAAAATAAGATTTTTTTTGATTAAGTAAAAATAGGTTTTAAAGGACTTGAAACCTTTACATCAACATAAGTCTAGAGATAATCATGAGAAAAGAACATTAGAGAAAAGTATCTAAAAACAACATGAGACAGACCTCCAACAAAAACATTCAAGAGGTCACACAAGACAGAGCTGGAAAGAACAAAAAAAGCACAACAAAGGAACAACAACTAACCAGCTAAGAAGTCTTTATCGAGTTAGCAGCCTGATCCACTAGAGTTTGCATGTTTTTAGCAACAGCCTTCACCTCATCCTTCTTACTGAATTTTTCATTCTTCTTAAAGTGAGCATGGGTGCGTTTACTTGGTCCCTGAGTATCAGCCCCTAGAGGGGAATCCTGACCCTTATTAGACTCATTCCTCTTCAAGAGATTACTCACATTGTCTGCCATTTGTTTGAATAGTTTATCCATAAAGATTTTTAATAAATAATAGTTAAATTGAATTAAAAATGTAAGTATTTTAATAATAAGAGAATTACATAAGACTTTTAGTGCCTAAGAAGCCCATATATATTAGAGGGCATAGATTAGTTTACATTTGTATTATTAATTGATAAAAAATAAAATTTAATTAATTTAAAATTAAAGTAAAAAATAGACAAGTCTGCAAAAGATTAATTAACATTTCTATTATTAGTTGATGAAAAATAAAATTTAATTAATTTAAAAATAAAATGAAAAAATATAAAATGGGTGCCTATCATACAAATAAATAAATAAATTGGCAAAAATAAATAAAATCATTGGCCCTTTTGAAGCTATGTAAATATGAAAGGGAAAGAAAAATCACTCTTCTCATTGATGTTGAGGAGAGATTGGAAAAATTCACAACTTCATTGCTCATTGACAACTAACAAAAGCTTCTATGATTCTTCAATTGTTTGAAAGGATTGGCGGCAAAGAGGGGTTGAAGAATTTAGTAGAACATGGTTTTTCAATTCATTTGGTGTTCTGGCTTCTTAGCTTCATTTATAACTTGGTTAGTATTTTTTTTCTTAGTTTGATATCATTTAATAAGCTTTAAAGAAATATGTAATTTCTTATAGGATTAACTAGTAGTGTAGTTTAAAATTGTGATATTACAATCAAATTGTTGACCTGTTTTCACATATCCTAAAAATATGTTCATTTCGTCTGATTGAGAATTAACACAAAATTTGTTCAATGTCATTTTTTAGTAGCATTTTTCCCAATGTGGGTATAGAAATTTTACTAAAAGAGAAAATTTAATGGCTGACTTTTTCCACATCCTATAACAATATGAACGAAATAGATTCTAGGAAACAAAGCACATACTAACTAAACACAAGGAACAACATTTTTGAATTGTACATGTTTAGGACCTTTTGAAACATTTAATAGAGCTTCCTAGAATTTTATTATTATGAACATGGATGGTTACTGATCCCACTGTATAAGATGGATGTCAAAGATATAAAAGTATAATGAATACAAAGACTTGAAGGGAAAGAGTTTAAATTGACAAATTTGTCTAGGATCTCCATTGGTAGAATAAAGACTGAATTAAGTTGTGTATAGGTTAAAGGTATGACTGAATACTCTCATTTTCCTTATAATTTAGCCAACACCTCAAAACCCTTATAACCCACCACAATCTTTTCTCCCATCACACTTTGCACATTTTATCTATAGTAACTATCCCATACAACAACAATCTCTCTTCTCATTTCTTAATTCTTTCCAATCCCTTCTGAACAATCTTGTTAATCCTCAAAACCTAGAGACATATGTTGAAACAAAACACCAATGATCAATGTACCTAATCAGTACAACTAGACTCATTCCAAGTCACATAAATTTTATTTACTGTCAAAGTGATAATTCTAGCGTATACCCACTAAGATAGCCATAATATTGGCCACAAATTCTATCCCCACACATCCATCTTATCATGACCCTTGTTCAATTCATGGATATTCCCTCCTAGACCATCGACTTCTTTCATATGCTATTGTATTTAATTTTTTTGTCAAAAACTAAACATCTCTATTTAGTGGACTAATGTACCAGACAATCCTTTGGTCCAAACTATGTGGAAGTTGATGTATGACTCCCTACTGTCTTGGAGGATTAAAGTACATAGATTTACCTTTATATCAATGAGATGTTTGATTTTGATTGCATGTAAAATGTGGGGTTTTCACATTTTAATAGTCCTTGTATTACCCTCAATAAAGGTTGAGATAGTCGAATAAGAACTGAAATATCTTTCATGTCCCTTATTAAAGTTTGATCGAACAATCAACATATTTTCATGCATTCAAGCCTCCACCAAATACAAATAAGGAATGTATTGAATTAGTTTATATATTTGATTTGTATCAACACCCAAAAGTGATTATTCATAGAAGAATCATTTTCAAAATAATTATAGAATTTTCCTTGTATTGATTTGAAAATGTTTACATCAACCCCTAAAATAATTTTGGCCTCTTTTTACATCATATTTAAATAGATCCAAGACCATTTCAATTGACAACCTTCTTATAACTTCCATTAACTATCCTTTTGATCAGTTTATAAATCATTAAATATCCTTGTCAACTTTACTTGTTAATGAATAGCCTTAATCTAATTACATTAGACATTTCATTACATTAAATTGGTCACTTGGGACCTTTGGAACTCACCTAAACCTATGATGCTTCTTAATATACCCTTTACATAGCCATGAGGCCTTGTTTTTCCAAGATGGCCATTTTAAACTTATTGATTAGAAATTTAGAATCACACACCCTTGCGACTTTCATAGTCTTATTACAGTAGCTTTGTCTACGAAGACCTTATTTACGTGAAAAACTTATTGACTAGCATTTACTATCTTATTAATATTAAAGTTTGGTTGTAGATTGAATACATTCTGTAGATGGTACATAATATCATGGTTAGGTGAAAGCACCCCATTAACCACAAGTTCCAAATATCCATGTATCTCTCTCAATTGAGCCTCTATATCCTTTAGAGCCAAAATTTTTCCACTAAGCTTTGTTTTAAGTATGCTGATAGTAATTTCCTTGAAATCCCTTAACAAAATCTCTACACTTGTTTTCTCAACTTTATGGAAACAATTTCTTATTGACCATATACAAATACCTTTTGGCTTTTCTTAGTTAAATTCTATTTGATTTCTTCGACATTATAGTAGGCCTTAGTGGGGATCCCTAAAATTATTTTTTGTTTGTGCACATAATTTTCTAGGTTACCAAAATTAATGCAAAAAACATTATATCAAAATTACTTGAAAGCAAGCACTATAACTTATAGGATCCCATGGATCCTTGGAAATTATAGAGGATTGGTAATTTGAGTAGTCATAAACTGTTAAGAGTATATTTCAAAGAACTTTACTGTGTGTTTATAATTAAGGTATTTCAAGTGACACAAAAACATCATTAAAGAGATAGATTGAAAATCCCTATAAAGAAATAAAAATGAGATAGAAGAAAAGCACATTGTGTAGTGCCTACCCCTAGGTCACATTTTTGTTATCATTGTCGAACTCTTTTAGGGCTAGTTTTATGTTGATGATTAGTAGCATTGTTTTGAGACTATCAGATATTGTGTTATGGATTCAACTGATATATGATGAGATTACTTAGACTCTACATTTCATGTATGCATGATGATTATTTTTAGTGTTTTCAGTTATTAATGATGAGTAGTAAGTTGACTTATTATCATATGTGTCTTCTTATGGATACTTACCCCATGCTTGCATGTGTATGGTGTGTGTGTTTACTCTTATGTATGGCGTGTCTGATGTGGTTAAGGAAGGGAGTCATAGTCACCTACTAGTTGGGATCTACATGATGCACCACTTCCTGCCATTGCTTATTTAGCTTAGTGTATATATTGTGCTTGTGCATGCATGGTTTTTATGCAGGTTGCAGGTACTAGGTATCAACTTCCCTGAATTGCCAAGATGAGCGTACCCTATCACATTATCTCAATGATAAGAGAGGGGAGATAATTCTCAAGTCCAAATCCCAACTCTTTAAGCCATTTGTCCTAATTTAAAATTAGGACAAGTATCTGAGTTGAGTACCCTCCGAATGCATCAGATGATGTAATTCGTGATATTAACCCTTGGCTTGATTTTGTATGTATTTTGGCTATGATGGGTTTTCGTATTTCTACCTTGTGAGTCTTTGATGTATTTTCTATTAATTAAGCCTAATTAAAAGATTTAATTAATGGTTTAACTTAATGGAAAATTAATATGATATTTTAATATTTATTGTATTTAATTAATTGAGAAATTAATTAAATAAAATAATTAAATTTGAAGATAAAAGTTGTAAGTTTAAATTTGGAATGTGACAATATTTATTTTAATAATAATATATTTGGAGTTCATTTTTAAATAAATGACTAAATAATATTATTAGTAAAGCTAATAAATATTTTAGCAATTAAGTTCTAAAAATGAAATTTAAAAGTGGAAAATATATTTAAAATTATTAAAAGATTCTAGATTTCATGTGATTAAAATATAAATATATTAAGGTTAAATAAGTGAAGTTATTAAAGTTAGTGCATGAGATTTAATAAATAAATAAATCAAATTGAAAAGAGTAAAGTTAATATTATATTAATGATTGTGCATTATTTTAATGTTTTCTCACATAGGAGTTTGCAAATTCTTGGGAGTTGTCATGTAGACAACACAAGAGTTTGCACTCTAAGTATGCACTAGTCGTCTACACTTAGGAGTTAGCATTTTATTTGAGCACATGGTGTCTACAACCTTATGACTCATCTAGAAGGTTGGAGAAGACTCATGCTTGGTTGTCATGCTTATCTTCTAGTTGTTTCTAGGGACATTCTAGATGCATCTTAGAGGCCTTTAAATAGAGGCTCTCCTAGTGTGTTTGGACAAGCTTCGATGCTTACATGCATTTGAGAAGCTCATATGCTTCTATATGCTCATATGTTTCTACATGCTCATATGCTTCTATAAGCACTTTTAGTCTCTTGGAGGTTTCGGTTGGCTTGGATCTTGGAGGAATTGTGAATGTTGGAGAAGGAAGGGATTTTCTATGGACTTTTGAGGCATGGAAAATTAGCATCAGTGTCCAGGTGCACTCATGATATTCACATATTCCCTTTGCACTCTTTCTCTTCTTGTCTTCATCGTGTCTGTTATATGTGTCTAAATACTCTCTGTGATTGAATCTGCATTTTGAAATTGGAATCTAGATATGTATGTTATTGGTTGCAAAGAAAAAATAGAAAACCCTAGATCCAATTGAGGAGGAAATTAGATCTGAAACGGGTTTGGGTTTGATTTAGAATCAAATTGATAAATAGATTTGAAAAGGGTTTCTAAACCTATAGTCAATCTATTAGAGGAATTAATGGGTAACATTTAAAGAAAATTTTTAATCCATCATAATGAAAAGCCCTTTCTATTCTAAAATATAGATATGCTTTTATATTACAAATCTACACATATTCATGTACACACACACACACACACACACACACACACACACACACACATACATATATATATATACATATATATATACACACACACATATATATATATATATATGTATATATATATATACATACCTATATATATATATATGTATATATATATATATGTATATATATATATATGTATATATATATATGTATATATATATATATATATATATATATGTATATATATATATATTTAAACACTATATAGCTGATTGATAATTTGCGTATATATATATATACATATGCACACACACATATATATACATATATGAATATACACACATATATATACATATATTTATATATATGTATATAATTGTAGAGGAAACTCTTTGTATAAAATCCAAAATTGCAAATTTTAAAACGTTTATAAAAAATAAAATAAAAATCATTTAAATTGAGGAGGGGCGAGATTACCCACCCCATACCCCCCTTTTCTTTATGTGCCAGCGGGTACTGTGGTCGCAGGGTACCTGCGACGGACCCTTTCTACTGTCGAGATGTCAGCGGCATTTTTAAATAAAGCCTGCGCTATATTTCAGGCACGACCTTTATAATATATTGGCCAGCGATTGAATATCACTTGTAAATTTGTTTAATACAATAATGATATATGTTGTTTGCAGGGTGGGTACAGCATTTCAAAAATCCACGCTTGCATTCGTCATACGTATTGCAAGTTTATAATGACTAAATTTTATATTTTATAAAGTTATATATATATATATGAATATATATATATATATATATATATATAGATTATTTTATAAATGTTATTTCATGATTGATAATTGTTAAATATGAAATAACGACTTAACAATAATTTGTTAATTATTGTTAGTCGAAAAGAAACATTGGGTTCATTTAAATTATTAACTTGAATATGGTTGACTTTACTATTAATTTTATTTAATGTATATTAAATATATTATTTAATATATATTAAATATATTATTTAATATATATTAAATAATTTAGAGATGGTAATTTAATATTACGAGATGATTTTAAATTAAGAAACTTAAATTTTAATGATATTGGACAATGGGTCATTGTTACATTTTGACCTTGTTATAACATAGCTACGTTTTGAATTATTGTTATGATTAATACGTTATGATATAACTTAATGGCATTTAGAGTTAGTAAAATGTTAGCTAATGAAGCTTATGTAAAGGACTCTCTAGGTCGAATATTTATAGATGGGTTTATTATTTATTAATGTTTGTTGGGTCTAACAAACTATTACTAAATAATGGCATAAATGGTTTAAATAGTTATTAATTAATTAGATTAAAAGTTAATGATTGAAGTTCTGTAAAAGATATTAATCAATTTGAATTGGTTAATAAATTGGAGGAGTATTAATTAATTGGATTATAAATCAACGTACATAGGGGAATTTATTTGAGGATAATAATTGGTATTGGGGTTTTATTGTAGCAAGTCATTAAAGAACTATTAATATTAGAGGATTGGATTATGGTTATGTAATTATTAATTAAATTAATTAATTAGAGTTAATTAAATTAAATTAATAATTAAGTTATGTAATAAAGTTTTAATGGATATGCTAATATCGATTCTTATAGTGGAGTTGTTAAGTATCTTCATCGAAGTTGATAAGTCTTATTCTAATAACTTGAATAATGACTTTAGATATTTTAATGGTTATTAGAGATGATTTAATTGTTATAATGATTAAATTAAAAAGCTCAAAATTTAGTAGTATTTAAATAAGTTTTACTTGAGAACTATTAGAATGTTAAAAGGTCATGGATGGTGTACCTATGTTAATTGTTTGATTAAATTGATCATTTTAATAAAGTTATAATTTTCTTATTCGAAGACTAGTAATTGGCTCTCTTATAATTTAACGAATAATGATCCTTTGAGTATGTTGAAAAGTTGAAGTAATATTAAGAAGAGTCATTCAATTTGTAACATTGATCTTAGCAAAATAAAGTGAATGGTTTTATTAAGTGTCAAATGATTTAATATTTATCCTTTAGCTATTCTTAGAATATTATTTTAATGATGGAAAGAATAATGCTATCGGGGAACAAACGGTTTGACTTGTAAGTCAAATGATTAAACTTAGACACTTGAAAGTATACTTGAAACGAAAACTAAAACCTTTGCACTTTATTCAACTATGTGATTTTAGTAAACCAGAACATGTGTTTGCATTGTGTTTTTTATATGCTATTTGTTTTGGGTTTTGGGTTGACTGGTGTTGACCAGTTATAGGACGTCTACTAGAGGCTTGGGGGTTATGATTGTGATGTCGTGATGATGTCTTATTTTTGATCTTTATAAACTCAACCATGGATATGTGATGGAATGCTCTATGAGATGTTTGTAATTACTGATTGTTATAGTTGAGATTCTTATGAATGAGACACTTGAGCTAATCATTTTTGAGTCATCGATCAGTTGTCCTTGGGTTACTTTCTAGTCACCATGATGGGACTGAAATGTTGATTTATTTCTTGATGATGTCATGTTGTGACATTTTTTGACTCAACCATTTTGGAGTCTTTGATCAGTATGATTTTGAGATATTCTTGGTTTCTTGTTGAGAACCAATGGATATTGTGATTCATATTGGAGATTATATTTATGAAGTTTATTTTGTATGGGAGAACCATCTTATTATTAGGTTGCTTGTTAAGGAACCAAGTTTGATCTTTATGAGTGTTGTGGTATGGGACACAAATGTGGATTTATGTGCTTAGGAGAGGTTGTCTAGGTACATGACTATGGGAGTGGCTTGCATAGGGGTCCGGGGCCCAAAGTGGTTAGTACCAAGGTAACCTAATGCAAGTTATGTAATAAGTGATAATCTAGTAATTAAAATTTATGGGGGGAAAATACACTAAAAAGATAAGTTAGAGTTATTGAACCACCCATGCCTTGAGTGCTTGTATAGACTAAGGATGGGATGAGTGCCTTGTCTTCTTGAGAGGGCTCTTGGTTTCCACATGTGTCACATTGAGGGTCTAAGGTTTAGAGTAACCAGTCTAGGGTAACTCAACGCTTGAGGGTTCGTGGTCTAATGAGGGACCAGTCCAGGGTAACTCAAGCAACCATGTGATGACACTCCCTAGTATGTAGCTTGAGTCTCCTCTATAGATTTTGTGTACCTCTGGTGGTGTACTTATTGTTGTGCCTCTGGGATTAGATGTCATATTTGTGATTGAAACCTTTGAGTTAGTATACTTTTAGGATTCCTGGACTTAAAGAGTATTGTGCTATGTGATTTTGACAACCTGTTTGGGACTTGAGATTATCTCCTTAGCATGGTGGGAGTGGACCACTTAGGTTCCACGTGGTCGGGTGGTAGTGTTTTTTCACTCTTATCATTTGAGATCCGTTTGAGGCACCGTGGCTAGAGCATTCTTGGTTGGTATTTATCTTCATTCTATTCTTGGATCATTATGATAGATGATATACCTTATGATGGATGTATTTATTGGTATGTTTCTTATATTGATGATTTGCATATGTTAGATGATGTTACTTTATGCTTTACTTTGCATGTTAGTAGGATGTTTTAGGAGTGACATTCCTACTTTGTTAATATCGATGATCTCTTCGGTACTTTGGAATGTTATGCACAAAGGGATGGCTAGGATCCACGATGGTCTAATGATGCTAATTATGGTTGGGAGGAACCGTGCACTTAGTTATTTATGTTTTTGATATATGGTTATCTTTTATGATGGATGTTTATATCTTTTGTGATGATGTATCATGTATGGTTTTATTTATGTTATTGCATCATGGATTAGAGTTAGTATGATGATGTACTTTCTTTACATGGATGTTTATTCTTTTAAGCCTCTCATACCTTGTGACATGTACAGTGGATAATTGGGCTAAACTAAAATGTAAATTTCAAAAAGGACACTTCTATATTGTTTAAGAACTTTGGATGTATCATTGCTAAGGATGTAATGATAGATGAATAGTTAGTTTAGATGTAATTCAACATTAAGGGATCTTTAAAGAATGTAACTGTTATGTATGTTATGTTTACTTTTATTTGAATTGTTGCTATTGCTTCTGTTACTATGTATAAGTTGTGAATGGTTTATATTTCATGTTTAAAAAAAAAATTGTTTGGCAAACTTAGTGATATTTTAGATTATTTCTTTGGATCCCTTGGCGGGCATTACACATTGATAAAAGATTGTGATGAAGAGGAATTCTTGTATAATGTTGTATCAATCTAGGTAAAAAAAAATATATATGTGGGAGAGGAAGAGAAGAATGTAGAACTAAAGAATGAAATTAATTACTTCAATTTTCTAGTAGAGCATAAATAAATAAAACACAAAAAATCTCTTTATTTTATTCTATGTTTGATTTGGTAGTTTGAAATGGCCTTTCTAAGTTTAGACGTCAAAATTTCATTATAAATTGTAATTTAATAGAGTTTTCATTTGACCAAGAAACTCCATGCATTCAATTTACAAGGGAATCCATGTTCATTAGTCTAAGACTCAAGTCTAACGTTAACTGTATTGAATGTGTTGAACATTTGAGCAAATACAAGCTTATAGCGCACAAAATACCTAGGGAAGATTGCAACATGAACACAAACAATAGTTGTAGTTTTTTAGCCTTAATTAGAAATGGTTCCTCAAATTCTTTGCCCATGCTTATAAATGTTATAGGGAAACAATTTTATTTTGAGGTCATTGTTGGAATGACAAGAATTTTTTTAACTCAGTTGAATTGTAGAGAATTATAGCATTTTTTGGAAGGACATGGTTGTCTCACCTATGATTATTGTTAATATATTTATATTTTCATTTATGGATAGAAGAAAGAGACCATCTCTTCTTTGATTATATGTCATGGTACCTAGGTCTATCAACTTCCTCATGAATTATCTACCCATCTAATCAATTCTCACAAAAAAAATTCATAGATTAGTTTGGCTTTATATACTCTAATAGAAGAATGTACTCTCATTGACTTATAAAACTCTAAGTGATTAACATCATGCATAAAGATTTTTCCCCAAAATAAAAGCATTTTTATGGATAGGTGTATCATATGACTTATCACTTCTTATTACCTCAAATCTTGGATTTCTACTTCCAAATATTTGAATAGGTGGAATATCTATTGGAATAGAAATCAATTGGTGCATACTTCTATCTTAACATACACCTATATTAAGAAAATAACATGTGAGCACACAAAATATATTTATAGGCCCATGCATTTTGAGATATAATAGGCAAGCTATGGAAAGAATCCAACTACAAGTTGTATTCCTAATAATATATAGTCACTTATAACCATGAGTAAATCTCTCTAATGTAGTAGTTTTTTTGAAGATGATGAGTCTACAAGCTTTCCATGTTCCTTGTTAAATATCTTGTTGTTTCTGGTATTATGCATATAAATGACACTTTGAATAATAGACAACACAAATAACTAGCATCATATCAATTTTTTTCATTTCAATAGCCTTTAGTAGCTCATTAACATTCATGTTCAGAAGTAGATTGAATGCATCCTATAGATTGTACAAAATGTTATGGTCAAATGGAAGTCTTTGATCAACCACAAGATCCAAATGTTTGTGCACCTCTCTTAGTCAAGTATCTAAATCTTTTAGGGTTGTCAATTTTCCTCTAAGCTTTGTTATAAGTGTGCTAATAGTAGAATCCCTGATATCACTTAACAAATGCCCTACACCTATTTACTCAACTCCATAAGCCACAATTTATTATTGCACATGTACAAATACCTTTTGGATTTTCTAAGTTGCATTCTCTTTAACTTTTTCAACAACATAGTAGGCCTTATTGGGGATCCCTAAATTTAATTTTTATTTGTGCACATTTTCTAGGTTACCCCAATTTGGATGCAAAAAACATCATATCAAAATAACTTGAAATAAAGTACTAAAATTTATAGGATCCTATGGATCTTTGAAAATTATAGAGGATTCATAATTTGAGTACTCATACACTATTGAAAGTATATGTTGAAGGACTTGATTGTATGTTTATAATTAAGGTATTGCAAGTGATTCATATGTCAACTTGTAAGCTAGAATAGACCAAATTGAATAAAGGATTAGTAATTATAGTATGACTGAAACTTATGCCTTCATTAAATTTTCACTAAAATTAAATAACTACAATGCACGTAAACTATAAATATAACCCACAACAAGCTTATTTATTTCATATTTACAAGAAAAATATCACAATACAAGAAAGATACAAATTTTTGTAACACTTAATTTATTTCAAGAATATATATGAACTTGGAAAGTATGAGTAAGGGTGTTGATAACCACCAGAGATAATCATGGTCACCAAACTCTATCTCAGCTTAGCTATGGATGCAAATAATTGTATTAAAACTCTATAATAAGAAAAAATTAGCCAATTAATTGAGGTGTAGGCTCGATGCTGAAGTGGCCCTTTATAATTCAAAACTATTGACTTTTTTATAGTTCTATTAGTTGACAATGTAGGTTATCAATAAGAAGTATAGCCTAGTCAATGAACTAATGCCTTCACAAATGATGATGATGATGACAAATAACATCCAACCTTCAAGTTCATGGAAATCTTTATTTCCCCTTTTTCTACTAAGAAAAATAACCATGTAGAAATATTCTTAGCCAATAAAGACCCATGGATCATTTTTGGCAATTGTAACCCCCCTTTCTTCGGTACCATGAGCCAATTTTTAGCTATGTTATTGAGAGTCTAACACATTGATCTCTATCATAAAAAATCAAGCACTCATAACCTATAAAGTTGAGACTGCTCAAAAGGTGAGCATCTCAAACTCTTAAAGTTACAAATATTGAAATTATAAGCATTCTTAACCTCTTTTTGAAATTGCAGATAATTATCCATTAAAGAAAGTGGGGAGGGGAAAACTAAATTAATGCATCTGACATGAAATTGAACTCTATAGTCTTTGCTTGCATCCTCTAGCAATGATGATGAAAATGCATTTGAATGACTTTAATGCTAGTAGAATATACACTCAATAAAGTCTTCTATTTCCAACATGAAAAGTATGTAGGCATAGATAATGTTAATGTGTTAGGATCAACCATGAACATAAATAAAAATTACATGCAAATATAAACAATATCAAAAAATAATAAATTACACATAATAGAACACAAGACATAAAGATTTGACATGGTTCACCTAATCCCTTGGCTATGTCTACCAACATCAAGTCTAGTCTTATTATTATCCAATGATTATAATCTATAATCCCATATGACTCAATACCATACCACTGCAAGAAGCTATCCTATCATCATACATTATGAAATCCCCAACCCTAAGCCATTTTATTAAAGCATTTTTTCACTTACAAAATTAGGGATAGAATAAATTATCCACTAGAAAAAATAATAGTTGATGCCTTTTACAATATCCCAAGACCCTGCAAGGGGCATTGCCCCTTGACCTTGTCTTGGATGTACTACCAAAAAACCCCCATAATAATAATCTAGGGGAAAATTGTGCTAGATAATGTGAGATAAACTAACCTCTAAGTCTAATTAGGCTCAACATCACAACAATCTCCCACTTGGAGACTGATCATAGCACTATTACAACTTGTAGCTCCCACTAGAATAGAAAACCACCTTGGACTCTACTATTCTTTTATTCTATTTAGTCTAGAAGATCAACCAAAGTTGAAGAGGGATTCAGCTTCTCCCTTTTACTACCTTGGTAAACATATATACTAAATTATCATCTATATGTATCTTCTCTTTCTTTAACTGTCCATCATCCAAATCTATCCGAATGAAATAGTACCACAACTATATGTGCTTTGTTTTTTTAATGTAGGGAAGAATTATTTGTAAGATGAATGACACTTTGGCTACCTATAAACAAATAATTATCCCTATGTAGGTGTCCCAATTCTTCCATGAAGAACTAAAGCCATATCATCTCCTTAGTTGCCTTTTTAGCAACAACATACTCTACCTCTGTAGTGGATAAAACATTAACCTTTTGTAATTGAGAAATTCAACTCACTATTGTCCCACAAATAGTAAATACATAACCTATAGTACTCTGCTTAGTATCAATATCCCCTACCAAATCTTAGTCAACATATCCTTGTAAATCAATAGTAGAGCCCCCAAACTATAAACACTTACTGGATGTTCCTCTCAAATATCTTAGAATCCATTTAATTAAAGTCCAATGTGCAATCCTTGGATGACTCATATACCTACTAACACGTGTCATTACATGTGCAATATTTGGCCTAGTACATACCATAGCATGCATTAAATTTCTATTAGATGAAGCATAAGGTAACTTGTACATCTTAGTCTCCTCTTCTAGTGTCTTTGGACACATCTCCTTAGTCAATTTTAAATGACCAGGTAAAGGTGTGCTAAGAACTTTAGCATTCTCCATAGAGAAATGTTTAACCACCTTCTCAATATAATTAGCCTAGAATAATGTCAAGTTTTTTTGTTCTTCCTATCTCTACAAATTTTCATACCAAGTATTCATTTTGTTTCCCCAAAATTCTTCATAGCAAATAAGTGTGCTAACAGTTCTTTTAATCCCTTAATGTGATCCATGTTAGATCCAACTACAAGCATATCATCAACATATAAACATAAGATAGTGTAGTTGTCATCATCTAACCTCTTTAAATAAACACAATGGTTAGAATGACATTGAGTATAACTATGCTCATTCATGAAACTATCAAATTGAAGATATGATTTTTGAGGTTCTTACTTTAAGCGATATAAACTTTTCTTCAAACTGCACACTTAGTTCTCCTTATGTTTGACCTCAAATCCCTATGGTTGTACCATATATATTTCTTCATCTAGATGACCATGAAGAAAGGTTATATATACATCAAGCTATTCCAAATGTAAATCTTCAATAGCCACAATACTTAAAACAATATGAATAGAATTCATTTTGACAATAGGAGAAAACATCTCATCGAAATCAATGCCCTTTTTCTAATAAAATCCTTTTACAACTAACCTAGTTTTAAATATTTTCTTTCCTCCATCCTCTTCTTTTAGATTGTAAACCCACTTATTTTGTAAATCCATTTTACCTGTAGGAAACTTACATAAATCTCAAATCTAATGTTTTAGCAAGGGGTCCATTTCTTCTATCATTGTAGTCTCCCACTAAATCTTTGTGTCCACCTATACAACTTCATCATAGCATTCAAGTTCACTAGCATCTATTAATAAATAGAATACAAAGAGGGAAAAATATTTCTAGAGGTTTACTTAGCCTTGTTGACCATCTAACATTCACTGGGGTGTGTGGTATTTGTTTTTGTAGACCATAAGGGACTATTGGAATATAATATTTTGGAAAATTGTCCAATACTAAATAATCATTTTCTTTCTTCTCATGCTACTACAATAGATCTTTGTACAAAACTTTCTCATTGAATATGATATCCCTTCTTCTTACATTTTTAAGATTTTCAAAATCTCAAAGCGTATAACCAAATTCATCAATTTCATATCTGACAAATACACATTTCTTTGACTTAGCTTCCATCTTGGTTCCATTTTAAGAATCTATATGTGCAAATGCTTCACAACCAAAGGAATAACTCACCTTCTTACTAGTTCATGCTTCCTTTGGAATACCACAACCCAAAGGAGTAGAGGGACCTTTATTGTTCAAATATACAACAATATTGACAACCTCAACCATATGTTTAAGGACAGACCAACATGCAACCCTATACTCCTTGCACATTCCATTATTATACTGCTCATATGTTCAACCAATCTATTTTCCTATGGAGTCTCTGGAATAGTTTTCTATCTATGAATACCATTAGAGGAACAATAATATTTAAATTATTTATTGCAATACTCACCACCATTATCTTATCTAAGACATTTTATCTTTTTACCAGTCTCATCCTCAACCAAGCATTTCCATTTCTTAAAAGTTTGATATATATAATATTTTTTCCTAAGAAAATAAAAATATACTTTTTTGGTTGCATCATCAATGAATGTAACATAATAATGAGATCCACCAAGGGAAGATGCCTAAGCTGGTCCCCATACATCTATATGCACAAGATCTAATTTATCATCTTTAATTTCATTCCCACTCTTCATGAACCTAACTCTTTTTTTTTTTTTTTTTTCATACACAAATTTCACAAAAATCCATGTTGACACATTTCAAACCTAGTAAGACTTTGTTTGAATGAAGTAATTTCATACCTTTCTCACTCATGTACCCAATTTTGTAGTGCCATATTGTGTATCAGAATCTACTGTAATAGTTTGTCTTCTTGCTCAACTACAACAATTGTTCCTAGTTCTCTGAAATAATTAAAGTGGAAGGAAGAGTATGACCTATACAAAGATATAAGGTGCCTACTTTCACACATTTTTTGACTACAAAAAAACCTTTTGAAACCTTCCAATTTTTATTATTAAAAGTAATTGTGCAACCCTCATCACCTAGTTGCCCCATTGAAATTAAATTCTCATTCAACCTTGGAACATGGCTTACCTCTTTTAGTAGCTAATGATTCCCATTCTGCAACTTAATCTTAGTTTCCCCTTTCTAGTAATCTAATAAGGTTCGTTATCCCCCAAATAAACAAGCCCAAAATCCCCTTGGACATAATCAATAAAATAAGCACTATGGCAAGTAGTATGAAATGAAGCCCTAGAATCTAAAAGTCATGAATCATCAACACTTTCTAAGAAAAGAAGCAAAGAATCCTCTTTATATTTTCTACTTACCACATTTTCCACCTTATTTCCATGTTGTTTGTCTCCTTCATTTTTCTTTCGAGTCCAATAATTGTTATTCTTATGCCCCAGTTTTCTATAGTACCAACAATCTCTTAGTCCTCTTGATTGAGAACTCTTTCCCTTTGATTTTCCTCTTGATTTCCCACAAATTCTAGATTTTTTTCCTCTTTCAATCATTCTACCTCTACTTTATGCATTCAAAACACTTCCTGTGTAGATCCACCTGATCTTTTATTATGAGTTTACTCACTCAGAATAACACCAATCACATCATTAAATTTTAGGATATTAGATCACAAAAAAATACTCACAATCATTATCAATCTATTCTAGCTTTCAGGCAAAGAATACAAAATCAAGAGAGCCCTAATTTCTTCATCAGATTTGACATTTACAGAAGGTAGATGCCTCATAACTATATTAAACTCATTTAAATCATCTGTAAAGGATCCACCTTTTTCCATCTTCATATTAAATAAATGCTTCATGAGAAATACCTTGTTTGAATTGGAGGGCTTTTCATATAGTTTTGCTAGCATTTGCTTCAACTCTTCTATCATCTTATATTTTGTAATATTAAATGTCACTGATTGTGCTAGGCATAAACAAATACTTCCAAGTACCTTAGAATTTGCCACTCCTTATATGTCATAGCGGTTAGTTTCTTGGTTTTTCCTTGTAATAGACACCATAAATCCTTATGACAAAGACAGTCCTCCATTTGCATCTTTCATATTTGAAAGTTTCACTCATTAAAATTCTCAACCTTTAGCTTATCCTCATTTTCCATTGCTCCCACTCAACCGTGAGACCTTGCAGAGGATAGCTGAAAAAAAATGACACCTCACTTTGATACCACTTGCTTTGAAATTAAAAGTGACCAAAAACAAGGGGTTCAACCCTTATCACTTGTTAAGATCAACCACAGACATAAATAATAATTACATGCAAATATAATTAATATCTGAAAATAATAAATCACACAGAAGAGAACAAAAGGCGCAAAGATTTAACATGGTTCACCCAATCCCTAGGCTATGTCCACCAATAGAAAGTTCAATATTATTATTATCCTATGATTACAATCTGTAATCCCTTACATCTCAATACCACCACAAGAAGCTACAATCTCATCATACATTATGAAATCCCTAATCACACCAAACAAAGTGAGAGAAATTAACCTCTTAGTCTGATTAGGCTCCACATCAAAACATAGTATTTTATGTACAATAAAATGTCACCTCATGCAGCTATTTAGTTGAAAAAATGCTCCATATGCCTTGGCACACATAATGGACACAGAGACAAAGATCATGAAAGGCAGTTACAAGATTTCTTTCCTCAAATGCAATGAATTGAAAATTATTGCAATAAATGTGCATAAAAATATGGAAGGTATAGGGATAGTTTAACTAAATGGTGTTGTGAGTCCTTCTCATGGAATTCCATAGCAACTTGAAATTTTTAAGGAAAATATGATCGGTATGTTCAAAGGTAAACTTGACAACATTGTACCAAGATTCTCCCAGCCTGAGCTAATGCAAACAACTTGAAAAAAATGTATGGATGATGTGAAGAATAATTCATAGATTAAAAAGATAACTTAGAATGCTCTTATTTCTCATAAAAATCTTACACAATTTTTTTTTGAGGTATTTAACCAACTGATTCAAATAGTAAACAAACTAAATGTTGCAATTTTCTCTAATTTTACATCCTTTAAATTAGTTATTAGAAAAATATTTTCATTCCTAGCTCACTGAACAATAGACTATATGAAATTCCCTTACTATATAACTTCAATAATATTAAGTTGTAGACTCTCTTGAATTAAAAATCAACTAGAGTTGATTGGATTACCTTGATATTCCTTATTTCTATGACTTTCTTCCATGTAGTTCTTACTTATTTCTTGTATATGTATTTCATCAAATAGATTATGACTCACTAGTTACAACATAGTCAATGCCATCTATTGGAAGCCAATTTTCATACTCCACAAATCATTGTCAACAAACTCACAATCAATGTCTCTTTAATTCCAAATTGCAAAACCCCAACCAATCTTAAGCCTACATTGAAAACTCTTTCACATAAAATAATTGACATTCTCAAATCACAATTACTTTCCAAATGAGTAGTCCCAAATCTGAATATGGGATCGATTCGAATCAAAGATCAAAGAAATAAACGGGTGAAAATGATTCTTCAACCTATTTCAATAACATCAAAACTATCATTCAATTTTGAACTAATATGAAATTGACCATATCCTTATTCACATATTTTTTTAAAAGTCAACCACCAACCGTAATGCATTAAACATGACCAAGCATCCAATTAATCACATGATATAGATATATGGATAAGAAAAATGAATCTTGTATTTTGGGTTGTGCTTAGTAATTTAGGAACCATTTACCAATTTAGTTCAAATGTATGGAAGTTGATTCACGAGTAATGATAAACACAATTGATCAACAAAACAAAAACTTTGCTATGGAAAATTAGCTATATCAAAGCCCAAAACCATTAACCAAAATTGCATTATCCAAACTATCGATTCATGAATTAGTTTCATGCAAAAGAAATAGCTACTTCTTAGATTTAATTGGCATAATGAATTTCTTTAATTTCATTCAAAATTCCACCCCAATTGAGCTGATACCAAACTCAAGTTCTAAATCTAGACCCAATGTATATTCTGCTCCTCTATTCCCATCAAAATAAATAAAGAGCCAACACATAGGATACTTGGATCAAATTTTACTTAAATTGGTTTCTCAAAAATTGGAATAATTGATTATATTGAAGCTTTTTATTTCACAATAAATGGCAAGGACAAAATGAGAATATGCAGCCAATTTTTGCACTATAAACATGTGAAAATGAGTTTTTCTTTATAAATCAAGAACAACCCACTATCATGAGACATATGTTGGAAATATGGAAGTAGTAACTGAGGGGGGGGGGGGGGGGGGGGAGTGAGTGGCGGGGGGGTGGTGGTGAATCAGTTACCACTAAAATAAATCCCAGATCCCTTAGATGTTAACAATAAAATTTAGATTGAGAAAACTGATTACTGTTGTTACTCGATAAACACACATAAAATGTTGTCACTCGATAAATATAGAGTGTGAATTACTATTGGTAGATCTTAAAACATTAATAGTAATTAAATTTCAAGCATAAGAGAAATAACATGAACACATGAGACACTAAGATTTAATGTGGAAACCCAATTTGGGAAAAACCACCAATGTAACTAGTTACTATTTTTCACTCTTCTGAAGTGATCCCTATTAGGAGCCAACCCTATTAAAGGTTACAAAAAAAATTGTTAGCTATGACCCTATTAGAGGATTTAATCACCCTAGTAGGAGTGGCCTTGCAAGAGTTCTTAAAAAAATTTAATGGAATTTCCACCTTGTTAGAGGATTTACAACCGGCTGTTAAACCAACTCTGTCAAGAGATTTAAATCACTGCTACAATGGTTAGAGAGTAACAATAAAATGACCTGATTGTGATGCAATTGAATTGCTGAATCCATATCTCTTTTTTGCTTAAACTTGATCCTTCCTGATTGAATATTACTTTTTTGCTCCATAAGGATACCTACTTATCCTTTAAGTTCACTCCCTCTCTTTTCTTTTCAATTCAATCAACACACTTGCATACACACTAGAAATCTCAACTTGACCTTTTATTTATACATTTCAAATTGTCAAGTCGGCCCAAATAATAACCAATATTCATCATCATAGTCAACTATAATCAATAAATAAAGTAATTAAGCTTCATAAGACAAAATAAGAAAAATCCTTCATAAGCCAACCCTGCTCGATAATAACTAACTTTGGAATGATTTCCTATGTTAACCAATAGAAGCTTAGTTAACACTGTGAACTTGTAGAAATTCTTTGGCAAATGAGTGAACTTGGTGAATACTAACTCTGTCCAACTTTCCCTTTGTTAACCAAGTTAGCTCTATTAACACTCTTTTTTGCCTCAATTCCTTCAATGCCCAAGTGAGCTCGGTAGAGACTATCATCTATTGAGAGTAAACCTGTGAATGCTCAGTAGACAAGGAAAACTATCTTCACTGACCAAGTGAGCTCAGTAAACATTTTCTATCAATTGATATGACATTTGTGTAATATCAAAGACAATACACAATTAATCAATTATATCCAACAATCTCCCTCTTTGACATTGATGGCAACACAACATGTCATAGCACAATGAAATTTTGAAAATAAGACTCCCTTTGATAGAAAGTTTCTCCCTCTTTGATTTTACACAAGAACTTCTTCTTTATGATGTATTCTCCCTTTGCATAACTTGTTTTCAAACTTCTCCCTTTACAAAATTTTAGAAAGATAAAGATATGATAGTAAAATTCTCCCTCTTTGACAACACATGCCAAAGACAACACATGACGAATTTGTATCAATGTACCTTGTGCACTAATTCATATGCAATATTCTCTTGATTATGTTGCATCAACTGATTGATCTTTAGCTTGGTTCTGGTTGATGCATCACTAAACTTTATTTAGTGAGCTTCAGATAGGGGAATGTCCCCTAACTTACCTCTTAGATACAAGAATGTATCCTTAGGTAATGGCTTGGTGAATATGTCTGCAATTTATTCTTTTGTATGGACATATTTCAATGTAATTTCTTTGTCTTGCACCAATTCTTTGACAAAGTGATATTTTATAGCAATGTGCTTTGTTTTGGAATGCATCACTGGGTTTTTTGATATGTTAATTACATTGGTGTTATCACAATACATGACTACGGGGTCTTTGATTTCAACCTTCATTCCTTCCAACAATTGTTTGAACCAAACAATGTTAGAACAATTCACTACTACTACTACATACTCTACTTTTGTTGTGGATTGGGATGTGCATATTTGTTTCTTGCTTGTCCAAGATACCAACTTTTTACCAAGAAAGAAAGCTCCACCACTTGTGCTTTTTTTGTCATTAAGATTTCCTACCCAATCAGCATCAATAAATACCTTTAGGTATAGGTTTCCTCCAATTTTGTACCATAAATCATAGTCTTCAGTACCTTTCAGATATCTCAAGATTCCTTTGATTACCATCATGTGATTTTCTCTGGGTTTAGCTAAGAATCTTGCCACTATTCCAACTGCTAAGGCAATATTAGGCCTTGTGTGAACTACATACAGTAATTTTCCAACCATTATTATGTATAAGGTTTAATCTACTTCTTTGGAGTCATCATCTTTGGTAAAATTGAGTCCAGTACATATGGGGATACCAACTGGTTTTGAATCTTCCATACCAAACTTCTGGAGTATTTCTTTTATATACTTGGATTGAGTGATATAGATACCACTTTTTTTCTATTGTATCTGCAATCCAACAAAGAATTTTATTTTACCAAACATGGACATCTCAAACTCTTTGTTCATTTTTTCTAAAAATGCTTTGCATAGGTCATCATTTCTTGTAAATAGAGTATCATCCACAAATATCTTTGTCAACACAAATTTGTTATCTGGTCCTTCCTTGATTTACAAACTATTGTTATCATTTGTCCTCTAAAAACCAATCTGTATCAAGTAGTTATGTAGTCTTTCATACCAGGCTCTAGGAGCTTGTTTGAGACCATACAGAGCTTTGTGTAATTTATAGACCATATCCGTTTTATCAGGATCAAAAAAACCTTCTGCCTGTTCAATGTGGACTTCTTCATCAAGAATTCCATTAAATAATGTAGATTTAACATTCATTTGATATACTTTGAATCCTTTGTGAATTTCATATGCAAGTATGGTCCTAACACCTTCTAATCTTGCAACATGGGAAAAAGCCTCACCGTAATCAATTCTTTCTTCTTGAGAATAGCATTTACACACTAAATCTAGCTTTGTTTCTTGATACTTGTCCATCTTCATTCAACTTATTTCTGAATACCCATTTTGTTCCAATCACATTTTTATCTTTAGGCCTAGGAACAAGAGTCCAAGTTTTGTTCTTTTCTATCTTTTCTATTTCTTTTTTCATTTCCTTAATCCAACTTTCATTTTCTATAGCATCCTTAACACTTCTAGGTTTAAAATCAAAAAGTAAACATGTACCTTTCAATTTGCTTCTTGTCATAGTACCTTCTAATTTATCTCCAATAATCTAATCAGGTGCATGATGCCTTCTGACATATTTGGCCAATGTAGGTTATTTACATTTTGAATGAATTTTGTTATTTTCATTTTGAATTTCAACTTTAGGCTTAGATAGTTCAAACTCAATAGGCATAGGCTTGGTAGCTTTAGAATGTGACTTGGGTCCTTATGACTCAGTTTGTACTTCTTGCAACTTGGTAGCTATGAAAGACTTAGGAGGTGAAGTCTCCTTATTGTTAGATATGCCTGGCAATGTATCACGTTCAAAGTAAACAAATCTTTCGTAGTCTTCTGGTTCCCTTTTTCTTTCTTCTTCAGTCTTTTCTACAAACTCATCAATTCTCACATGTGCACTTTCTATGATTTTACGAGTAGACAAATTCAAACATTTGTATGCCTTACTTTTGTAGGAATATCCTAAGTATATACCTTCATCACCTTTCAAATCAAACTTGCCTTTTCTAGACTCTTTCAAGATATAACATTTACTACCAAATACTTTCAGGTAACTTACATTGGGTTTGTAGCCATACCATAATTCATAGAGAGTTTTATGTGAGTCCTTATTCAACTGTACTTGGTTCAAAGTATGAACTATAGTGTTGATGGCTTCCTTCTAGTATTTGATAGCAACATTCTTTTCAATCATTAGAGTCCTTGCACAATCCATAATGTATCTATTTCTTCTTTTAGCTATTCCATTCTGCTTAGGAGTGCCAGGGGTTGATATTTGCCTTTTAATTCCTCTTTCAATGCAAATATTATTGAATTCATTGGAGATGAATTTAGTACCTTTGTCTGATCTTAAGCATTTCAATCTTTTTCCTATTTCTTTTTCTACTCTTGCTAGATACCATTTGAATTTCTCAAATGCTTCTAACTTTTCTCTAAGATACATAATAGTCATCAACAAAAAGAATAAATAATTTTTCTCCACTATAACTATCTACTCCAATAGTTCCACATAAGTTAGTATGCACAATTTCCAAGCCATCCTCAGATTGATATTTTTTGCTCTTAAAACTAGTCTTTCCCATTTTGCCAATCTGACAATTTTTGCATAAACCAACATCTAGTTTCTTCAAACTAGGGATACCTCCAACTTTTTTGAATTTTCTTATCTTGACCATATTATCAAAGTTTACATGACATAATCTTCTATGCCATAACCAAATTTCTTTCATTTGAACAATAAAACATGAGCAATCACCAAGATCAATATAAAATAGGTTACCTCTTGTTTGTTTTCCTGATCCAATTAGATTCCCTTTGTCATCCAGTAGTCTTACCTTGCCATGCTTTAATTCTTCCTTGAATCCAATATTGATTAGTTGTGCTACACTTAGTAGGTTATGTTTCAGTCCTTCAACCCAATAGGCATTGTTACATACAAGTTCATTGGTTAATGATATGTGACCTTTCCCTTTTATGCAATAAGGTTCATTATTTCCAAACCTTACACTACCTCCATCATAGTGTTCAAAGTGTTCAAATTTTGTGTTGTCTCCAGTCATGTGATGTGAACATCCATTATCTATGATTCATGTGTCATTTTTACTAACATGAGAGATAAGTACCATCTTATCTTCTTCTTCATTAGATTCATCTTTTATAGCAATGTACACTATTTCATCTTCACTGTTATCAAAATCTTTAGCCATAAAACAAGTCTTCTTACCTTTGTCTTTGAAGGATTTTTGACTTTTGAATTCCTTCTTTCTTTTCTACTTGTGGATCTTCTTCTCATCCTTTTTTTCTCTATTTGGGCACCTAGTAGCAATATGACCAATTTCTTCACATGAAAAGTAGATTAAAGGAACTTTACCTTTGTACTTTCCTTTACCTCTAGAATATTTCTTTGCAAGTAAAGCTTCAACAACTTCAAGGTCACTATCAAAAATTTCCTCTATTTCCTCTTCACTTTTTGACTGAATGTCCTTTGTTTTCTTGCCTTTTTTTTTGAGTGAAAGTTTAGCTTCAAATGCAAAGTAAACATTTTTGGAAGCTAGAACATAATTGTTAAAGTTTTCTAGCTCAAAAGTTGTCAATCTTCCTACTAAGGCATCCAAACTTAACTTGTGATTTGAATCACACCTCTTTTCTTGAATAGAAAATACTCTAATTGCATAGATAGGAAGCAATATTCTAAGAACTTTACTTACAATAGTTTCTTCCTTGATTTATCCTCCAGAAGCTCTGATTGCACTGACACTAGCTTTGATTCTTTCCACATATTTGGCAACATTTTCATCTTCTCTCATTCTCATCTGGTCAAACTATTCTCTAAGGCTTTATGCTTTGGCTCTCCTTACATTGTCATCACCACCATAGATATCCTTTAGCTTGTTCCACTTATCAAAATTAGTTTTACATTTTTTGATCTCATCAAATTCATCACAGCTAAGAGCAGATGCAATATCAAACATCATGATGTTATGGTTCTTTTTCTTAGCAAGATCTCCAACAGATAATGTACCAGTAGGAGTTTTATATTCTTCATCAAGGTATTTGTAGCTTGACTCACTAATGGTGGCTAGATGAAGTCTCATGAGTGCCTTCCATGCGGAAAAGTTGTCTCTGTTTAGTTTTGGAAACTCTCTCTTGTAAGACATCTTGATCTTTAGCTTAGGTCCTCGAAACCTTTCCTACAAGCACCAAAATATCTGATACAAATTGTTGGATATATGGAAGGAGTAACTGAGAGGGTGGGGTGAATTAGTTACCACTAAAATAAATCTCAGATCCCTTAGATGTCAACAATAAAATTTAAATTGAGAAAACTGATTACTGTTGTTATGTGATAAACACACAGAAAATGTTGTCACTCAGTAAATACAAAGTGTGAATTACTTTTGGCAGATCTTAAAACATTAATAGTATTTAACTTATAAGCATAAGAGAAATAACATGAACACATGAGACACCAGGATCTAATGTGGTAACTAGTTATTGTTTTTCACTCTTCTGAAGTGAGCCCTATTAGGAGCCAACCCTATTAAAGGTTACAAAACACACTATTAGGTGTGACCATGTTAGAGGATTTAATCACCCTACTAGGAGTGGCCTTTCAAGAAGTCTTAAAATAATACAATGGAATTTCCACCTTGTTAGAGGATTTACAACTGGTTGTTAAACCAACTATGTCAAGAGATTTTAGATCACTGCTACAATGGTTAGAGAGTAACAATGAAATGACCTAATTGTGATGCAACTAAATTGCTGAAACCAGATCTCTTTTTTGCTTAAACTTGATCCTTCCTGATTGAATATTACTTTTCTACTCTGCAAGGATACTTGCTTATCCTTCAAGTTCACTCCCTCTCTTTTCTTTTCAATTCAATCAACACACTTGCACACACACTAGAAATCTCAACTTGACCTTTTATTTATACCTTCCAAATTGTCAAGTCAGCCCAAATAATAACCAATGTTCATCATCATAGTTAGCTAGAATCAATACATAAAGTAATTAAGCTTCATAAGCCAAAATAAGAAAAGTCCTTGGTAAGCTAACCCTTCTCAGTAGAAACTAACTTTGCAATGATTTCCTATGTTAACCAATAGAAACTTGGTTAACACTGCAGACATGCAGAAATCCTTTGGCAATTGAGTGAACTCGGTGAATACTAACTCTGTCCAACTTTCCCTTCATTAACTAAGTGACCTTTGAGTGAGCTTAGTTAACACTCTTTTATGCCTCAATTCCTTTGATGCCCAAGTGAGCTTGGTAGACATTATCATATGTTGAGAGTAAACTTGTGAATGCTCAGTAGAGAAGGAAAACTATCTTCATTGACCAAGTGAGCTTGGTAAGCATTTTCTATCAATTGATATGACATTTGTGTAACATCAAAGACAACACACAATTAATCAATTGTATCCAACAATATATTAACCAATGACTAAATCTAATTCTTGCATATCAAATTATGCAACTCTAATTTAACAAATTAATTTAGCAAATTGATTTTTATTAAAAATATTACAAAAATTATTCATAAAGATTGATTAATCAAATTAAATGCATAAACTAACATTTATGTTGGCATAAAATCATGGATAAGAAATAAAAATAAAACTCTATTTATTATTTCAATCTCTCTTCTACATATTGAGCTTTCCCATTGAGAGATCAATTTCTCATCTCTGTTGTTACCATAATCTTACTCTAAGATGCTCAAAAAAATATTTTTAAAACAAACCTATATTCTATTGCCCTAATCTGGTGGTTAAAAGAACTACCAAAACTACTTAACCAATTAGCATTATTACTCTAATTTCCTTTGTTTACTACATTGAAAAAATGTATTTTCTAAATTTTAATAATTTCCAATATATTATCTTATAAGTAGATTATCAACCATATAATGCCCAACTTTGTAAAAAAAACATTGTAACTTGACAAAGCTTGTTTACTAGTGTTTTGATATCACTCTACTACTCTGCACCAATGGACATCCCTCAAAGCATAATTGTAATGCCCCACCTAGAGATCCTTGGAACAAGGATAAATAAAAGCCAAAACATTTTTTTTAAAGCATGGAATTTAAAAGCATCAACTTGCAACTAATCATAAGATCACCACAGAAGACTTAACCAACCAATCCAAGTAATAAACAAATCTCCAAGTCACACTAAAATCCTAAAATGACAAAGCTACTAAGGCCACCAACACATTCGAATTCAAAAGACCCCAAATTCAAAAAGTCAAACAAAAAAGTTTAGGAAATCATAAAGGGTAGCCAAGTCCCCTCTCAAAAAGTTTTAGTCAAGTGAGAAAGTTCCTACTAATCACCCGAGAAGTTTTTCTCACAAACCCGTGTGACATTTTTCAATATAGTCATGCAATATTTCTCACTATAGCCAAGCAATACTTTCACACAACCATGTGATACTTGTCCAGTATCTTATGATATTTATCACCACTACCATGTGATACTTTCAAGGGTCACATAATAGAGTTGTCATTAGCCGTACGATACCCTTCCAGTATCATATGATAGAACTTAACACTATCGTGCAATACTTTCTAGTATCATACAACAAAACTCCTTAAGGCCTCCAATACTTTATCAATATCACCCAATGCTAAAGCATTATCACCAAGGAAAGTAGAGAAACATTCCAACAAACATTCTAAGGGAAAGGATAGAGTTAGAACCTTCACATTGGGAAGTACTAGATCTAAAAACTTGAGGCATGGACACTCAAAAGCATGAGACACCAGATAGAAATAAAAATATCCATCTAATCCATAACAGTATATGAAAAACATGCAAAAAGCAACATCGCAATATACATAAACAACTAAACTTGCGCATGGTTCCTCCCAACCATAATAGTATCATGAGACCTCAAAGGCCCTAGCCATCCCTCATGTGTAACTTCCCAAACTACCAACTAGAAAGTCAGAGTTGTCTTATGAGGGCATCACTACTATAATGTAATACCATCATAAGAACAAGAAGATTTAACATGCTAATCCAAAAAAGCATATATACTCCAACTTATAGTGAATCACATCATCTAACCATATTCTAAAACATCATAATAAAGGAATGCATAAACAAAACTAACATCATCTAAACATGATATCCAAGCATCCCAATTAAAGCATAAATCACAAGGAAACATACTCTGAAAACTTGAATATACCAAGTGAAACATCAAGCATTGATCACAACTAGAAATAGACCATCTTTGTACACCTATCCCCAACAGTAGTATAGGTAGCTACACCTCCCAACCATGTGGAGCTCATGGGCCCACTTCTGCCATGCTGATGGAGATAGTGATCCAACCACAAACACACATCAAGAAAATGTCCATGCCTAACACTCACATTAGATAGTAAAGAGGATTGCAACCAAGATCATAAGAAAATGCAAGTACAATAAGTCTTGGTCAGACACTCTATCTGTCAACTATGTAGGGACTCGATGGAGGATAAGTCAATTGGCATCAAGTATCCTAAGCTAGTATTTTGTGGAATCAAAACCTCCCTAGTAAGAACATCACACTATGTCCTTAGGTTAGTTGTGGGTGCTCACAATTAAGTGTCCCCAGGTCAACTCTGAGTGCTCACATTTTTATTATCTTATATTTATTACCTAGTAATTTATTTAATTATCACTTGCTTGGAACTCCTTCATGCCAACCTGGGAATCAATCACCAAGGTTGCAAGAGAAGCCCCTCCATGGTACTACCCTCAATGAGTGGTTGTAGGAAATGCATATTCCCAACCCAACCCTAATGGATATAACTCCATTGATAACAATTGGGAGATTAGGCCTTTCAAGCACCCAATAAATGCATATGTACATGCTCATGTGTGGGCACACCAATGTCACAAAGATCATAAAAATAAGGGTTGGATGAGAACATAAGAAAAATAACACTCAACCAAATACAAGAATGGGAGTACAAATGTGAAACACATCCCAATGCAATCTAAAAGCATAATAGTGGTCAAATTGACATCCTATGGATAATCCAAATCCATGACCAACACCATGCTAAGAAAACCTAAGAAAACTAGGCAACATGCAAATCGATGTGAAAACCTCAAAAAAATCCAACAATAATGAAAACCAATCAAAAGAAAACCCATTCAACCAAATAATGAATGAGCCATAGAAATCCAATAAAAATTGGGTTCAAACATCTATGTAAAAATAGCCAGCATAATGGTGCAAAACCCCAAATCGCCATCCCAACAATTAGGAAAATGCTCATACCTAACCAATCAGGCAGAGCTAGTGATAAAAAATGAAGGGGAACAATAATTATCAACCTCCTAACAATCAACTAGTGAAAAAGTGCCCACTAGTCACTTGAGAAAGTTTTCTCACAAGCCCATGTAACACTTTTAACTATAGCATGCAATATTTCTCACTATAGTTAGGTGATACTCTCATATAGCCATGTGATACTCATCTAGTATCATACAACATTTCTCACCACTACTGTGTGATACTTTCAGGAATTGTGTGATAGAGTTGGCTATAGTCATGTGATACTCTTCAAGTATCATATGATATAACTTAACACTATCATGTGATACTTTCCATTATCATATGGCAAAACTCCTTAAGGCATGCAATACTTTATCAATATTGCACAATGCTAGAGCATTGTTGCCCAAGAATGCAAAGAAACATTATGAGAATAATTCTAAGGGAAAGGATAGAGTTAGAACCATCAAACTGAAGAGTACCAGATCCACAAAATCAAGGCATGGATACTTGAAAGTATGAGAAACCAGACAAAAACACAACTATCCATCTAATCCATAGTAGCATAAAAAATATATGGGAAAAGAAACATTGCAATGTACATAAATAATTAAACTCATGTGTGGTTCCTCCCAATAGTAATAGCATCATGAGACCTCAAAGGTCGTAGCAATCCTGCCCATGTAACATCCCAAACTGCCAACTAGATAGTCAGAGCTATCTTATGAGGACATCACTACTACAATTTAATAACATCATAAGAACAAGAAGATCTAACATGCTAATCTGACAAAGCATATATAGTCCAACTCTTAGTGAGTCACATCATCTAAATAAAGGAATGCATCAATGAAACTAACATCAACTAAACATGATATCCGAGCATTCCAATTAAAGAATAAATCAAAAGAAAACATACTCCTATAACTTGAATATAACAAGTGAAACATTAAGCATTGGTCGCAACTAGAAATAGAATATCTTTATACATTAGTCCCTAGTAGTGATATAGGTAGCTACGCCTCCCAACCATGTAGAGCCTGTAGGCCCACTCCCATCATGCTAATGGTGATAGTGATCTAACCACAAACATACATAAAGAAAACATCCATGGCTAACATTCATGCTAGATAGTAAAGAGGATTGCAACCAAGATCATGATACAATGAAAGTACAATAGGTCTTGGTCAAACAATCTATGGGTCAACTATGTAGGAACTTGATGGAGGGTAAGTTTCTTAGCATCAATTAGTCCAAGATAGTATTGTGTGGAATCAAAACCTCCCTAGGAAGTGCATAACATTATGTCCTCAGCCAGATTTGGGTGCTCACAACTAAGTGTCCTTAGGTTAACTCTGAGTGCTCAATTTTTCATTAACTTATATAGACTACCCAGGTAATTTATTTAATTATCACTTGTTTATAACTCCTTGATGCCAACATGGGAATTAGTCACCAACATTGCAAGAGAAGCCCCTCCATGGTGCTACCCTACATACCCGTGATCATTACAAGATGAGTTCTTGTAGGGAATGCATATTCCCAATGCAACCCTAATGGACATAACTCCACTGATAACAACTAGGAGATTGGGCCTCACAAGCACTTGAAAAATGCATGTGCATTTGCTCATGTGTAGGCACACCA
Organism: Cupressus sempervirens; assembly: GCA_028749045.1. Classification (NCBI taxonomy): domain Eukaryota; kingdom Viridiplantae; phylum Streptophyta; class Pinopsida; order Cupressales; family Cupressaceae; genus Cupressus; species Cupressus sempervirens. The sequence continues at coordinate 501,951,881 of CM053784.1, forward strand.
ACATCATGAAGATCATAAAAATAGGGGTTGGATAAGAACACAAGCAAAATAACACTCAACCAAATACAAGATTGGGAGTATGGATGTAGAACACATCCCAATGCAACATAAAATGCAAGAGTGGTTAGATTGACATCCTACAGATAATCCAAATCCATGACCAAAACTATGCCAAGACAACCTAAGAAAATTGGCTAGCATGCAAATCAAGGCAAATACCTTTAAAAAGTAGTGTTGATGAAAATCAATGAAAATAAAACCCATTCAACCCAATGATGAATGAGCCATAGAAATTCAATAAAAATAAAGTTCAAACATTGTATGCAGACAACATAATGGTGTGAAACACCCATTCCAAAAATCAAGAAAATTCTCATACCCGACCAACTAGGCAAAGCTATCAATCAAAAATAGAGAAGGAACACTAGTTCTCAACCTCCTAACAATCAGCTAGCAAAAATGGAAGTAGAAATAGAGCTGAAATAGGAAAATGGGAGAGCCCTACCTAATAGCCCAAAGGGAAAAAATGAGATTTTTAACAATTAAATAAATAACTTACAAAAGCTGCCAAAAATCATAGTAATCCAAGGTCTCCCCAAGTTCAATCCAATGAGACCAATCTCATGAAAATCCCATGCTCGTAGCTCCTATAGTGAATAGAAACAAAATCCTACATTATAGGATTTGTAAATTTCTCTCAAATTTCTTATTTTAGAAAGTGAGAAGTGAGGAATAAAATTCCTCTTTGGATACTTCTTCACTTTTTGAGTGAATAATGGATTAGGATAAATAAGAAGGTCACCTAGTTAAACCCTAAATCAACCCAAACAAAAATTGGTTATTCCAAGTAATTGGAATTCATCGATAGAAAAGTTGTTGGGAATCAAACTAAATTAAATAAAGCCCAAAATTCCCTTAAACCAAAATCACATAATTTTTTACTAACTTTTGTGACAATGTGAACCTCTAAATGCATAGACGTGCTCATGGGTCTAGTGACATAATGCAAATGAGTGCAAATTTATTAAATCACTGAACGGTTTAATTTTAATAATTAAATAGGATACATCAACCATATAGGGATGAAATTGGTTAAATATGAATAGCTGAATTACTAACTCCATGTGACACTGCTAGGGACATAAATCCTACACACTAAAACACATGATCAAGTGAAATTTCATATAATAACATAGCCCAAGAAATAAATAAATTAAATCACCTAATTTAACCATTTATTTAATTGTAGTGAAATAATCTATTTACATCACTCACTTTTGCATAAAACATCACAAAGAAAGAATGAGGTAAATAACCATAGCATCAAATCCAACTTATAAACATAGTCAAAGGATATGTCCAAATACCGGATAACCAAATGTCATCATAAAACATATTTTCATCTCAAAAAGGCATCATCATGTGGATATGATCAAATAAACAACATAGTAATCTAGCATCTATGATACTAGAAATCAAAGAATAACACAAGACCATTAGGTCATCTCAAATATAAAAATAACATGAGTAACAAGTATCTCTTGGATCAAAATATTTAATAAAGTATAGACTAAAAACACAAGAGGAACTACATCCTCTACCACTAGGCATAGGCTTACTCTTGGAAGCCTACAAAAACATAAGGGTACAAATATCTCAATCATGTAGCATCTTCCCAGGTAGCAGAAGTCACATCGCTCAAGTCTCATTAGACCCTTACCTTCTTTATGTCAAAACCTCTCAAAGTTAGCCTTTGATGCTGAAAGATATGAATGGGCTCTAAATAAATTTACACATCCTCCACCTACAAAGGATCCCAATCAAGAACTTGGGTCACATTGGGAATATACTACCTCAAAATAGAAACATGGAAGACATCATGAGTGTGCAATAGGCTAGGTGGCAATACTAGTCGATAAGAAACAAGACTACTCCTCTCAAGGATCTCAAATGGTTTGAAAAGAAGTGGTGCCAACTTAGAGCCATTCCCATAATAGATGGGGCTTTTCCTTAGATACACTCTCAAAAACACCCTATCATCAACTAAAAAGTGACAATCCACCCTATGGGCATCTACATACTTCTTTTGCCTATCTTGAGAAATAACCAAATGCTCTCTAATACTAAAAACTTGCTACTCTATATCATGAAGCATCTCTAGACCTAGAAGCATTTGGTCCTCCAAATGATCTCAACTCAAATGGGTACGACACGGTCTACCATATAAGGCCTAAAAAGGTGACAGCCATGTAATGCCCCACCCGAAGATCCTTGGAACAAGGATTCAATATAAGCCAAGATATTTTTTTTTACAAGTATGAATGCACATGACAACATCATACATGGATCACAAAGATGGCAATGGAAGACTTCACCACAATCCCGCCAACCACTGGATCTCTGAACTCCACTACCAAAATGACACACACAAACAAAAGCCAACAACAACCATGCACAAGATGAGTGCTCAAAGAAATGACCATTCAATAGAAATATAAAAGCAACACCATAGAGTTGAAGAACATCGAAGAGGGTATCCAAATCAACTCTCAAAAAGTTTGGATCAAGTTGAAAAGTGCCCTCTACTGGCCCGTGCAAGTTTTTAAAAAACCCATGCGATACTTTAATACAACACTAAAAAGTATTGCGTGACATTTCTTAAAAAGGAGGGTGACTCTTTTAGAGTTTGAGTGATATTTTTCTCAAGTGCGTGCAATACTTTTAGGGTATTGTACAACATTTCTCCAAAGGAGGTGTGATACTTTCCAGTATCGCACGACATTTCTCCAAGAGGCATGCGATACTTTTTAGAATTGTATGACACAATTTCTATGGGCATGCAATACATTTTTATGTCGCACCATGCTGATAAAATGTCACCCATAGAAACAAAAAAACACTTAAGGAAAACACAAAAGGGAAAAATCAGAGAAAAATTGAGTTTAGAACCTCCACACTAGGGAGTATCGGATCCACAAAGATTGAGAAGCGAACACTCGAGAGCATAATCAACAATATACCAAGGAACAAGGAAGATGAATGTCCATCCATCTAAACCCAAGCAGTAAATAACATATAGAAAGAAACATCGCAGTAAACATAAGAAACATCATAATGTATAGAGATAATATCACAATAACAAAACAACCAAATTAAGTATGCAGTTCCTCCCAACCGTCAATAGCATCATAAGACCATCATGGGCCCTAGCCATCCCCTGTGCATAACACACTCACACACATCAAGTAGCATACCATCAGTAACCTCATGCATATGTAGACAACAATAATTTCCATGCAATGGAACATTTAGATATCCATTAAATTAATACAATTTTTCACAAGCTTATGAAGCAATCAAATTGGGGACTTAAGCCATTAACCCAAGGATATAATGTAAACCTACTGCTTTGTAATGATTCACAATAACACTCATTTTTCAATGAAAGGAACCATTTCATTAGTATAATGACATAAAAAAGAATAAAAAATAAGATTCATCTATCTACTTACAACAAGGAGAAAATAGGGAAACCATGCACCTTTCTCCACAAGGAGAAATGAAGAGACACTCAAAGCCAACACATGGACACCAATCAGTGGTTCCATCCAATAGGGTCACACACACACAACCAACCAAGAAGGCACACTGATTTTGCTAACAAAACCAGGAAGACTCACTTCCTTCTCCTTACACAAATCTAGTCACATCTACTAGACAAGCAAGTCCATCGCAAGTAGATACCAAAGCAACAAAGATCACGAGTTCTCACCAAGACACTAGAACTCACACAACACAACACCAACCACAAGGGCAACATAAACACAGAGATCCCAATGTTTGAACATGGGCTCTGATACTAGATGTAATGCCTCACCTAGAGATCCTTGGAACAAGGATTCAATATAAGCCAAGATATATATTTTTACAAGTATGAATACACATGACAACATCATATAGGGATCACAAAGATCGTAATGGAAGACTTCACCACAATCTCGACAACCAATGAATCTCTGAACACCACTAACAAATTGACACACACAAACAAAAGCCAACACCAACCATGCACAAGATGAGGGCTCAAAAAAAAGACCACTCAAAAAAAATCTAAAAGCAACACCATAGAGTTGAAGAACACCAAAGAGGGTATCCAAATCAACTCTCAAAAAGTTTGGATGAAGTCAAAAATTGCCCACTGCAAGCTCGCGCAATTTTTTACAAAACCTGTACGATACTTTAATACAACACTAAAAAGTATCGCACGATATTTCTTACAAAGGAGGGTGACTCTTTCAGAGTTTGAGCAATACTTTTCTCAAGGGTTTGTGATACTTTTAGGGTATCATACAACATTTCTCCAAAGGAGGTGCGATACTTTCCAGTATCACATGACGTTTCTCCAAGAGGTGTGCGATACTTTCCAAAATCATAAGACATTATTTCTGTGGGCATGCTATACATTTTTATGTTGCACCATGCTGATAAAATGTTGCCCATAGATACACAAAAACACTTAAGGAAAACACAAAAGGGGAAAATTGGAGAAAAATTGAGTTCAGAACCTCCACACTGGGGAGTACCGGATCCACAAAGATTGACAAGTGAACACTTGAGAGCATAATCAACAATATACCAAGGAACAAGCAAGAGGAACATCTATCCATCTAAACCCAAGCAGTAAAGGACATACAAAAAGCAACATTGTAGTGAACATAAGCAACATCGCAATGTACTGAGATAATATCACAATAACAAAACAATCAAATTAAGTATGTGGTTCTTCCTAATCATCAATAGCATCATAAGACCATCATGGGCCCTAGACATCACTCGCGTGTAACATCCCAAGCCACTAATCAAATCATCAGTATTGTCGTAATAGGGACATCACTACTAAACATGCTAATAACCAAAAGCATAAGAAAATCTAACATGCTAGTAGTACAACAAAAGATAAACTTGCAAGTAGATAACATCACCTATCACATGCTAATTAGCATAATAAGGAAATCTAACATGCTAACCAATAAGCAATAGATAATCCAATACAACAATTCACATCATCTAGTCATATGCTAAACATCATAATATTGGGAATGCATCAAATAAACTAACATCAACTAAACATGATATCCAAGCATTCTAATGAAAGCATAAATCATAAGAAAGCATACTCCAAAACTCGAAGCATCAAGTGATAACATCTAGCAACGGTCGCACTAGAATAAGAGACCATCTCTGTACACTAGTCCCTAGTAGTGGTGAAGGTAGCTATGTCTCCTAACCATGTGGCACCCATAGCTCCACACCCACCATGTTGATGGAGATAAATATACAACCACAAAACACACAAAACAACATCCTTGGCTAACACTCATGCCAAACAGTATGATGGTTGTAACCAAGAACCTAAGACAATGCAAGGAGTACAGGTCCTAGTCACACTCAATAGGCTACTAAGTAGGGGTTAACATCATGGAGAGTCACTTGGAAAGAAAGGGCCCAAGCTCAGATCATGTGTCCTCAAACTTAAATGGGTGCTCACACATTGTGTCCTCGAACTTAATCGGGTGCTCACACATTTTATTATCTTAAATTTTATTAACACTCACACATTTTAATTAAGTTATCACTTACTTAAAACTTCCTATCCTTCATCAAACTCCAGTGCCATAAATGTCGAGATACAAGATAGAAGCCCCCTCCATATGCTACCCTACCCTACCCATGCTCATCTTATGACAAGTGCCCGTGGGCATGCATACTCCCATCCCAACCCCAGTGATCATAACTTCTAGAAGTACCACAAAAGATCAGGCCTTGCAAGTCACCCAACATATGTATGTGCATGTACTCATGTGTGGCACACCACCATCAAGAAGATAAAAACACAAGGACAAGATGAAAAAATAATGCAAAAGATAATACCCAACTGAAAGCAACACAGGAAGGATAGATTCTACACAAATCCCAGAGCCAATAAAACCATACATCATGAAATCACTCAACTGGTCTTAATCCAAGAGTGTGGATTCTAGATGAATCCCAATGATGCAACAAGACCAAACATCATGAAATAACTCAACCAACCTCAATCCTAGAGCATAGATTCTACACGAATCTTAGTGTCCACAAGACAATAACAAAGGTAAAAAAGAAACCATAAAATTAGGTATAAAATCACTCAACCAACCATAGTGTCAGGAGTACGAATGCAACACACACCCCAATGCAACATAAAAGTGCAATAGTGGTTTGACTAATATCCAAATGGATCATCAAGGTCCATGACCCACATTGTGCCAAGAAAACTCAAGAAGGCAAGGCAGTACGTAAAAAAAGGTAAAAACTCCAAAATTTGGAAAACTTCAAAATTAAAACCCATTTGACCTTTGGGCACAAAAACTCCAAAAATACAAAAATAATTGAGTTCAAACATTGTATGCAAAAATGGCCAACATAATGGTAGAAAATCCCAAACCCTTATCCCAAAAAATAGGAAAATGTTCATACCCGCCCAATTGGGTAGAACTAGTATACAGAAACAGAGGGGAACACTAGTTCTCAACCTCCAAACAAATGGCTACCAAAAATAGAAATAGAAATAGAGTAGAAACAATAAAATAGGAAAGCTCTACCTCACAACCAAAAGGGAAAAATAGGAATCTAAACCATAAAATAAATACCTTGCAAAAGTAGTTGAAAATCGTGGCAATCAAAGGTTTCCCCAAGCTAGATTCAACGAGCCCAACCTCACGAGGATCCCATCCCCATAGCTCCCACAATGAACAAAATAATAAATCCCCATGAAGAGTATTTTGGGTTTTACTCTCCAACTTTCTAATTCAGAAGTGAGGAATTAAATTCCTTTTTGGTTATTTATTCACTTTTCGAGTGAATAATCGATTAGGGAAAATAACCAGCGCCCAACCTAGTTAAACCCCGAATTGACCCAAATGAAAATAGGCTATTCCTAGAAATAGAAATTCATCTATGGAAAAGTTTCCATAAATTAAAATAAATCAATTAAAAAGCTTGAAAACCCAAAAACACATTTATTCCTTAACAACTTTCATGACAATGCAAAACTCTAAATGCACAGACACACTTACTGGTCTAATCACATAATGAAAATGAGTTTTGATTTAATAATAAGTGAATGGATAAAATTAAACATTTAAAATAAGGAAACATCAACCATATAAGGACGACATTGGTAAAATATGAATGGTTGAATCACTAACTCCATGTGCCACTGCTAGGGATATAATTCTTGCACACTAAACAACATGATCAAGTGCAATTACATATAATAACATAGCTGAAGAAATAAATGCATTAAATCACCTAATTTAACCATTTATTTAATTATATTAAAATAATCTATTTACATAACTCACATTCGCATAAAGCATAACAATGCGGGAATGAAGTAAATAACCATAGCATTAAATCCATCACCTAACATAATCAAAGGTATGTCCAAATACTAGATAACCAGATCTCATCATAAAAACACACTGTCATCTCAAAATAGCATCATCATGCAATATGATCAACTGAACAACATAGTAGTCTAAAATCTATGATACTAAAATTAGAGTATAACATCTGACCCTCAGGTCCTCTCAATTATAAAACATCACATAAGTAACAGATATCTCTTAGATCAAAATATAACAAGGTAAATGTACACAACACATAACCAAATAATCCAACATGAACAATCCATTTCTAATTACTTAAGCATTTAATAATGATTGTTTAAACAACACTTAAAGGCACTTAAAAGATATAAGTGAACACAATCATAAACATGACTATCGACTGCTACAGGAACCTAGTCCAGTGTAGCATGGTAAGAGTAAATAGTGCAATCTCTACACACATCTCAGGGTAATTACGGAACAGCCTCATGATACCACATCAATCCTGGTAAGCACTGGCACAAACTTCAGTGAACCATAAATCATATCATAATCTCATAGATCAGCCATAAGCATTAATAAAGTAACTGATATAGAAACATAAATCCAAATGCCTCAATGGTGTAGACCACTCATGGTCACAATCATGATCCATCACAACAAAAGATCAATAAGGTTGCATCCATCAGGATGACTTACAGAAGTCAAATGGGAGAGGCACTACATGCCAAGATAACTATGATATCCACTACTATATGAAAACTCAACAAGGTATAAATAGTTCTCCCACTTCACCTAGATGTCCATCACATACATGTGAAGCATATATTCTAGAACTTGGTTCACTCTCTCTATTTGACAATTGGTCTTTGGGTGGTAAGCCAAACTAAAATTGAGCTACACACCCAAAGCATGTTGGAGAGATATCCATAGTGTTGAAGTAAACACTACATCTCTATCTGATATAATTTGATGAGGGATTCCATGCAATCTAACAATGTCTCCCAAGAAAACATGTGCCATAGAAGAAGCTATGTAGGATGTTCTCATGAGTGAAAAATGTGCTACCTTGGACAACTTGTCCATTGTCACCATAGTACAATCATGTCATCATGATGACATAGGCTACCTTGTGATAAAACCAATAGATATGGTATCCCATTTCCATGCTAGAATGGTATGCGATAGTAAAAGACCTACTAGATTTTGATGCTCTACCTTCACTCTCTAGCACTCAAGACATTGAGAAACAAAATCAACAACATTACACCATATCTCTACCCAAAAGTAAAATTGTCTAAGATTGGCAAGCATCTCATTGATGCTAGGATGTATAGAATATGGTACACGATGCACTTCTAATAAAACCAAGCTAGGAAGATCACTAGACATTGGTACATAAACACACCCCAAGTGTGTAGAAATCCATCAGACTCTAGCGAATAATCTAAAAACCTCCCCTTAGGGATACATCAAAACTCAATCTCAGCCCTCACCTCCTAATACCATGTGTCAACTGACAAAGCCTCCAAGATACAGCCTTGCAAATCCAATCCTAATGATAAAACTGATATCTCATGTCACCTCCTACTCAAGGCATCCATGATGATATTTTCTTTGCCTTTAATGTAGTGAATATAAAAGTCATACTCACATAGGAAATCCATCCAATGATGCTATCATGCACTCAATTTTGGTTGAATAAAGATATACTACAAGCTACGATGATTTCTAAATAGCTCAAACTCATGTCCTAAAAGGAATTGCCTCCAATGTACAAGAGCATGCACCATGGTTGCAAGTTCCAAATCATGAGTGGGGTAGTTAAGCTCATGGTCTTTGATTATTCTAGACTCATACACAATGACTCGATCATCCTACATCAATACTACACCCGCACCTTCCAACAAAGCATCCATGGAAACCATAAAGTCACCTACAGGATTAGGCACTACAAGGACTGGTGCACTGGTCAAATGTTCCTTAAGAGCATTAAAGGTTTCCTCACACTAGTTTGACCAAAAATACTTCTTCCCTTTCCGCTAAAGAGAAGTGATGGGATGAGTCACATGTGAAAAATCCTTCATTAATCAATGGTAGTAACCTACCAATCCCATAAAACTATGAACCTAAGAAATATTAGTGGGTATCAGCCAATCCATGATAGCACAAACTTTCTCTTAATCCACCATACTAACATCACCAATGATGATATCCCCCAAATACTTCACCTCTGACTAGAAGAATCCACATTTATCCAAGTTTCCATACAACTAATGATCTCGCAAGCACTGTAACACTTGGCATAAATGGACCTCATGTTCCTCTATAGTCTTTGACTAGATCAATATGTCATAAAGAATACAAAGAGATAATGATTGAGGTACATGTGAAATACTCCATTCATTAGACTAATGAACATTGATGGCACATTGGTCAACCCAAAGGGTACAATCATGAACTCATAATGCCCATAACATGTATGGAAGTTGTTTGATGAATGTCAGCCTCATGAATAGGAAGCTTATGGTATCTTGACTTAAGATTAATCTTTGAGAACATTCAAGTTCCCTTCATTTGATCAAACAAGTCATCTATCCTTGGTAAAGGATATTGGTTCTTCACTATCACCTTATTCAACTATCAGTAGTCAATGCATAAATACAATGATCCATCTTTCTTCTTCACAAAGATGACTGGTGCACTCCATGGGGATACACAAGGATGAATATGGCCCTTCACCAAAAATTCCTCCAACTATAATCTAATCTCTCTCAACTCTTGAGTAGTCATGCAGTAAGAAGCTCATGAAATCAGCTCCACTCTTGGTTTGAGATCGATAAAAAAATCAATGTCACACTATGTTGGCATACCTGGTATCTCATTAGGAAATATGTATGCATACTAAAAAAGAAGTGGGTGATCATCAAGTGTCACCATATGGCTCTCGATCTCCTAAAGATTAGTGAAAGAGACTACAAACATTTGACATCCCTTCAACACACTCTGCTTTAGCTAGTTAACTAAGATCATTTGAAGTGAGACTAATCTTTGGACCCCTAAAAACTCCACTTGCCCACCTATGTCATCAACACAAAGCATTGACTTACATCGAAAATCTATATTCACTTGATGGGCAACTAACCAATCCATTCCCAATACAATATCATATAATCCTATAGGTACAATGCAAAGATTCACTATGTTAGTGAAGGTACCCAAATCCAAAATACATCCATTGACTAAGGAGTCCATGACCACTTTGGATCTTATGGCTAACTCAACTTGCCACCTATCAAGCTGACATGCTACCACTAGCCCACATTGCTAAAAAAGAGATGGTCAAATAAAAGAATCTGAAGCACCTGAGTCAAATAATACTAAAGAGGATATACCATATAACATACTTGTAACCTCAACTATGGTACCCTAGTGCTCAACTTGATGATTAAAAATTTCCATTGCAAAAACTTGATGATTTCTACTTGTATATCCCACAGTAGGCTTCAATCTAGATGCACCTCTACTAGGTCCTAAAGAAGTGTTTGAAGTACATTCCACTACTCTATGGCCAAGTTGACCACATGAGAAACATGCTCCTTTCATACTAAAGCCCTGCCCATGTACACCTTGAGAAGTATTAGAATAGGGTGCACTTCCCTTGCTAGAGTTCTGCTGACTACTCTTAGATGAATGATTCTACTAAGACTTCTAGCCATGGCTCTGGTCATCCCCTTTCTTCCCTAAGGTACCATAATTCTATCCACCTTTATACCACCGCTGATGATTCTATCACTTTTGGTGACCATGATAGCACTGTGAGGGTGCTGACTAGGTTTGATCCTTTCCTAAGGACTGAGGAAACTATGCATCCTTCCCTAAAGTTCATGAACTATGGCTCTAAGAACCTAATTTTCCACTAAACCCCTTAGACACATTTATATCTACAATCTTTTCATTTTCCACAACAAGGATAAGTGTCCTAGGTTGATGCATTTGAACCTCTCCAATGATGGAGTCATTAAGACCCCTCAAACAAAATATTGAGTAAGGATTATCTCATCAAGGTTATAGCATGAGTATTTCCTAAGTTCAAATAATATAATCTTGTATTGGTCAACCTAAATGTTCCCTTGTTTAATCTAATGGAACTCATGAGCCTCCCTGAACTAAGGGGATAGGAACCTCTCTATAAATCTCTCCTCAAAGATCTCTTAGTGAGATCTTCTTGATATGGAGCTTCCATACCTCAATGTTCCACCAAATAGATGTGTGATCTCTTAGTTGTATGACTACACAATGGACTTTCAAGTTGATTGCATACATGTACATGGAAAATTAATGATCCATATCTAGTAACCAAGTCTCAGCCCTAAGGCCACCTCCCTTACTATCATAGTATGGCAGTTTAGACTACTAAAAGGATTTCATCATGTCTATACATGTAGAATCCTCACCATCATGGTCTCAACTTGTCTAATTGTGTCCTCTACCACTAGGTGGTGTGTGAGAATGTTTATGCTCACATTCCTCTTCCTCTCTATGATCTAACATATGAGAATATCCATGGCAAGATCCCTCCTCTTGGACATGGTCATGTTAGTTTTCCTCTACATGAGAACCATGCTATACTATCTTGTAGCAAAGGCATCCTACCCCAAGGCCATCATGATCATTGTTAACCTATTCTTCCCTACCATCTAATCATTCCTCATTGTGGTGTTCTTCTTCATTGTTATTTCATTAGTTACTACTCCAACCACCAAGTTTACATGTAAGAGGCATTAGAAGCAATAAGATCAGGGTCAAAATTTATACATAACAATCATAAGAGTCACAAGAATAACCAAAAATATGATAAAAATGTACACAACGAAAACAATATCATAATGCGAGCATAAAACAAAGATCCCAATGTTGCAAAATGGGCTCTAATACTAGATGTAATGCCCTAATTGGAGATCCTTGGAACAAGGGTAAATAAAAGTCAAAACATTTTTTTAAAGCATGGAATTAAACAACATCAACCTGCAATTGATCATAAGATCACAATGGAAGACTTAACTGACCAATCCAGGAAACCAATGAATCTCCAAGCAACACTAGAACCCAAAAACAACAAAGCTACTAAGGCCACCAACACATTCAAATCTGAAAGACCCCAAATTCAAAAATTCAAATACTAGAGTTCTAGAACTCCATAAAGGGTAGCCAAGTCCCCTCTCAAAATTTTTTGGTCAAGTGAAAAAGTGCTTGCTAGTCACTCAAGCAAGTTTTCTCACAAACATGTGTGACCATTTTTTCTATAATCATGCGATATTTCTCACTATAGCCAAGCAATACTTTCATGTAGCCATATGATACTTGTCCAATATTGTATGATATTTATCACCACTACCATGTGATACTTTTAGGGGCCACACAATAGAGTTGGCTATAGTTGTACAATACTCTTCTAGTATCATATGATAGAACTTAACATTGTTCTACAATATTTTCCTATATCATACAACAAGACTCCTTAAGGCATGTAATACTTTATCAATATCACCCAATGCTAAAGCACTACCACCCAGGAAAGTAAAGAAACATTCTAACAAACATTCTGAGTGAAAAGATAGAGTTAGAACCTCTACATTGGGGAGTACTAGATCCACAAACTCAAGGCATGGACACTCAAAAGCATGAGACACCAGACAAAAATAAAACTATCCATCTAATCCATAGTAGCATATGAAAAACATGTAGAAAGAAACATCACAATATACATAAACAACTAAACTCATGCATAATTACTCCCAACCATAATAGTATCATGAGACCTCAGAGGCCCTAGCCATCCCCCGTGCATAACATCCCAAAATATTAACTAGATAGTTAGAGTTTTCTTATGAGGGCATCACGACTACAACATAATAACATCATAAGAACAAGAAGATTTAACATCTTAATCCAACAAAGCATGGATACTTCAACTAATAGTGAATCACATCATCTAATCTTATGCTAAAACATCATAATAATGGAATGCATAAATGAAACTAAAATCATCTAAACATGATATCCAAGCATTCCAATTAAAGCATAAATCACAAGAAAACACACTCCTGAATATACTAAGTGAAACATCAAGCATTGATTGCAACTAGAAATAGACCATCTTTGTACCCTAGTCCCCAATAGTAGTATAGGTAGCTATGCCTCCCAACCACATGGAGCAAGTAGGCCCACTCCTTCCATGCTGATGGAGATAGTGATCCAACCACAAACAACATCAAGAAAATGTCCATGCCTAACACTCATGTTAGATAGTAAAGAGGATTGCAACTAAGATCATAAGATAATGGAAGTACAAAAAGTCATGGTCTAACACTCTATGGATCAACTATGTAGGAACTTGATGGAGGGTAAGTCAATTGGCATCAATTATCCCAAGATAGTATTGTGTGGAATCAAAACCTCCCCAAGAAGCACATCACACTATGTCCTCGAGTCAGTTGTGGGTGCTCACAATTAAGTGTCCTCGAGTCAACTCTAAGTGCTCACATTTTAATTATCTTATATTTATTATCCAATATTTTATTTAATTATCACTTCTTTAGAACTCCTTCACACCAACCTAGGAATCAATCACCAAGGTTGCAAGAGAAGCCCCTCCATGGTGCTACCCTACATACCCATGCTCATTACACAATGAGTGCCCATAGTAAATGCATATTCCCAACCCAACCCCAATGCATATAATTTCATTGATAACAACTAGAATATTAGGCCTCACAAGAACTCAACAAATACAAATGCACGTGCTTGTGTGTGGGTGCACCAATGTCATGAAGATCATAAAAACAAGGGTTAGATGAGAACATAAGAAAAATAACACTCAACCAAATACAAGCTTGGGAGTACAAATGTGGAACAAATCTCAATGCAATATAAAAGTGTAACTATTGTTAGATTGACATCCTACTGATAATCAAAATCCATGACCAACACCATGCTAAGAAAACCTAAGAAGACTGGGCGGCACACAAATCGATGTGAAAACCTAAAAAAAGCCAATGTTGATGAAAATCAATGAAAAAAAAACACATTCAACCCAATGACGAATGATCCATAGAAATCTAATAAAAATTGGGTTCGAACATCATATGTAAAAATAGCTAGCATAATGGTGCGAAACCCCAATCCCTTATCCCAAAAATTAGGAAAATGCTCATACTTGACCAACTAGGTAGAGCTAGAAATCAAAAATGAAGGGGAACACTAGTTATGAACCTCCTAACAATTAGCTACCGAAAGAGGAAGCTGAAATAGAGCTGAAACAAGAAAATGGGAGAGCCCCACCTAAAATCCAAAAGGGAAAAACTAAGATTTTGAACAATAAAATAAATATCTTGTAGAAGCTGATAAAAATCATGGCAATCTAAGATCTCCCTGAGCTAGATCCAATGAGACTAATTTTGTGATGTTCTCATGCCCGTAGCTCCTATAGAGAATAGAAACGTAATCCTATAGAAGAGGATTTGGAAATTGCTCTCAAATTTCTTATTTAAGAAAGTGAGAAGTGAGGAATAAAATTCCTCTTTGGATACTTATTCACTTTTCAAGTGAATAATGGATTAGGGTAAATAACTAGGTCACCAAAGTAAACCCTAAATAAACCCAAATGAAAATAGGCTATTCCAAGTAATTAGAATTCATCTACAACAAAGCTACTGGGAATTAAATTAAATATAATAAAGCCCAAAATTCCCTTAAACCAAAATCAAAGAATTCAATACTAAATTTCATGATAATTTGAACCTCTAAATGCACAGACATGCTCATGGGTCTAGTCACATAATGCAAATGATTCTAGATTCATTAAATCATTAGATAGTTTAATTTAAGTAATTAAATTGGATATGTCAACCATACAAAGATGACATTGGTTAAATATTCACAACTAAATCACTAACTCCATATGCCACTGCCAGGGACATATAAACCATGCACACTAAAACACATGATCAAGTGCAATTTCATATAATAACATAGCCAAAGCAATAAATGCATTAAATCACCTAATTTAACCATTTATTTAATTGCACTAAAATAATCCATTTACATCACTCACTTTCAAATAAAGCATCACAAAGAAAGAATGAAGTCAATAACCATAGCATCAAATCCAACATATAAATGTAATTAGAGGATATATCCAAATATCAGATAACTAGATATCATCATAAAATATACTATCATCTCAAAAAGGCATCATCATGCAAATATGATCAACTAAACACCATAGTAATCTAACATCGATGATACTAGAAATCAAAGTATAACATCGAACCATCAAGTTATCGCAAATGTAAAAATAACACGAGTAACAAGTATCTCTCAGATCAAAATATAACAAGGTACAGACTGCAAACATGAGAGGCACTATAGTAATGAAGGTGGATTTTTGTTGGATATAACAACTCAAATTGCTTTGGTAAAGGTATATACAATATGTGGAAGCATAGAAAAAGAATTCAAATTATTTGACTAAATACCCATGAAAAAATATGGTATTTTAAATAGAGCATCTTAACTATTCTACAGTTGAATGGTAGGCATGCATGAAAAGTGTGCTCCTAGGAAATTTAGTGATTTCAATATTGTATGTACTAAATTTCTTACAAAGTAAAAATATATCAGGATGAAACCAAATTCAACAATATTCCATCCTACATGTGTTAAAATAAGAGCTTTCAAACACATTGGACATCCATTATATGTGGCTTGCAAATGCACATGTAGAATTTAAACACACCGGGGGTGGCATACTAACTATTTTAAAAAGTCCCTCAAAGAATAGTGGTCTTAACAAATGGAAATGTTTGTAACAATGCACTCAAATTTTTTGACAAACCCTCAAAGCGGTGTGACTACTAATATAGCACTACAAAAATGGCAAGACTTGTTTGATGAAATGCTTCAAAGCAATTGTGGACTCAAACAACATTATATTTAACATCAATGAAAAATGTTGAATTATGGTCAATACACAACAACTATTTAACAAAATATTCACAAAAGTAGAGAGAGCATCTCATGCAATATGATGACTATCAATGGTGTCACAACTTTTTCAATTAAATGGCTTCCTAGAATAATTTTCTTGGTGTATATAAATGAAAATAAATTGAAAGTGTTTGAGAGAATTTAAAGCAAATGAAATAGGTAGACACAAAGGTGCATTGATATCCATTTGAGCATAAAGTTAGAGGTATTTATTAGCCAAGTTGGAAATGTATTCCTAGATATGCATGTAGAGGGTGGAGATATTGAAAATCTATAGTTCAAAAAGTTCCATATTTCTTTTAAGGCAAATACATATGAGATTGTGAAAATTGATAGGTAAGACTCGAGAATGTCAACTATCATTTTTCATTTTGAAATATTTTTCTCACAATCAATAGCCAAAATTAGTGACACAATGTAATACAAATATCAAGGGCATAGTTATGCTCCAATTTTGAAAGACACACTTCCCAAGACAACAAATATAATATTGGAAAACCTTAGCAAACACAATTATCTAGAAGTTAATAAAACCCAAAAATGGACTGTTGTGGCATCTAAAATTTGAGATAGTGACTTGGAACATATAGCTCACCCAATGTTAGTTTAGTGTTCAGATCTTGTGTTGGAATGCATCAGTTCATAAAATCTAGATACACAAGAGGTAGTGTCATCTAGTGACAAAGTGGTAGCAAGGTTGATCTAGTGTGTATTGCAATCATTTTTAGATTGTCGATCAAAGACCAGATCATGAATGTCGTAAATGAGTATGCAACAAAATAATTTGTTGATAATACAGATCAATATCTCATCAACATAGCTAAAATTTGGCTCATGGTACCCAAAAAGGGGAGTCACAATTGCCAAAAATGATCTAGAGGTCTTTGTTGACAAAGGATATTTCTACATGGTTATTTTTCATAAAAGGAAAATAGGAATTAAAGATTTCAATGAACTTGAAGGTTGGATGTTCTTTTTCATCATCATCATTTGTGAAGGTTTCAATTCATTGACCAGAAAAAAATAATATTTGACAACCTTCATGGTAAAACGATGGGAAGGTTGTGACTTCGGCACAAAGCCTACGCCTCAATTAGTTGGCTCATTTTTTCTTATTATAGAGCCACAATACAATTACTTGCTTCCATGGGAAACATTGATCTTTTAATAAATAAATAAAATAGGTTTGCAATACTAACTCATAAGTTGAGACAAATTTTGGAGACTCTGATTATTTTTGGTGGTTATCAACACCCTTTCTCAAACTTTCTAGGTTCATTATATATTTTGGAAATAAATTAAGTGTTACACAAATTTATATCATTCTTGCATTGTGATCTTTTTCTTGTAAATATGAAGTAGATAAGCTTGGTGTGCAATGTTTGGATTACATTTACAATTTCCATGTATTGTAGTCATTTAATTTCAATGAAGATTTTTTTTAAAGACATATATTTGGAAAAACTCAAAAAAAATACAACTCACAAAACATAAAAACTTCAAAATTTCAGAAATTTCTTGTAGATTCTCTACTTTGCAATCTAGTGAAATATGTAATAGCCAAGGTCAAAGTATTTCTATTATTTTAGGAATATTACCTCCTTCTTGAGGTTTTAATATACACTATAGGGATTTGAACCAACCCTTGAATTGTCTTCCAATGGGTGTGACCTACTAAGAGAGATTATCGGTATTGGATCATTTTTATTGTTATTGGGATCACTCACCCAATTGGCATTTGCTGTTGCAAAATATGATGGAATTGTACTATTGGTTTTCTAACTTCTATTATTTTTCACCATTCAAATAATATGAATAGTTTTAAGGGAGTCTATTAATGGCCTAATTAATTCAAGCATAATAAATCTCTACAAATATACACATAGTTGAGTAATAAAATATCATAATCTTACTAGAATTTGAAGAGCTTACATTTTTTCTATTGTGTGTGAATTTATTTATATAAATTTTTATCTACAACATTATTGCTTTTACTTTCATTTCATGTTGTTTCTCTCTTAGTTTGTTAAATAATTACAACTTGTATTTGATAATTATAAGTACCTTCAATCTTGAAAGTTGTTTCCCACTAAGTGAAAGAAAATGACACATATACTAACATTCTAGTCATGTAATATCTATAGATTAAAAGAGAGAGATGGGTTTATGAAAACAACAATTGCATTGGAGGAATTGATTCCATGATGAAAAATTTCATGGCTTGTAGCTCAAGTGAGCATGTCCTTATTCTCACCTTAGTGCTCTCTAGATATTTATCTATGAATCCTTGTCTACCTCTTCTTCTACCTCAAGTGTTCATATTTTGGTAAAACCTTGATAACTTGGTAAAAATTGGAAATGAATGAATAAGTAAGTTTCTAAGCATAGACATTGCCCCATAAGGTACTTATGAATTTGAAACCATAGGACCATGCCACTATCAAAATGTGTCTTATGTAAGACAAGTGGATTCACTTAATATATAATGGAGTTGATTATGTAAAGGATATGATGACATATTTACTCAAGGAAATGGATATAGACATCCATCCATGCACTATGTTTCCCTACAATCTTACCATTTATGATTTTTGTGAGGGTGGTAGAATTACTTGTATTCCTTTTGTGGAGGTTCTAAAGGTGAAACTTTAGCTTCAGATCATTGGGGATAACTAAGCAAGAATCAATAATTATTGTTTTGGTTATTGCTTTGGTTTTGTCTATTGGCCATCAAAGCTCCATTTATTTTTTCATTTATTAAATCAGTAAAAACAACCTTCTAAATGTAGCCAAATTGAAATGGCCAGTGTTGGTCATGTTTTTACTTTGTGCTTTCTTGAACATGTCTTGCTATGAATTCTTGTTTCTTATTTTCAAATTAGGGTTTAGTCTTATCAAAATTGGTTAA
Organism: Cupressus sempervirens; assembly: GCA_028749045.1. NCBI lineage: Eukaryota > Viridiplantae > Streptophyta > Pinopsida > Cupressales > Cupressaceae > Cupressus > Cupressus sempervirens. Next base: position 501,971,270 of record CM053784.1, read on the forward strand.
CCCTAAGACAAAACCTAATTAAAACAATATTTGTACCCTAAGCAAGCCCTTTAGGTCATATGTTTTACTTTTTAAATTGAGCAAGAAAATCATTTTTGAAATAATGTATTTTTTTGGGAACCTTTGAAAGACCTTTTACTTTGTTTCATAAATCTTCCAAAATAATTTTCATTGTTAGATCTTTCTAAGTTCTATGGTAGTTGCCTTGACACTATAGAAATTTGCAATGATTTTATTTCATGCAACATGGCAACCAAGCAAGTACTACACACAGGACCCAATAATATATGCTTGGATTTAACCTAAATCATTCGTGCTATCAGATCTTTCTAGGATCAATAGTGGTCACTATGTCACCATAAAAAAGTGCAAGGTTTTTACTAATAGCGACATGGAAACCTCCCACAAAAGTGAAACATGGTGGGACCAAAACTAAAGATGGGCACTAGGATTTTGGTCTATCATTACTGAGCTTCATCAACACAATGGAATGTCAGAAGTGTTAGGTGCAATAAATAAAATATTATAATAAGAATGTGCTATCTTCATGACATCATATTTCTTCTAAGTATATGGTGGTCTCTATGTTACCATAAAAAATTATGAGATCTTTGTCGGTAGCAACATGGTGACTTATGAAATAAGAAAGCGATGGGACCTAATTTTAAAAGATAGTGACATAGAACCACTTGTCATAAAGAGCCCTACCAACATGTTTAGATGATATCATGTCATATGCCACATGGATTCACACTCAGAAAATGATACATGTGGATTGGAGCCATCAGATCTTGGTCACCATATCACTATGGAAACTTGCTCAATTTTTATTGCATGCGACATGACAACCAAGTAAATTTAGAAAGACCCCCCAAAATTGCAATAAAATAATCATGAAATGTGCATCATCTAATCAAAGTGCCATCAACAATGGTTACTATGTTGCATGCAAGAGTTCCTTGATGTTTACACACAACAACATAACGAAAGTGGAACCAATGTCCAAAAGCACCAATGGGTCCAATGAAACTTGCCAGTAGTAGAAAGTAAAGGCTAATGTGGTGACATTTGATTGGGTTGACTGCTAACCTGGTTGTTTGAAACTGAGACATATTCCTGGATCATCGATTTTTTTGAAATCTATGGCTCTTTTTCAAAATTGGAAGGTGATGCCACCTTTTTCTTGCTTATAGTCCATTTATGAAAATTAAGGCTCCCTATGTGAAGCAAAACTAGGAATATATTGCAGCATTTTACTAAGTTATTCTTTACGCAAACAAATTTTAGAATTTTAGAGAGTTGAGAGCCATTGAAAAATTGTTCCTTGTGTGACTAAAGTGTGAAAGAATTTCCAATATCCACAATGTGTTGTAGAATTGCAGTAAAACAGTGACAAACAACCAAGTAAGTATCCAAATCCATTAGACGGTAAAAAATTCTAGTATTCTACATCATTACTAAACATGCCTCCAAAGAAATTTTTTATAGGAAAGATAGATTATGCAAGTAGAAATATCCATGATGACTTTCTTGAACAACTTCCTGAATCAATGATTGAGTTAGCCCAGGTTAAAAAGTAAATTCCTATGAACCCTAGGCAAAAAATTATAGATGGCTTGTATGACAAAAGGAATTGGGCCAGGGATGCTACGACTTCCAAAACAGGGCTTTATATTTTGAAGAAGTGGTTTTTAGAAAGAAGATTGTTTGCTCTCCATGGGAATCTCTAGAATTTTGATTTGGGAAAACTAGTGGTCCCTAGTGTTTTCATGGATGTTGATCTACTCACAACCATTGCTAAGAATTATGACCCAATAGTTAAGATAGTAAGAAGATTAGATGGGGAGTTCTTGATAAGCATAAGTGCTAAAGAAATTTGAGAGGTTTTTGGTTTGGAGAAAATCTCAAATTACCATGAGACCATTGACCTGCTAGGACTAGAAATATAATACTTATCTAAGAGGGATAAGGTTAGGTAAGGTGCACTAAGGGCATACTTGGGCTCGATTGGAAATTTTCTAGTGGTTACAATATCTACTAAAGAGCCTTTTAAAAAGGATTTTTTTACTTCTAGGGCCATACAAATATATATGACTTTGTGTAGGGTTTTTTGCAAGGATGAACATAATTTTATGCCAATAAAATTTATGTATATGATGACTCAGATTTCTTCTTTTGGTGTGGATATTATTTTTGATTTTGCATCCTATATAGTAGAAGAAATCCACATAGGATTAGTTGGAATAGCAAAAAGCAAGGTGGAAAAGACTTTTGGCCATTATTCACTATTAATGCACATGTTCTTGTTTAATGGAGTAACATATTTTGAAAAGAATATGGTTCTAAATTAAGAATATGAAGGAGAGGCTCTGCCAATCTAGTTGTGGAGTGCAGACATGACCTGGGATGCAGAGGAGGCCAAGTTTGTTAGATTTGATAGATATTTTGCATCAATGTTGAGAAGCCTCTTATTAAGTGACAATCCCAAAATCCCAAAGGCATTGTTGGATTTTATCAGGCCCATGGACAATCCTTCTAGATTGAAAGTATCTCATAACTGGGTAGATACCATACTATACCCTATTTCATCTATTTTTAGGGTTTATGGTTTCCAAAGGAGTCCTCATGTATTGCCCTACCAAGTACCTCTAAAGGTAGGGATAGTTGAGATGTTATGGCATATAGGTTGGTTGAAGAGACTCAGTTGGTTGGTAGATCTAGAGGCTCACTTTTCCCAACTTGTACTATGGCTCATCATTTTGTTATCACTAAGGGTGGTTGGGTATATTTGTATAATTTTTTGGATTAGTACAACATGGCTATATCTCACCCCCATTGTTGTGATAGTAAGGAATTTTTTGATGTGTTTGAAGAGATAAAGTTGGTTCAAAAGATCATGAACCCTACTTCCCCAAAGATATAATAAGGAATGAGTTCTCTCTGCAAGAGAAGGAGATCAAAACGAAAAGTTGATGCAGGAGCATCCAGAGGTATAAGGGCAATCCTGTGTCACCCAAAAAAATGTACTTAGACTTAGTTTCTGTTTCATGTGTTTTCATTTTTGGACACCCATTTGGGTCAAATAAAGGCTCCAACTCTCACAGTTCAACTATCAGTGTGCTAGAAAATCCTGAAAAAATAGGAGCATGCAATTTGGCCACCATTTTGATGACCTAGAAGGTGTGAATTGGCCAAATGAATGTAATTTTGATTTAGAGCATTCTAGAAAAAGAATCAGATCAAAAAGCCCCATGGTTTGAAAGTTATTGCAGTTTTTTGAGTTTTGGAGACCTCCTAAGAATGCTTCAAAGTTAGGTTAGGGGAATTAAATGACCTCAAAAAGGGCCAAAAAATGGGGGATGAGCAAAGCTTGTCCATAGGGCTATAGAGCGCTTCGATAGCTTTCCAAAAATGTAAACAATTTGTCAATCGGAGCTACAGTTCAAAAGTTATGCCTCCCAAAAGTTTGGTTACTATTTTTGGATTCTTCTAGATTTGCACAGACTTCTAACGCAGCTTTTGGAACCTTCTATTTGGTTGGTGGATGCCTACTAGCACTTTCTAGAATGTACTCCAAGTCCTTAACCCTCTGGGGTCTATTTAAGGAGATTTCTGGCATTGTAAAAAGTAGTTCGGAGTGGAGTTTGAGAGGAGGTACTGAAAGGAGAAATTATCTCCAGACTTATGCTATTGTAAGCCCTTAGGGCATGTTTTGAAGTTTATTTTCTCAGTACTATTTGTACTAGCTTATTTTCTCAGTTAATACAATTTCCCTTTTCTATTGTGTCCATTTTGTTCTTGGGTTGTGTCCCCATCAAAAGTAGAGAGTTTACTCTAGAGTTTTAGAATTCATTAATTATTTTGATAATACCTATAAGCCTCTAAAGGATGCAAAAATAGAGACAAATAGGTTGAATAAACTAATGATCACTTTTCCTAAAATTACGGAGGTCATGAATGAAAATAAACTATTCTTTATTAATTCTTTCCCTGAAAAGGAAAGAGAAGTTATGAGGAGGTTATCATTTACTCCTACAGTAGGATTAGGGTAGTTAATTTTTCAAAGGAGACCTTGTTAAAATGTGATTCAAAATAAAAATGCCATTGTAGATAAGGGAAAATAGATAATGAAATCAACTAGTGTTGTTCTTAAGGAAAGACGAGATGAGCCCACACCTAAGAGGCAAAGAGTCAAAAAAGAACAAGCACCTCAAGTTGAAGAATATTTGCCCACCCAGTACCCATTGCAAATAGGAGATGAGCAGCTTACTATGGAGTAGGTGGAACAACTAGGGTCCTAAGGGGGAGTTTTCATCACTGGAATAGAATTAGAGAAAGGAAATCCTTAGGAACCTCCAATGCCAAGCCTTGAGTTAACAATGGTAGATTACAAATGAAAGGAGTTGGACCCTATGATGGAATAGGCTAGCCTAAATTTATCTCTGATGATAATTTTGTCAAATCTAGAGCCTTTTACCAATTTTCTTGGAGAACAAACATTGGAATGTTTGAAGAAAGATGCAATAAGTTGAAAATATAGCATCTAGAAATTGAAGAAAGATGCAATAAGTTGAAAATATAGCATCTAGAAATGGAAGAAACAAACATAAACAATCAAATAAAAGAAGAGATGATGCAAGAATTCAAGAGCTTGACCCTTGAAGAAGGGATACAAATGATAAAAGCATCTAGGGTTTTGTTGCTACCCAATTGAAATATTGCAGATGCCATGGTCTTCAATTCTGTTACAAATAAATTGAGTGTAGAGGAAAAGGGGAGGAAAAAAATGAAAGTTGCTAAATTTAATGAAGACCATGTTGAACTAGTCATTTGGTCAATAAGGAAAGGATCTAGGACTGGCTCTTCCCTGCCTGATGATATTGACTTTATAGGTAGCCTAATTGTAAAGAGAGTTGAAGAAACTACCACTAAAGAGGCAATAGAGCTAGGTGTCAAATTAACCAACCTCACCTTAGGCATAGCCCAAAGAGACAAGAGAGAAAGACTAGAGCTACAAGAAAATTATGAGAAAGTCTTGGCTACATATAATAAAGAAGTTCAAAAGAGAATTGAACTAGAGAATAAAGGGATGGGACGATCCACCAAGCCCAGAATCACATATCCTTACCCACTAGTGGAGCCTTTTAAATCCACTCCTCTCATTTGAAATCCTAGACACACCACAAAGACCATAGTATTATACTGCAAAAGATTTTAAAGAGGAAAAGAGTAAATTATAAACATTGCATGTAGAATTAGAAGTTCAATATGAGGATAGGTCAAGGGGACTATCATGTATTTAGTAAATAAAATTGATTGGCCATCTTTCTATAAGAAGCTAACAAAGGTATTAAATACATGGGAAGAGTTGAAAGCAGGTGATGATGCTCTTAAGAAAATTGCCAACAAATGGATTAGAAGAAATAAGGATGTTACTCTTCTGTGTTTTTTTGTTATTTTTTCATCTCATGAGCATATAGAGAAAACTTATGATTTAAGCAATGATATGTTATATTTTGATGTTAAAAGAGTTGCATTGCAAAGGAGAATCATAAGCTATCTTGACAAGTATAAGAGTGTCAATTTTGAATTGTTTGCACATGCTATAGACAAAAATGATAAGCTAAAAAATAAAGATGAATGGGCCTAGGAATTGAATGATTTATTGTACTTATGAATGAATAAGGTAATAAATGAAAAAGGAAATGCATGGTGGGCAGCCACAACTAAAGAAGTTGTGAAGGTCCAATTATTCTTTGATTCTTTAAGACAAGATTTTGTTGAGATTGACAAAATTAGAGAGTATGTGATGAAAAAATAGTATGATATTCTACATTTTGATTGGCCATATGACACACTTTTTGACAAGTGGATGGTAGATTTAGTTAATGCAAAGTAGTTAGAATATAATGAAACTGATGATAAAGATATGGAACAAAATGAAGTATAGATAATTGACACATTAGTAAAAGTAGAAGAGGACAAGGAAAAGAAACCAATTGTAGTTACCGGAGTGGAGCCCCAAAATAATGACTTGGCAACAAAGAAACCAATGGTGATTGTCAATCTATTAGTTCAAGAGGGCACAAATGGAATATATCAAGTCCAACTTAGTGTACAAGTACTAGAACAAGGTCCCCCACATGTAGAATCAATGATCACACACCTTGAGGGTGAACAAAAATAGCAAGGCCAATCATGAAATCCTTTTGGCAATAAAGGGCATAGTAGAAAGTGGTCCCACCAAAGAATATTCATGATGAAAGACATTCTATTGCACAAGATTTATGTCTTTTATGATAAATTAACAATGTAAATATCTTTTATGTCTTAAGAACAACTATCAATTCTCTATGCCTGAAGCTTGTTACATCTCATACTATATAAGTGAGATTCCAAGGCTAGAGAAAGGGTTTGATTCATTACATAATTTTAGTTTTATTAAGTGTTGTCCAGTCTAGTCTTGATGCAAAATTTATGATGTATTTTCTCTACAATTATCTAAGGATACATTGATGTTATAGGATCTCAATGCCTTATCTTGAGTCATTTTGAGTTCTATTATAGTTGTCATACAATTTTCAAAGAAATTTAATATAAAGATAAGTTGTCCCCATATCTTTTCTTCCTAAATATTGTCTCCAATTTTATTACTTGGTTATCTTGAAATTGCATAAGAAAAGCTTGTCCAATTGAATCCAATTATTTTAAGTTGTATATCATTTTCACTATTACTTTTAATTCAATGAATTAGGTAAATGCTTCAGTGAATATCATAGGATCTCCATGGTAATAGTGAGGATGTGTGCAAGAATCGGCTTTAGTGAGAATTTTTGATAATATTGATTATAATGCAGTCAATTAGGTCCATAAATTAGATAGACTCTGAATCCTAATGGATGAGGCACTGATCAATTAGTTCAGTCTGCATATGAAGAAACCATGAATAAGTATCAAGATTCATTTCAAGATCAATTTTCCTTTAATATTTGAAGAATATCAAAGTTGGTCAACACTTGTTTACATTTAATTTATGAGCCTTAGTTGGCTATTATTGCCTAGAGTTACTTGTAAATTTAAGAAGATTTATGACCAATATGCTATAAGGGTTGTGTATTTTTATAGAATGTCATGGAATGAGTGAAATATGTATGTAGTATCATGTTTTAAATCTTTCATCCCTCAGGTGCACCTGCCTTGGTTTTGCAAAGTCTAAAGAGTAGAGAATCTTTCTGATTTTGCTGAAGTTGGGTTTAGATCTGAAGCACAAATAACTATTTATAGGAATTAGCTAATCCTTAGGTTGTTGTGATCTTTTTTTATCTTGGTATTAAGTATTTTTTTGCTTAATAATGTAAAAAAACCAATAGCTATTATGCACTACCATTTTCTTTGACATAGCAAACTAGATTTTGTCCATTTTGAAATTTTGGACATGTCACCTACAACATTTTTCTCTCCTTGAGGAATTAGTGTCAAGTACAAATGGTTTTGAGGTTAGATATAGTAAATTTTTTGAATTTTTATATAAATAAGAATTTGGTGGATAATGGTCATCTTTACTTTTATCGTGGTAATCTATCCAAAGTTCATAAACAAGGCTTGCCCAAAACTCACTAAACTAGGAAACTACCTAGGCAAGCAGATCCAAACAAATCCAAGAGAATTGAACCTAGTTCCTAGAAAGTCTACGCAAACTCATCAAGTTTTCCAAACTTTCAAGACTTGCCAAATCCCAAATCTAATAGCATAAAAAATCCTTCAACAATCCTAAATGTTGTTCATTTCATTTGCAAGCACAAACAATCCACATATAATCAATCCACATTTTAGCCAAGAACAATATATCACCATATTATCTCACAACTTTCTTTGCATACAAGAGTAATGTAAAGATATCCTATACATACTACACTTCAAAAATATAATACTTAATAAATATAAAGATATTTGATACAAGGCTAGTGTAAAGATTACTTTTATAAGGACTTATTCCATAGTGATATCTCCTTATATGTCATATGATACATAAATCAATAATATATTCTTGGAATTAGGGATTCCACTATCAATAAAAATGATAAGATATACAACTCTCCCAAGAATAGTGAGAATTCTAGAGAATGGTGACAATAGTTGCCAAGAGAGTGGTAAAGAAAGCAAAAAAATTAAGGCAACCTTTCCTATAAAACTTGTAATAAGAAAGTTCTTTCTTTGTTGTTTGTCCATTAATGAAGGGACAACAATTGTACCAAGGACATTTGAAGCACCTACAAGAGTACTTGTAGCAACATCAGAAGTAATGCTAACACTCCAAAATTCATTGTTGTGGAATACTAGATAAATGCATTTATACCAACTATTCTAGAAATGACTACTTTCCAATAATGTTTACTAAAGAGGTCAAACCAACCAACATCCTACTCTATAGAATTTATGCTACTTGATCTTAAGTCAACCATGACTTCTTCAACCTTTTCTTTTCCCCAAATGGTCTTGTTCATTGATTTATCCTTGAGCTATTTTTCCTTAATTGAAGAGCCATTGAGGGATTTCATGGGTAAATATCATTAGATTATGTTTAATAAAACCAATTGAACCCCTTAGCTCTAGGCCATGGTTCTTGAGTTTGTTACGAGGCTAGTGCAATCAACTCAATGCCAACACATTTCTATTACTAAATAATTACATTGTTCCTAGGATTCATAAGGTATACAAGACTTAGTTCTAACATGAAGTTCTTTCACCAAAATTTTCTTTCATCAGATTTTGCAATATAGGGAGGAAAAATGCTATGCACAACATATTGTACATCAATTTGTATATCATGTTAGTGGAAGTATATGCCAGGCTTAAAAAATGAAATAAAATAAATTGTGACAAATGAAATTGGGTTGTCCTTTGGACATGACATGTGATTGTTGCAAGCTGCTCTTTGTGTTGTACAACATGTATGTACACTCTCTTCATTTTCCTAATTCAAATTCATGGTTGGTTAACATTGTGAGCTTACCTACTAGCATCCCTCTCCTTGTTGGTAATTGAGGACAAATGAAACATGTGGAATATGAATAATATAAATATTAGAATTTAAAATCCATAAAAAGATACACTTGTTGAAAAAAGATACATTCAATGAAATTGGAAACCATAATCATTGATAGAAATTACTTCAACCTCTTATCTAGGTCATATTTGATCATGTATAAGTATCCCTATTCAAGAACCTACTATCAAATGGAGGAGCACACTCAGATTGGATTGTTTTTTACATCAAGTGTTATTTCCACTTTTCTACACATCATATGGATCTTTGCTTCCTTGCAAGCTAATTTCATTGCTAACTTACTCTTAATCATATAGAAGTTAGAACCAAGCCCGTCTTGACATTTTTCTAACCAATAAAGTAGTCTTTGAAAGTTTCTAAGTTGAGAAGGGTACAAATAAATTAATAATATTATTAATTTATTTAGTATTTTGTGTGTGTCCTTAATTTTTTAGTAGAATACTTTACCTTTAGCAATTAAAAATGAATCTTTATCATAACTACTACATTAATACTTCATTATATTTTTGGCTATTCATTACCTATGTAATCTAATATGTACTTTCTTTTTCTTTTTACATAAATGTATTAATAAACTCAAAGAAGGTGATAAAGTTAAGGTTTTGAATCCATATGATGGTGATATTTTTGGTATTGGGTGGATTCATTCTTTGTCTATTTTCCATGTAGCTAACTTGAATGGAACTAGAGATGCTAGTGCAAACATTATAAAGCTCACAAGTAATGTTCTACTTCCTTATAAAGACAAAATAGATGGAGTTCTTCATCCCAAAGAGAAAGAGGAAGCCTTCACATGGTGACTACTAAAGTATTTGTAGAAAAATGACATAGTTGATCAATGTGTTTTTAATGTTCTATTTATTTGACATTTTGGTTGATTTCTTTATTGCATTATTTTAAATGTGTTGTTTAAAGATATTAACTATTAAGGTGTATTGGAAGAGTTGGAAACTCTTATACAATTTTGACCTTTTAAATTATATTTATGTACTCTTAGACAATTTTAACATATTGTTACTTTATATATTTACATTAAATATTTTATTGTAGATTATGCGTCTTTATCATAATGATGAATCAATTTTTAGTTTTAGTGTCGTAACTTGTTCATGTATAATATTCTCATATGCTTTTTTTTATTTAGTTCAAGTCTAATATCATGTTTTTTTAATTTTAAAATTTATGCTATTGAATAAATTATTCATTTCATAACTATATTTACTACTAATTAATGGAAATAACCAATAAATAGCCAATTTAACTACTAAATAAAGGATTGGTCAATGAAAATCAACTACCAAATAAATCATCAAATCAACTACCAAATAAATGATCAAATATCTATCGAATATGCTATCAAATAAACTTGTTGGAAATATATGTGATAGGATAAGTTACTAAGAGGGGAGGGGTGAATCAAGAACCAATACAACCTAATCCTTTATGAGCAATTAATTCTACATGAGTATTCTGATCTAATTGCATGCATAAGAAATTGAAAACATAAAAGCATTCATAACACTTTGAAATATAATTTGGGGACCTAGAAACCTTCCAAATAGAAAGTAAAACTAGGGTGGGGATGATACCCACAAGCTTTAGTACTATAGTATAAAGTTGGCTTATTAAGGCTTACAATGATCACTTATGATGATATGCCTTGTTAGGAGCAATAAGGACTACTAGGTCCACCTTGCAAAAGGATTTAGAAACATACAATGAAGTATGCACTTGGTAAAGAGATCTACAAAAGACTATTAGGTCTATCTTGTGAAAGGATTTAACTAGTCCACCTATTAGGATGAAATAGTAGCTGATCTTTGATCTACAACTTGGTTTATTGAATGAGATTCCTTTGAGTGTAACAATCACCTTGTTGTGATAGATAAATTTTGTTGCTCCCAATATTGTTGTAGCCTTTATAATTCACTCTTCTGCTCTTCTCTTCTTCTTACATTACTTCATTTTTTCTCATTGGATGTGATACAAATGTATTACATATATACCAATCCAAATTATAAATTTCAAAGTCAGCCACAATAAAAGTTTACACAAAATACACAAAGTCGTCCCAACTTTAGGAACTCAGGTTTTGAAGACTAGCTCGGTGAGGTTTTGATACTCAACATCCACTATCAATGCTTAGCATTGTCATGCACTTGGTAGATGTAGAAGCTCAATCCATACTAATCACTTCCAAGTAGTCTTGAACTCAGTCTACACTAGTGACTCAATGAATACTGTGAAGCTTAGCATATAAACTAAGTTACTTTATTCTAATTTCATAGCTCAATTAATGCTATCACTATGAGCTCGGTATAAACTGAGCCACTTGGTTAACACTGAGTTTCTTAGTTAACACTAGACTTGCATCACTACAACTATGAACTTGGTAAGAACTGCAAAATTTGATTTGCACTGAGGAACTCGGTAAACCTTGCAAAGCTTAGTTTACACTATTGAACACTAACTTGGTAGTAACTTCTTGGCACAAAATGAATACTATCTCTTGGACTTGGTAGCAATTGTAGAACTTGGTAGAGTCTAAAATACTTGGCTTACACTATTAACTATATAATATGCTTAGTAGATACTTACAATTTGAATAAGTGTATGTCACTAATAACAAACATGACTGTAATGTCAAAAATCTCCCCCTTTGGCATTAGTGACAAAAACACTTTATCGGTCAAAACTAAATTCAAAATAAATGTCCTTTTATTCATCACCTTGTGTCTCCAACTCGGTAGAGTATTCTTTTTTTGAGATTTTTCAAAATTGCGTTTGTAAGAGAAGTATCTGTAAGTATTTGTACATGCATTATATGATAATGCTCCCCCATACATAATATATAGTATACTTTACATCTTTTCACATCTGATATATACAATTTCTCCCCCTTTATGTATACTCCTTATATTATACCTTCTCCTCTATATACACCTTCCTTTATACAATATAATTCTCCTTTACAATCTTCTCCCCCTTTTTGACATTAATGCCAAATATGTATGTCATCTATACTATATATTAATGCCAAAATGTGACAAGAAATCTGCATGTACCTTTAGGATTAGTGTCATTGTCTTGTTTCCAATTCTCTTGCAACATCTTTCATGTGTGCAATGCAATCTACACTTTAGCTGATAGTTCTATCATGTGGTTTGCAATAGAGAAGCTATTGTCATGGATGAGTGTTTTGGCATGTGTAATATGTTTCTACAATGTATCCATGTGTGGGACAATCATGCTTTGAATGTCTATCAATGTAGCTCTTATTCTAGCTTCTTCTTTGAGCAATTATGCCTACATATTAGTCAAGAATTTGATCTTTGTGAAGTGGGAAGAGCTAGAATTCGGGACAAGTTGAAACTATTGTGCACTTGTCTTCAGATCTTGATCAATCTTTAATAATTTATCTCTTATTTCCTTGGTGAAAATTGAAATGTTATAGAGTATATTGAATGGTGAAGATACATTGTTGCAAGAGGTCTCCAATGAGCCTAAAATAGTAGATAATTATACTTGATAAATAGCAATATGTTGAGCAATAAATTCCAAAACTTTATTCTCAAATTTCTTCTTAGCTCTCTACAATAATTTCTCTTGTCCATTCAAATCATCATTAAATTTCTAGACTACCTTTGCTAATTGATTCAAAATTGGTTGAGATGTGTCAACCTATGTGTTTAGTGCCTCATCTAGAATATTCTTTACATCTTCAATTCTTTGGAATTCTTTATTTCTTTCATCTCTAAGCCTCTACTTCTTAGCTTTCTTTTGAAAAAGTTCTTCAAAAATATGCATCCAATTAGGATTGAGATTTGAGATGTCCCATTTTGGAATAAAAATCTCTTCATGAAGATCAATATCCTCTTCTTTCTCTTTGCCTTTACTCAAAATTTTTGTACTCGGTTGAGCCTTGGTCTCAACTATCCTTGCACTTATTATTTGTATGTTAGGAATGGAAACAATAGTTGAAATGGAAGGACTTGCTAAAAAAGTAGATGTTGCACTTATTCCCAGAATAACAATAGTACAAATACCTAGAGTAACTAGAACTAATGTAGAGGGAAGTGATGGATTCTTAGTAGATGAAGTGCTTGCCACTTCTATCAATGAAACATTGAGTTGAATAGGTGCAAAAATTGATTGAGTGCATGTACTTATAGTGTTTAGTACAATCAATCCTGCTAAAGCTCTCTTGGGGCTTAATTTTTTCAATGTTTGGCTCAGAGAATGAGGAAGTGAGGCTATGATCGCTGCAACAATTTTCTCTGGGTTGATCTCCTTAGTGTTCTACACTTCTTCCTTGGTAGCTTCCTATCCCTATTCCACTTCATCATCATCTACATTGTCATAGTGAGTAACTTCTTCATCATCAATTTCCTCATCTTTTTCATGCTTATCATCATTCTTGTCACTAATATTGACAACAAATTCAATCTACTTGTGAAGAACATAAATGTTATTCCATGTGTTGGTAGCGTTCTTTACCACATGTTCAATGTCATTCAACAATATAAGACAAGTGTTGAATCTCAAGATATGTTTTTCTTCATTCTTCTTCAGAGATTCCTTTACCTCCTTGTCATTCAAACTCAACATGAGTTCCTTAGGGTTTGCTCATATATGTATTTTGTAGTTTTCATGGCATTCTCCCATATTGGCTTGATCTTCTCCATTAGATCACTTAGAAGCTGTTGAGCAAGCTGGTCTAAGGAATACTTCCACTTACCCATTTTAGACATTAATACATCTTCTATTTGCTTTTTCTACTCTGTAGTCCTAGTCTCATACTTTACTAATTTGAAATTTAGTATGCCTGATCCTAACTCTATATCTTTTAGCCTTTCTTGAAAGGTGGGTGGAGGCTTTTTAAATATTACATCTCCTCCTTCTTTGTCTAGTTTCTTCCTATAAACATTGTAGTAGATGTCTTGGTAGGCTTCGTTATGATAACCTTACCTTTCTTCTTCACAAGCTCTTCATCCTTTGACTTTTCTTCATCTTCTACTTCATCACCTTCAATGTCATCTCCTTTTTCTTTAGTCAATAGAAGAATGGAGTTGGTTTTTAGTTTTGCGATCCTCTTCTTCAGTTTGTTGACTTCTTGAGGGAGTTTAATTTCCAATTCAATTCTAGCATTTGCTTCATCATACATGCCAAAATATGAAGCATTTCAGTCAACAAGCTAGTTAACCAATGCTTCAATAATTGTCCTTGGTTTCATTAATGTTAACCTCATATCCAAGAGGCTTAACCCAAACAATTCTTGGTCTAACTGCTTGAATATATACTTTGTCACTATCAAGCATAAAACAAATATCATCTTTGAAATCATCAACTAGTTTTTTGAGAATCCTAAGCCTGATATTCATCTTGTCCTTGAATGCATCAAAGTAATTTTCCATAATACTCACATGGTTTTCTCACATTTTAGTTATATATTAATTAATCTGATAAAGAACAAGTACATCCTTCCTCCATACTATTGTACCTTTAGATGGGGAAAACTTTTGCACATAGATAAATAGACAAGTTAAAAGTAAACCAAACTTACAAGGATTGTTCTTGGAAGTTCTTATACTCTTCATATTCTTGTTGAACTGGTTCAACATTAACTCTGTAAGGTCAAGTGATATGTTATTTTTTACCATTTTATGTGTGAGATCCATTGCTTCACATGACACATTGTTTAATCTACTCAAATTGTATATCTTGTGCATGATGACATGTATCCCAAACTTCAATTTCATGTCTTTGACATAGCTTATCTTCATTCCCCTTCCATCCCACTCGGCAAGGGTTTTCTTCTCTAGTTTGACCTAACTTAGGGTTTTGGTCATGTTTTCTTTTGCCAACATAGGAAGACTAGTGATCCTATGGATCATATTCTTGGTTATCAAAATAGGTTGTTCCAATCATAGCTAACCATTGTGCACACAATTGAGAATGAATCTTATCCATTTAATTTGAAAATATGTTAGCAAGAAATACTAATCTCATAAAAATCATTAACATCATAAAAAGCATTAACTAGCATAAAAATCATAACATATATGAGAGATAAAGTGAAACCTCAAATGAGAATATGAGCCATAGAATGGCTCTCCCAATGAGGATGGTCACTTGATTTAGGGATGAGTCTAAGTAAAGGATTGGTATGTATACTCAAACTTTCTCTATGCTTCAATGGTGAGGATGAGTAAATGGAAAATTGGTAGCTTTGTGAGCTCTCAATTTGGCATTATAAGGGTATGGTTGATGGCTTTTGGTTCTCAAACTAGCATTATAACTTTGGCTTAAAGGTTGTGATGAAATGGCTTGGGAGGGGATTCAATTTATATGCAAGAGGCTTGAGGGATGGAGGGCTAAGATGGAAGGAAAGGAAAAAGCTTATGGAGAGATTAGATTGCATGAGAGGAGAGAATATGGATTGTGCTTCCTTACAGCCAATCAGGGAGTGACACATGTCACAGGGTGAGTGGGTGGAGGAAAGGGCAAGGATGAGTCAAAAAAGGAGGCTCAAGGGATAATATATTCATAAGGACCCTCATAAATGGCTTGTAAGAACAATGAATGGGCTTGTAAGAGTCTTTATGGCTTTTGTAAGAACATTCATGGCTTAGTGGTTGGGATATTTTGGAGGGAGTTGAGATTGTTGACTTTGCTTGGCTTAGGAAAGTCTTAAGCTTGCTTAGGGAATGTGACAACATTAGGGGGTGGATTAGGCTTGGGTTTAGGATTAGATTAGGGATGTTAGAGATGTGAAAGTGGAAGGCATTAATAAGGTTGGGTGAGTTAGTGGCTAAGCTTGGTTAGTATGGGTGGATGGGGTGGATTAGGCTAAATGGAGGGTTAGGGATAAGTTAGGGGCTTTTAGATTTGAGGGATTTATTTATCAAATAGATTTATTTAATAAAATGGGATTTTGAAATTAGATAGGAGAATAGGACTTGATTAATAAATGATTGGTTATTTTATTTATCAATTAGGACTATAGATGATTAATTAAATTAATTAGCTAGGGGATGGCAAAGGATTAAATAAATAAGAATTTAATTAATGATGCCTTTGGAGATGGCTAAATTAGATTACCAAAGCAGTGTAATCAAATTTAGGTGTCTACATTTCTGCCCCTCTTTGACATAGTGTCGAGACAACATTATTTCAAAGAAGTTTGAATGGAGACGACACGAGAAAGTTGTTTTAGGAACAAGGTTGCCCTAGTCTCAAATTTGAAGAGGAGAGACTAGACTTAGAGAGGCCCCCTAAAGAAGGTGGCAGGGAGAGAAAATGAGGCTCGATGGCTTCTTGAAAAATACAAGAATCCAAGAGAAGCAAGGAGACTTAGAGTGGCAAAGAGAAGAGGCTTAATTAGCTCAAACTCTCACTATGGGAGAATAATAAAGGGCTATCGGATGCACAAGAGGAAGCAAGCTTAAGACTTTAGGGAAGGTGGAGGATGAATGAGCGGAACGCTATATAAAAAAGAATCCAAGATAGGGAGAAGGGATGAGGGGATTGAAAAACTGATGCAACAGGATTTCAAAGAGTCGGATTGGTGAAAGATGGGTTTTGGAGATCCCTAGGACTAGGATTGTGGATCTTGAAAGATGAGACTTGGTGGGTTGATTGGATTGGTGGATCCCTAAGACTAGGATTGTGGATCCCTAAAGCTAAGAGTGATGATTGATTCTGAGAGATATGGTTGCATAAGCTGGGGTAGGAGAGACAAATGCTGAATATGGATGGGGGATAATGGAGATGAAGGGAATACATTGAAGCTTATTGAGTGGGGGGATACTTCAAAGAGAAGTACCACCATGTAGTTGAGCACTAGATTTGCTATAGGACTGTTGGTTAATTGCCAAGGTTACCAAGAACATTAAGGCCTTTTCACCAACTGTCCAGAGGACTAATGAACTAACTCAAAACAAATACGCAAGGATTGCCCCAACATCACACATGATTCCCAAAGGAAGTAGCGTGGAACTGACACTAGGTAACCCACAAGTAGAAAAGAAAAATAAACAAAAGACCTGATCAAGACCTTACACTCAAATTGCCTCATTCGAGGTATACCATGATATGGAAGATCATGGCAACCTTGAGGAGGGAACAAGGAGATTGCTTGGAAAAGATACTTCAAGACCCAAAAGGGAAGATTCCAAATCAAAAGAAAGAAAAAAATCCAAAAGAGAACCATTTGCCAATGAGATGGGTGGGACGAGGTACTAACGGACCAAGATTAGACATGAGGAAAGCTATATCCTACAAGGATCTATCAGAGAGCACCTAAGCTGATGAATCTGGATGAGTGATGCATCTGGCAAGCTGAACTAAGAAGGATAACACTTTGGTGACAAGAGATCTAGCTAAAGGATGCATTGGAATAGCTAACCAAGGGTTGTGCGATGTGTGCAAGATGCGGATCAAGGAGGAACTGACATGAAAGCTGGATAGATACAATGGTACTAAGCTAAAGAGGATGTACAAGCTGATGGACCAAGATATGTTACAAATGTACAAGGTTTTTCATGTTTTGGTTTTTTGTGAGATGGAAATGTTTGTGAAAGGTGGGATGTCTGCAATAGTTGAGAGGCAGATAGGTAGATGGTTTGTGAAAAGCTTAAGGAAAATGGGGTTCTTTGTGTGCATGTGATAGGATACAAACTAGGATACAAGCTTATTTACAAGCTAGAATATGGTACAAGCTTTGGACAAGATTTGGATATACAAGCTATGATACAAGATTTACAAGCTGGGGTACAAGATT
Organism: Cupressus sempervirens; assembly: GCA_028749045.1. Taxonomy (NCBI): domain Eukaryota; kingdom Viridiplantae; phylum Streptophyta; class Pinopsida; order Cupressales; family Cupressaceae; genus Cupressus; species Cupressus sempervirens. The sequence continues at coordinate 501,989,119 of CM053784.1, forward strand.
TACAAGCTGAGGTACAAGATTTACAAGATGTACAAGATTTACAAGCTGTACAAGAAGGTATTTACAAGCTTCATCAAATTTTGGATATTTGGTTGGAACACCAAGGGAATAAGCAGGTGTTTTATGGTATGGTGGGTGAATGGATGAGGGATAGGATAGTGATAGATAATGGATTAGTCTTAGTATATAAGGTGCCTGAATTACCAGGTTTTTACCAAGGTACCTATCCAAGGTGCTTGAATTGCCAAGTTTTCACCATTGGATGCTTATTTCTCTTTACTATTTTTTTTGTATTTTTCAAAAGCTGGGTATACCAAGGATCTTCAAGCATAGAACTTCTTGAGATGAATGATGTTATTAGGATCATTCAAGAGTTCTCCTTCTGGTGTAGATAGCTGATAGGCTCCAAAGCCAAAGGAGGCAGTGACAACATAAGGACCAAGCCAGGTAGGTTCAAACTTGCCTTTCTTTTCTCGATCTGCTTGGACTTTCATGTTTTCTTTGAGTACCATGTCACCCGGCTGAAAGTTTCATGGAAGCACCTTCTTGTTGAAATTCCTTTTGAGATGAGTTTGATAGACTGTGAGATGATCATAGGCTTGTTGTCGCTTCTCGTCTAAGAGATCTAGCTGGGTGAGCCGAGCTACTCTATATTCTTCATCTGATATTTTCCCTTGCAAAGATATGCGCAAGGAGGGAAGTTCAACCTCTATAGGTAGTACCACTTTGGCACCATAGACTAGGGAGTATGGAGTTGTGCTAGTGGATGTATGGAAGGAAGTTTGATAGGCCCATAGGGCTCGATTTATTTGTAGGTGCCAATCACGGCCAAAATTATTGACAACTTTCTTTAAGATTTTGAGGAGAGTTTTGTTAGTTGCCTTTGCCTAGCTATTACCTTGTGGGAAATATGGGCTAGAAAAGTGGTGATGGATGCAGAGGGAAGTGCATAATTCTTCCATGTTGAGATTTTCAAAGTTACCTCTGTGGTCGGTGAAGATGGTAGATGGGATGCCAAAGTGGCAAACAATGTGGTACAAGATGAACTTGGAGACCTAAACTCCTGTAGCTGAGACTAGGGGACTACTTCTACCCACTTAGTGATATAGTCTGTAGTTGTTATTATCCATTTATGTCCATCAGATGAGAGAGGTGTGATAGTTCCAACTAGATCAAGGCCATAACAAGCGAAAGGCCAAGGTGGTGCAATAGGCTATAGATCTTGTGCTGGAGCGTGCACAAGATTTGTGTACTGCTGACATGGGAGACACTTTATGAAAAAGTCACAAAATTCTTCTTCAATGGTAGGCCAATAGTAGCCTGCTCTAAGGATTTGTCATGCTAGGACAATACCACTCGTGTGGGCACCGCAAAGTCCAGAATGTACTTCTTTTAATGCCATCGCGGCCTCATTTTCATCTAAACATTGAGAGAGTGTATCATGATAACCTTGACGATATAGGGTATTGGCTATGATAATATAGTGGGATGATTTTTGGATGAGGTTCTGGTGTTGGGTACGTGTGAGGTGAGGGGATATGATACCATCATTAAGGTAAGCGTAAATCTCATGGTACCAAGGGGATTGGGGACCAACCAAGATACAAACACAATTTGAATCATCATTCGCATAGGCAGGTGTGAGGAGTTGCTCGACTAAAAACTCATACTGTGTAGCTACTTGGGGAATTTCCAAGAGTGAGCCGATAGTAGCCATAGCATCTACTACTTTGTTCTACATTCGAGGCACTTGTGTAAATTGAAGCTTTGTAAAATGCTAGGTTAGCTGATCAACTAGCTCTTTGTAGGGTAATAGATTTTCATCTTTGGTTTGATATTCATTTAGGGCTTGCTTGATGATGAGCTGAGAATTGCTAAAGATTTGTAACTCAGTGATGTTCCATTCTATAGCTATCTTTAATCCAGCTATGAGAGCCTCATATTCAGCTATATTGTTGGTGCTAGAGAATTGTAGCTTGAAGGCTTTTGGAATGTAATCTCCTTGAGGTGTGACCAACAATATTCCTACCCCTGATCCATGAGATGTGTGTGAGCCATCAAAATAAAGTTTCCATGGGGGCTATTCTTCAATTAGATAGACATGTTCATCTAAAAATTCTATGATCAAAGGATATGTATCTACTAGAGGCACATTAGCTAGGTGATCTGCTATAGCTTGCCCTTTGATTGCCTTTTTGTCCACATATTGGATGTCAAATTCTCTAAGGAGCATAACCCATTTGGCCAAACGGCCTGTAAGTGTTGTTCTGGAGAGCATATACTAGAGGGGGTCAATGTTGGAGACTAGTTCGATGGTATGACTTAGCATGTAATCACAAAGCTTTTGAGTTGAGAAAACAACTTCCAAATAAGATTTTTCCATAGGAGTATAATTGAGTTCATAACCAACTAGGGTTCTAATGATGTAGTAGATGGCTCTTTCTTTGTTGTAGTCATAAAGTTGTGCTAGAAGTGCCCCTAGAGCAGTAGGTGTTGCTGATATGTACAAAATCAGGGGACGACCAGGAACTAGTGGAACCAAGATAGGGGGATTGATGAGATACTGCTTGAGATGGTCGAAGCTGTGTTGACATAAAGGATCCCACTTGAAGTTCTCATCCTTCTTCAATAAATGTGCAAATGGTGTACACTTATCTATAAGCTGGGAGATGAAGCGCCAGACGGATTGAAGCTTTTCTTGAAGAGAGCAAAGCTATCGTAGTGTCTAAGGAGGAGGCATGTCTAAGATAGCCTTGACCTTCTTGGGGTCGATCTCTATACCTCGTTTAGAAACTAAAAGCCTAGAAGCTTGTGAGATGTGACCCCAAAGACACACTTCTAGGGATTTAGCATGAGATGATATTTGGCTAATCTATCAAAGACTTTCTCCAGGTTAGCAAGATGATCCATGAAGGTATGAGACTTGACCAAGATATCATCCACATAATCCTCCAAAATGCTATGGATGAGATCATGAAAAATGGTTGTCATAGCTCTTTGATATGCAGCCCCAACATTCTTTAGGCCAAAAGGCATCATGTTGTAACAAAAGGTTCCCCAAGGGGTAGTGAATGTTGTCTTATACTGATCCTCTTCTGCAATATTGATTTGATTATACCCAAAAAATCCATCCATGAGGGACAAAATTTCATGTTCAGCTATAAGATCTACAATCATATCTATGTTGGGTAAGGGAAAATCATCTTTTGGACAAGCTTTGTTAAGATCTCTGAAATCAGTGCAGATTCTAATGTCACCTGAAGGCTTAGTGATGGGGACCTTATTGGAGATCCACTCTGAGTAGTCAATAGGCTAGATAACCTTAGAAGCTAACATTCTTTCTAATTCAGCTTTGAGCAGTAATACCACCTTGGGGTGCATTTTTCTAAGCTTTTGTCCAACAGGCTTGATCTTTGGATCAACTACAAGATGATGAACTACAAGCTTTGGATCAAGCCTTGGCATGTCCTAATATGACCATGCAAATTGGCCAATGTTATCTCTTAAGACCTCAAAGAGGAGGTTAGCTTGGTCTTGTGATAGGGATGCAACAACATGAACAAGTCTTGGGATCTCTGAAGAACTGATGTTGACTTCTCTAGTATCCTCAATTAGAATAGAAGACACCTCTGGTCAATTGTCTTGAGGAGGCAATTCTAAATCCTCATGTTCTGCTTGTGACTCTGGATTTTCTTGTTGAGGGGTTCTCTTCACTACCTTAGCTAGTCTCGAATTCACATTAGTTCCAGTTTTGGGTGTATCGAAACTAGGTCGGGGATTTTCTCCAAAATACCCCTTGGGATCTAGCTTATAGATATAGGTAGAATCTGGCTTTATTTTCTTGTGAGGTGTTTCAGCTCCCATGAATCTTAGAAGCACTTCCTCTGATGTGAACTCATCAATGTGTATGACACTTGGTTGGTCCCAATCTATGAGTTGTGGATGGGTGAGTGGTAGGTTAATAAAATGGATGGATAGTTCTTGGAGAACAGAGTCTCCTAGGGAGATTTGGTTAGGGATATCATCATAGGCTCTCTTTTCAACTTCCTCAAGAATGTCTTCAATTTTGAAAAGGTCGCTGTGAACATTCAAAAAAGTGTGACCATCCGTATTGGTGCCCCCAGTTGTGGGTATGCCAAGCCAAGACCTAACTTCGTTTCCCACTAGTGTGTTTTGATGGGGCATTGCATGCTTCTTTCTTCTGGTCCTAGACCACCACCTTGATAGTTCCATTTGTTAGTGATGACCTTATGTTCTTAGGGATACTTTTGGCTAAAGTGATCAAGGCATGCTTGATTTTTTGGAGGTGCATCCTTATGTAACCAATTGTTGATATCTGGAGTGAGCTCCTCATGAAGAGGGATTTTTGAGGATACAAAGGTTGTTGGGCCAAACTATTTGTATCGAGGAGGTAGAATCTCCTTATCTTTATGATATGTCAGTCGTCCATGGGCATGTGGATCAAGTGGGAGTGCCCCAATAGCAAATGCATCTGACAGACTATACTCTCCATAGCCTTTGTTATTGATCTTCATGGTAGACAGGGTGGAGGTGAGGATGGTTTCTGGGTCATTACAAGTGTGGGATGAGCTAGCGATGGTTTTGCCGATATCAATTCCAGGGCAATGGTTTTCATATGAAGCTTCAACTGTATTGCAGTAAGTAAAGGGTTTTGGATCGGCATGGGTGGTTACCTCAGTGCCCTGATGCAAAAATTTGACACACTAATGGTAAGTGGATAGAATGGCTTTCATGGCATGAATCCATGGGCGACTGAGGAGGATGTTAAATGGTAGGTTTAGATCAATAATATGGTAGAGTACTTCTTGGATGACTGGCCCAAACTTGATTGGAAGCAAAATAGTTCCTTCTGTGGTTCTTTCCAAGTTGTCATAAGCTTTGATGGTGATAACCTCACTGATGATATCTGCCTCAGTATACCCAGCTTGTTTTATGAATTTTAGGGTGTAAATATTCAAGGCTGATCCATTATCTATCATTACTCTTTTTACGGAAAAATTGGATACCATGATGGCTATGCAAAGTAGAAGGGTGTGATCTGGCTCGACCATGGGTATGTCAGTGGGTTTGAAAGATAGGGCACATGAGGAGGAAAGGTGTCCAACAAGATTACGAAAATTAGTAGCGTTGATATCTGAAGTGACACGGGATTCTATGAGAGCATTGTCAAGGATGCTTTTGTACACAGGACTGGTGCAGAGAAGGTCTAAAATGGAGATTTGGGCTAGCATGTTCCCAAGGTGTTCCAAGATATTGTACTGGCTTTTTGATGGAGCTGATGGTGTTGGTGAAATGGGTGGGCCTACGATGTTAAATTGCACTCTTTGAGTGGTGACTACACACTCATTGTTTGGGCTTTGGATATTGCTAACATTGATAGAAGGCTCTTTCTTGGATATACAACCTATGAGGCTACCATAGTCTATATAGGATGAAGTGTTTTCATTGTTCTTCCCATGCTGTTGGTTTGGTTGGCGATTGTTGGTGTTGTTGTTGTTGGCTTGGATAGGTGCTTTTCTAGGATTTTGGTTGTTGTGAGGAGGAAAAACATTTTGATAGATCTATAAGCTTGAATTGGGAGAGGTTTGGGCACCAACGGTGATTTCTTTTCGATCAATGAGGTCCTGCACATAATCTTTCAGTTTCATGCATCTGAGGGTAGTGTGACCTTTTACCCTATGAAATTTGCAGTACTTATTATCTTTGTACCATGTAGCTTTGGATTGTCTTGGGTCAATTTGCTGGGTAGGAGGATATTTGATGAGGTTTTCTTTGACTAATTTCTCAAAAATGACATCCAAAGGCTCACCAAGGGGTGCATAATTTCTAGGTGCAGGTTGGAATCTGGGCTTTTTGCCTACAGCTACATTGATGGCATTAGCTTGATTGCTAGACCCTTGAAATTTGGGTCCTTGATTGTGGCCTTGATAGCTTTGGTGATTTTGTTGTTGGTAGTTGATAGCTTGTTGATTGTTTGACTGATACGGTGGGTTGGACTAGTTTTGGGAAGACCAACAATATTCACATGTCTGGTGTCAGTGACGCCATCTGTTGCAACATGCTTGTTTTTGTTACAATATCTAGACTTTTCATTGGAATGTGAATGATTTTGGTTGGCTTCTTTGTAAATCTTGACCACACCATCTTTAATGAGTCCTTGCTCAAGGATCATTCCTTTCTCTTTGATATCTTTGTAGGTCTGCAAATAGTTCATGGTCATGTGGTGAGCCAAGCTAAGATGGGCATTATCAATAAACATTTTCACCAAATGGCACTCTGGCAAGGTGTAAGATATGCGGGTGGTAAGGGTTTGCCATCTTTGTAGATATTCGAGAAGGCTTTCTCCACCTTTTTTCTTAGTGTGGACAAGATCAACTACTGATAGCTCTGTTTCAACAAGATGGGCATATTGGGCTACAAATGCCTCAGATAATTCAGCAAAATTTTTAATTGTGCCATAGGGGATTCTATAAAACCATTCAAGAGCTGGTCCAACCAAGCTTTTGGGAAAGAGATGCAAGAGGAAGACGTCATCGTATGCCACTTCTTGGTAGTGCATGTAAAATTCTTTGATATGTGTGATAGGGTCTCCTTTTCCTCTGAATTTGTCAAACTTGGGTATCTCAAAATGCTTGGGGAATGGAGTCATAGTAATGGCTCTGTCAAATGGGTAAGGACACACATTCTCAAATTTGAAGGTTTTTGGATCATTTCCTTCTTGGATGTTCTTCAAAGCTGTCTTCATGGCTTCCCATTCTGAATTAATGGGTGATGGCTAGGGTGCCCCCAATGTAGGAGTGCCCTAAGGTAGGTATGTGCTAGATGGGGCAATGGAATATGGATGGCTTTGAGGTATGGGCTGGTAGGGATTGTACATGGCTTGGGCAACTGAATGGTGGATGATGGGTTGCTGAGGTGGAGGTGGCATATATTGCTGCATGTGTTGTGAGGCTTGCTACTAATATTGGATTTGAGGTTGGGATTGAGGGATGTAGGCTGGCTGTGGGATAAATGGATTTCTTTGTGGATGTAAGGTATAAGATGGTTGTGAAGCTTGGGCAAAGGATCGGGGAGCTTGTGGAACTTGACTTTGGATTTGAGGAGTTTGACCAATATATGTGGGTTGTGCCCCTATTTGGGAAGGTATCTGCATGGCAAAAGAGGCCAAGTAATTGGTGGTTGGTGATGGTGGATTTCCTCCTAGAAGTGGCATGGAAAAATAGTTGGTAATAGGAGGTAATGGGTTAGTTGGTGGTGGAGGTGGTGGGAAATGAAAGCTTGGAAATGGAACTGATGGGGTTTGATAGCTTGGTGGCTGGATTTGAAAGCTTGGTAGAGTGGTGGAAGGAGCTTGGGTCACTTGAGAGCTTGGCAGAACATTGGTAGTAGCTTGTGGGGTTTGATAGCTTTGTGGAGTGAGGGTAGTAGTTTGTGGATTTGTGGCTGATGGCACTGAGCTCCAAGGACCTAGTGGAAATGATGGAATTATGTTTTGAGCTGAGGTAAACAAGCTAGGGTGATGAAGGGTTGATTACTTGGCACCATGGGTGGCATCCCTGTTGCATATTGCTGAGGTTGGCTAAAGATGCTAGCACTGATTTGGGAGATGGGTGGATTTGGAAGGCTAGGTTGGGAAGCAGCAAAAGCAATAGTGAAGGGACTTAATGGTGAGGTGTTTTGGGTGAAGGTGGTTTGGGATGGAGTGGTATGGACCAATGGTGGAGTGGTGGTGGATGGATTGGCTTATGGAAGGGAGATTTCAACTTGAGTGGAGGCTGGTATGTTTGGGTTTGTTGGATCATATGGGGTGGGTTGAGGCTCTTCTTTTGGCACATATTGAGGATAATTTGAAGCATAAGAGCCTATGGGTGGTAGGAGTTGTCCAAACAATGGGTGAGATGGCTCTAATAGGGGAGGAGGTCTTCCAAAGTCGAAGGCTCCAATGTTGTCCCTTCAAAAGTTAGCCATGATTGTTTCTTAGTTTTTGTCTATAATGGCGTTCACCAATACTACATTTCTTGGTTGGTTCATGAAAGCTTCAATGTCAGTAGGTGATGGTATGGTGTTCTCTAGGCTGAAGGATGGTTGATTGCTCAAGGGGAGTGAAGCTGTTTGATCCAAATGATAGAGCTCCATTGTTTCCTTCTTCTTGGCTAAGCGAGTGACAGGTGGCATGAAAATGCAAAATGTTTCCTAGGGATGAGATGCAACAATGCTGATGGATGCAAAAGGGGAAGTCTTTTCTATGCAAATGATTTCCTAAGTTGAGGCAAAGCTATATGACAAAACCTAAGGAGGATTGGGTTGGGGATTCTAACTTCAAAGATATGTTGCCAAAGCATGAAAGGTCTACTTTCCTATGTGCAAGCTTGGCGGTGATTGCGTCAACTTAAGGATAGATTGATGATACTTTAGGAAGAACACGAGATTGACCACTTGTGGATCCCAACCTTTAGCTCAAGGTGATGAGGGATAACAAGTGACAAAGCTAGATTACCCTAGACAAAGCTCTGTCAAAGGGATAACCTTGGTGAGATTGGTGGATTTGGAAGATGTTAGGAATGGCAAACTTTTGGCAAAGTGACAACAATTTTGAAGGCTTGGATGTGAAGTTTTTGGATTTCTGGCTAGATGATTTGGTTCTAAATGAGATGGATGAGCTAAAATGCTTAAGGGGAGGACTAAAGATGGTTGGCTTTCCTACAAAGATGACTCTAAAGTGAATCTTATGCAAGAAGATGTGGAGAAACAAGGGGGTCTAATTATAGAAATCATGCCTAGTTGGTAAGGCATAAGCAGGATTAACTCCTGGATGTTGATTAAGTTGGATGGTGCGATCTAACCAGGCATCTTGAAGGGCTTTGTCGACAGCTTTGTCCTCTACTTTTTGGAGTTTGGCAATTCAAGGGCTTGGTGTTATTTCTTTTCTCTTGGCTGAAAGTTCTTGGTATGCCTGAGATGGCTTGAGTTTGACTTTGTGAAACTTCTGTTTGGGTTTGGGTTGTTCTGACATAAATTTTTGAATCTGCTTGGCTTTGAGAGATCTCGATTGTTTTTCTTCAACTTGTTCAACTTTTGGAATAGGCAGTGACTATGGTAAGTATGCCCTAAGCTAGGATTGACCAAGTTTGGCAAACATTCATTCAACAAGTAAAAAATCAAGCAATAGATAGGAACAATCGGATAGAATTTTTTGATTCTCAGAATGTGATACTTGCGCCAAGGAGTGTGTATGTTTTACAAATGTTTCAATTAGTCACTTCAAACATATTAACATCCTAGATGGTTGTCTGCGAGGCTAACAATTGGTTTAGCTAGGGAGTCCTCGATATACCCAAGGTACGTGAGGCCCAAATCCGTAGATGAAGCCAAAAAGATGTCACACAGCCGAGAGGAGTGGTAACCCACTTCTCCTCTTTCACTTCTCAAGGGTATAAAGTTCCTTGAGGCTTAGCCCAAGTGACAAAATCTTGATTCCAAGAGAGGTGTCTTTATATTCACCTCCCGATCTTTATACTCCGTCAGAATGCTGGAGTTTAGGTCATCCAAGGGGTGATGAAATCCCCAAGCAGGCCTCCTAAAAAGAGAAACAAGGTTTTGGATCCTAATCTTATACACCCAAGATGGCCTCGAAAGACGAAAAGGGGAGAGAAGACTTGGATGACCTTGGGCTAAAAAAAACACGTTTGTTCTTTTACCAACTGACTCTTATGTGTTATGATCTAGACCTTGCAAGCACTCATGTTTAAGATGAAAATGTTCAATTCCAACTTGAAATGCTCCAAAAAAAGTAAAATCGATCGAAGAATGCGAACAAGAAGAAGAGTTAGGGTCAACAAGAAAGTAAACCTGCGTGCTTGGAGGCCCTCCACGTCAAGTATTGATTAATTTTCTTTAAGGCATTCAAGAATTGGTATGATTTTGTTTTAAGCCCAAAAAGAAAGATGTGTAAAACTCGATTTCAAGGGCGCGCCCAAAGGCCCTCCATGTCAAGATTTGTTCAAATTTTAATGCTCAAATGAAGTGTTAGTGAGGCTAATGTGCATTCAAGGAATTTTCTAAGTTAGAAAAACTAATAAAAATACAAGTGAGTGAAGTTTGATCTTTGTGGAGCACTTAACACCCTCTTAGGTGGACCCATCCCCATAGATGGCGTTGAGATTGCAACCAATGGTTAAATTGATGGGTGATTAAAGAGGGTGAGTCCAACTACAAACTCACCTAAAGCATCTTTATTTGGTTTTTATAATTTAGGAAGTTCCTAGAATGTAGATTCTTTTTATGCCCCAAAAATTGAAGTGTGAGATATTGCAATGGTTAGTTGATCTTTTGCATTCAAGATTGAGTTTGTTTGTTTTAGTCATGCATTCCAAGAAAAAATGATTTTAATCCATGGCATTCAAAATTATGTTTGAGAAACATTCATTCAAAGAAAAATGTGTTTAACCATGCAAGTTTATTCCAATAAAAACCTAAAAACATGATTAAGTTCATTGCTCCAACTTGCAATGAGACAAAAAAAGCAATTTGATTAGTCACCCAAAATCTTCCAAAAGGAAAGCTTAACTACACGAAATTTTTTTTTAACTTTTTTTTTTCTTTTTCCTAGGCACAAAAATTCTTAAAAAAACCTCTACTTTATGAAACCACCAAAAGTTAAAATTTGATTTATACTTTTTTTTTTTAACTACAAAGTGCAGAAACAAAGATGTTAAAATAGAAATGCAACAAAGACAATCGGAGACGACAAAAGACTAGAGGCGACGGTAGAGACAAAAGAGTAGCTGGCGAAGGTGCTGATCTATGGACATGACAATTAAGGATGTGAAGACAATAGTCTAGTGGCAGCGCCGACATCAGAAGACCAGTCAGAGATGCCAAACTGCAGAGACATCAGTTTGGTTGCGGAGACGACAGAGTAGCTGGCGAAGATGATAGTTTGTAGGTGTAGACACCAATCTGCGGAGATGACACTGCACGAAAAGAACTGAAATGCACAGATTTATTTAAAATTTTTAAATTTTTTTGGTTGTTTTCAAATTTTAGAGGGTATGTCTTCTTCCCAAGTGCACTCTTCAACCTGCAAAAACAAGTGAAACACCCTACAACTCACTCAAACAACAAGAAACATTAGATTCTTAGAAAAAACAACATATAGATAGAAATAGATGATTCAATGACCCATAGTGGGGTCCCACCGGGCATGCCAAAATGTATATGAGAAATATGTTAGCAAGAAATACTAATCTATTAAGAGAACAAAGCATTAACTAGCATAAAAATCATAACATATATGAGAGACAAAGTGAAACCCTCAAATGAGAATATGAGCCATAGAATGGCTCTCCCAATGAGGATGGTCACTTGATTTAGGGATGAGTCTAAGTAAAAGATTGGTATGTATGCTCAAACTTTCTCTATGCTTCAATGGTGGGGATGAGTAAATGAAAAATTGGTAGCTTTATGAGCTCTCAATTTGGCATTATAAGGGTATGGTTGATGGCTTTTGGTTCTCAAACTAGCATTATAACTTTGGCTTAAAGGTTGTGATGAAATGGCTTGGGAGGGGATTCAATTTATAGGCAAGAGGCTTGAGGGATGGAGGGCTAAGATGGAAGGAAAGGAAAAAGCTTATGAAGGGCTTAGATTGCATGAGAGGAGAGCACATGGAGTGACACATGTCACAGGGTGAGTGGATGGAGGAAAGGGCAAGGATGAGTCAACAAAGGAGGCTCAAGGGATAATATCTTCATAAGGACCCTCATAAATGGCTTTTAAGAGCAATGAATGGGCTTGTAAGAGTCTTTATAGCCTTCGTAAGAGCATTCATGGCTTAGTGGTTGGGATATTTTGGAGGGAGTTGAGATTGTTGACTTTGCTTGGCTTAGGAAAGTCTTAGGCTTGCTTAGGGAATGTGACAACATTAAGGGGTGGATTAGGCTTGGGTTTAGGATTAGATTAGGGATGTTAGAGATGTGCAAGTGGATGGCATTAATGAGGTTGCGTGAGTTAGTGGGTAAGCTTGGTTAGTATGGGTGGATGGGGTGGATTAGGCTAAATGGAGGGTTAGGGATAAGTTAGGGGCTTTTAGATTTGAGGGATTTATTTATCAAATAGATTTATTTAATAAATGGGGATTTTGGAATTAGATAGGAGAATAGGATTTAATTGATAAATGATTGGTTATTTGATTTATCAATTAGGACTATAGATGATTAATTAAATTAATTAGCTAGGGGATGGAAAAGGATTAAATAAATAGGAATTTAATTAATGATGCCTTTGGAGATGGCTAAATTAGATTACCAAAGCGGTGTAATCAAATTTAGGTATCTACATGGGGAATGTGAGTTAAACCTTTTGCTTCAATATGTTGATGTTATGGTTTCAACACACCATTCACACATAACTCCTTCAAAGATTCATCCATTTCCAATGTTCCAATGTCTTGAATTGTACACTTAAAATATGAACAAATATCATTGATCAACATTACCTTTGGTGGAATTTGAGATTGAGCTCTGCTCAAATCTAGAGTTTTTGCAATGGAAGGACTCAACTTAAAATACGGTGCCTTCTATTCCACACCTCAAACTAACATATCTGATCCTTTCTTCAATTTTCTACCAGTGGATGCCATTTATGCTCAATAGGGTTTGAGTGAACACAAAATCCTTCAATATGTTGGAAATGATTGAAAAAGATCATGAGGGAGATTGTTGGAAATGACTGAAGAGATTATACATAAAAAGTAATGGAATTGGTAAAGAATGTTCTTAATCATTGTTTTGTCATTGATGTCAAACTTGCTACTTGCATGAATGACAATTGCTTTAGTAATCCAAATACTATCAATTGGTTGATTGACAAGGAGGAGGCAATCAATAAAGATGTAACTAGAGTACCTAGAGAAAGGTTGAAGTTATGATGTTGTAATGAAATACAAGGATCAGCTAAGCCATTGATGAAAAAGTGTATTGATGACATACTCTAAAACACAGAGAATGGGCACGCTGAAACATATCAAAGATGTAAGGTTTTAGCTAAGTCATTTGTAAAGTCCAACTAAGTTCATTAGAGAGAGAGAGAGCCGACCAAGCAAGTCAGTTCCAAATAGATTCTTAGTTGAAGCCGAGCAAGTTCACTTTTAGAGTGTACCGACTAAATATCAAGTGTCAAACAGAAAATAAGTGCCAAGTAAACATAAAATGCCGAGCATGAAACAAGTGCCTAGTAAAGATATAGATGTTGAGCAGGATACAAGTGTCGAGTAACATAGAACAAGCCGAGTATCAGTAAACCAATAATGCTGAGTTGCTACATTATTTTGAAATCAAAGATTTGCTAGATCTGAGCTGACAAGGTTGTTACCTAGGAGCTTGTAAACTAGATAGAAGATAAGATTGATAAGTTGGTGGCACAGAAAACCATGTAAAAAGGTTTTTAGCATATACAACTGGATGCTAGATAAGGTTTCTAGATGAAGAAGAAATATGGGATAGATACATTGTATCCTACCTAATCCATTGAAACCCTAAAATTGGAGAGGGAGAATTGAGCAAGAAAGGTAATTCAAATTTCTATTTAAGAAGTCATAAGGTCACAAAGCAGTAGTGTGGTGGTGAGAAAGTATGAAATCATGAGCTGCTAAAGAAAAGTGCTAAGGAGTAAGAGAACAAAGAATACTTTGTCTCACTAGATGACCACATATATGATTGCATTGGTATGATGAGTAAAGAAGACTCAAGGAAACAAAGCTTGAGAGGAAGACAAGCTAACAGAACTAAAGTGATTAAAAGCCAAGCAAAGGATTGAACTAAAGTGTGATCTGTAATCTGCAAGATAAGTAGTAAGTTGAATCAAATCAAAGTCATTATTGTTACTTTTTAGCAATTGTAATAGTTAAGATAAAACCTATGGACTTAGATTGGTTTAATAGCCATGTTGTAAATCCTTTAATAGGGTGACATTCCAAGTGAATGTTCCAAAGTCCTTTAACCAGGCCCATTCCTAACAGTTTGGTGAAATCCTCTAACAAGGTCACATTTAACAATGTGTTGTAGCTTTTAATAGGACAGGCTTTTCACAGGGCAAACCATCAGAAGTGGTTAAAATCAATTGCGCAATTATTTTGTGGGTATCATCCCCACCCCAATTTTACCTTCTTATTCCTGGAGGGTTTCTGGGTTATCAAATTCTTAGTGTTATGGTGTGATGCATGTTTACTTTTCTTAGTTGTTTCAATATTTAAATTGCATGCATGATAAGTTCAGTTATGCACCATTAAGGATTTGTAGAGAAAATAGAAAATTTTTTATTATGGCATTTGGACCTTGAATAACTAATTCACCGACCCCCCCCCCTCTCAGTTATTCTAAAGAATTATAACACAATATTAATTTGCTCAAATTGCTTGAATGCTCTAAAATCACTCTACACAAATAGCTCTCAAAAATTTGTGGTGAGAAATGACTTCAATTTCACCCTTTTAAAAAAAAATCTCCTTTTGATTGCCATAAATGCCTTGTTATGATTTTTTTCTCAAACAATAGACTATCATCCACTTCACTTGCATTAAAAGCTTAGTAGAGTCTTTCATGACTTGGTAACCACACAACAAATATAGTAGCTCCCAACCTTGCTTGGTAGGGTCTTACAACCTGACCTCGCTCGATAAGGTCTGCAACATTACTTTTCTTGGTAATGACTGGCATCATTGAATACTCATTAATCCCTTTGCATCTTGTATTATAGTATGGATCTTTCATTCTACTAACTCTAGAACTAATGTAAGATATCTTCTTCAAAATCCTAGTTCCAGTTCTCCTTTGAGAGATCAAGTGAAAATGCTAGAGTCACCCAATTCTTGAGTCACATGATCATCATTTCTTGGACTTTCATTCTCATAAGATTTTGGAACCCATTGTTGTGTCATATGCTTTTTGATGTTATCAATTTTTTCCTTCTTTTCATCTTCAATTTTTCTAGTATTTATATAGTTCTTGGCAAGATGACCAATTTTTGTACCAATGAAACATCTTCTAGTAGTATCCCTTGTCCTCATGTGATGCTTTTCACAATTCATTATAATGTGTCCAAATTCTCCATAGTAATGACATCTGCACCAAGTGTTATAATCTCAACCAAATATAGCTTTTACAACCTATTTTGCTGGGTTCAATATCTTAGTTTTGCATTCAAAAGATTTGTGCCCATGCTTCTTACATTTGTGACATTTTCCTTCAAATATAGGTTTTTCTTTGCATTCATTAGCTTGCCCTATGACCATGTTGATTGCAATTATATAATTTTCTATTGAATTTAGCTTTCCCATTGCTCCAACATTTGTTTGATGTATGACCTATCTTTCCACAATGATTGCAAGTAGGTCTTTGATTATATTGAGCTCCTTGCTTGGATGATTCACCTTCTTCTATATATTCAATTCCTACTTTTCCTTTTTATCTATAATGACTCTGATCATTCAATTGATTCATTTTTGCTTGAGATTTCATCATCTTTTCATTGCTTTTCCTTTTAGTGTTTAGATCATTCTACAATCTTTCATTCTCTGATCTTAGATTCATGATTTATTCATTTGCATTGGTGAGTTGATCAATGAAGTCTGCTTGCTGAAGGGATAGGTGTTAAATTTCATTGTTCTTTCCTTAGTTTTCTAACTGACTAAATTTCTTTCTCTCTTCTTAGTTTTCTTACTTCTTCTTGAAGTGAGCTATTCTTTTCCAGTAGTTCCTTGATTGCATAATTAGCTTCATCTAAATTTCTTTCTAAATGGATGTCTTCAATTCTTTCTTCAATGTAGAGTTGGTCATTCATTTGGACTACAAGATCTTTTCTTCTTTTCATGGATTAAGAGAGTTTCTCCTTTGCTTTCTTGAGTTGTCCAATAGCCAATTTCAAATCTAGGTTGTCATTGTCAATAGCCTTGTCAAGTTTGAATACCTCCATAGCCTTTGATCTTTCCTCAAGCTATTAAATTTTTCTCTAAGAACCACAAAGCTTTGATACCAATTATTGGAAATATATGTGATAGGCTAAGTTACTAAGAGGGGAGGGGTGAATTAGTAACCAATTAAACTTAATCCTTTATTAGAAATTAATCCTTTATGAGTATTCTACTCTAATTGCATACATGAGAAACTGAAAACATAAAAGCATTCATAACACTTTGACACACAATTTGGTGACCTAGAAACCTTCCAAATAGAAAGAAAAATTGGGGTGCGGATGATACCTGGAAGCTTTAGTACTGCAATATAAAGTTGGCATGTTAAGGCTTACAATGATCACTTCTGATGATCTACCCTGTTGGGATCAATAAGGATTGCTAGGTCCACCTTGCAAAAGGATTTATAAATATACAATGAAGTATGCACTCACTAAAGAGATTTACAAAAGACTATTAGGTCTACCTTGTAAAAGGATTTAACTGATCCACCTATTAGGATGAAACAGTAGCTGATCTCTGATTTGCAACTTGGTTTTTTGAATAAGATTCCTTTGAGTGTAATGATCACCTTGCTGTGATAGATAAATCGTTGCTTCTCCTAATACTATTGTAGCCTTTGTAATTTTCTCTTTTGCTCTTCTCTACTAGTTACATTACTTCATTTTTCCTCACTAGATGTGATACAAATGTATTACATATACACCAATCCAAATTATAAATTACAAAGTCAGCCACAATACAAGTTTACACAATATAAATAAAGTCATCCCAACTATAGGAACTCGGGTTCTGAAGACTAGCTCGGTGAGGTTCTAATACTCAACATCCATTGTCAATGCTCAAAATCATCGTGCATTTGGAAGATGTAGAAGTTCAATCCATACTAATCACTTCTAAGTAGTCTTGAACTCGATCTATGCTGGTGACTTGACAAATACTATGAAACTTGGCATATAAAATGATTCACTTGATTCTAACTATATAGCTCGATAAATGCTATCACTATGAGCTTAGTATAAATTGACTCACTTGGTTAACACTGAGTTTCTCGGTTAATACTAGACTCACATCACTGCAACTATGAACTTGGTAAGCACTGCACAACCTGGTTTGAAATGATGAACTCGATAAACCTTGCAAAGCTCAGTTTACACCATTGATCACTGACTTCATGGTAACTGCTAGGTACAAACTAAATAGTATCTCTTGGACTTGGTAGCAATTGTAGAACTCAGTAGAGTTTGAAATGCTTCACTAACACTATTAGCTATAAAAAAAAATTAGTAGATACTTACAATTTGAATAAATGTATGTCACTAATAACAAACATGACTGTGATGTCAACAAAACTATCAAATAACCTATGAAATAAACTACCAAATAAACTACCAAATTAATGATTAAAATATTTTAGTCATAAATTTGGTAGTGATATAAATGACCAGCAATAAACTACTAATGATCAAGTGATCAAAATTAGTCATATATCTATAGATTTTAGTAGTTTATTTAGTTATTTATTATTGTTTTCGTACTAATGGAAGGTGGTAAGAAACTTGAATGGTTTGAGGACATCAATTCAAGATAAGATCAGTGATGTTAAGATGGATAGTGTAGAAGAAGCATATGAGTACACTTTGAAGGTTGAAGAAAGATTGGCAAAGAAATATGATTAGAGACAGAGAGGAAGAGGTGGTATATTTTAGAAAAGTAGAGGCAAAATGTATGGAGAAGGTAGAAAATCTGATAGTGCAATGCAAGATAAAGGAAAATCAGAATGGAAGGAAGAACTTGCTAGTAGAAGAGGCAACTACACTAAAGGTAGCTATACTAGTCACACTAGGAATAATAATGGTGGAAAAAGGGAAGAAATATCTTGGTTTAAAGGTACTTTTTATAAATGTGGAGAAGAAAGACATAGTGCTTTTGAATGTACTAACTCTGGAAAAAAGATTGGAGGTAACAACAAAAACACTTTGGCTTGTGAGGAAGTTGCTAAAATGTATAATGAATCTTACAATGGTGAGAACCTAATGTTAAAGAGGATCTTGTGGAATGAAGATATTTATGGAGAACCTATTTTGAGAAGAAGGTTTTTCAATTTCAAATGTAGGATAGCTAGAAAATGTTGCAAGGTAAACTTTGATAGTGGCATTTTTAATAATTTGGCATCCAAGGAATTGGTAAACAAATTGTAGTTGTAGAGATTAAGACATCCTAAGACTTATCATGTTGCTTGAATCCAAAAGGATCATAAATTAATTGTAAGTGAGAAATGTCTTGTAAATTCAAAATTGGGAATTATCATGATGAAGTCTTGTATGATATTATGCCTACGGATGTTGTCATATTCTTTTGGGTAGACCTTGGCAATATGATAGAAAAGCTTCACATGATGGTAGATTAAATCAGTATACTATTTGGGTTAATGGAATGAAACACATATTGTTTCCCTTGGTAGAGAAACATGAGGAGAATCATTGTACCATAGTTAGAGTATGTTTGGTTGAAGGTAATCAATTTGCTAGAGATATGAAGGAACATAATGTTTTTGTTGTGATTTCTAGAAAGAATGAGAAAAAAGATGAGTTAGACCATGCACCTGAGATTGAATCTTTATTAGTGAAGTTTCAAGACATTATTTATGATAATGTACCTAATAGTTTACCACTTGTGAGAAACATAATTCATTGTATGAATTTGATATTTAGAGCTAGTTTTCCTAATAAAGCACTGCATATATTAACACCTAATGAAAAGGATAAAATAAATAGACAAGTGAAAGAGTTTCTTGAGAAGGCTCTGATTAGGGAAAGTTTTAGTCCTTGTGTAGTACCTATTTTTTTAGCACCTAAAAAGAATGGGGAATGAAGAATGTGCATTTATTCTAGAGCTATAAACAAGATAATAATGAAATGTAAATTTTATTTTCCTAGAATGGATTACATAATGGATAGTTTGAGTGGAGCGAACTATTTTACCAAGACTGATTTGAAAAGTGGCTATCATCAAATCAAAATTAGAGAGGAGGGTGAATGGAAAACTGCTTTTAAGACTAGTGAAGGTTGTATTGTTGGATACAATTGATTAATTATGTGTTGTCTTTGATGTTACACAGATGTCATATTGATTGATAGACAATTCTTACTAATCTCACTTAGTTAGTGAAGATAGTTTTCCTTATCTACCGAGCATTCATAGGTTTACTCTAAACATATGATAGTATCTACCAAGCTCACTTAGGCATCAAAGGAATTTAAGAAAAAAAGAGTGTTAATCGAGCTCACTTAATTAACAAAGACAAAGTTGGACAAAGTTAGTATTCACCAAGTTCACTTGATTGCCAAAGGATTTCTACAAGTTTGTAGTTTTAACTAAGCTTCAATTGGTTAACACAAGAAATCATTCCAAAGTTAGTTTCTACTGAGTAGGGTTGGCTTGCAAAGGATTTTTCCTATTTTGGCATATGAAGCTTAATTACTTTATGTATTAATTCTAGCTGACTATGATGATGAATATTGGTTATTATGATTTGAAATTGGGCTGACTTAACAATCTAAAAGGTATACATAAAAGGTCAAGTTGAGATTTCTAGTGTGTGTGCAAGTGTGTTGATTAAATTGAAAAGAAAAGAGAGGGAGAAAACTTGAAGGATAAGAAGGTATCCTTGTGGAGAAAAAAATTAATATTTGATTAGGAAGGATCAAGTTTAAGTAGAAAAGAGATCTAGATTCAGCAATTCAATTGCATCACAATTAGGTCATTTAATTGTTACTCTCTAACCATTGTAGTAGTGATCTAAAATCTCTTAATAGAGTTGGTTTAACATCCAGTTATAAATCCTCTAACAAGGTGGAAATTCCATTGAATTTTTTTAAGACCTATTGTAGGGCCACTCCTAGTAGGGTGATTAAATCCTCTAACAGGGTCACACCTAACAGTGTGTTTTGTAACCTTTAACAATGTTGGCTCCTAATAGGCCTTACTTTAGAAGAGTGAAAAATAGTAACTAGTTACATTGGTAGTTTTTCTCGAATTGAGTTTCCACATTAAATCATGGTGTCTCATGTGTTCATGTTATTTCTCTTATACCTACAAGTTATTTACTGATAATTTTTTAAGATTTTTTAAAAGTAATTCACTTACCGAGTTATAACAATTTTTGTTTGTTTATCGAGAATCAACAACAATCAGTTTTCACAATCTAAATTTTATTGTTGACATCTAAGGGATCTAGGATTAATTTTAGTAGTAACTGATTCACCCCCCCTCTCTCTTAGTTACTCCTTCTATATTTTTAACAATTGGTATCAAAGCATTTGGTGCTTACAAGAAAGGTTTCAAGGACCTAAGTTGAAGATCAAGATGTCTTACATGAGAGAGATTCCAAAGCTAAATAGAGACAACTTTTCAGCATGGTAGGGACTCATGAGACTTCACCTAGCTGCCATTAGTGATTCAAGTTGCAAATACCTTGATGAAGAATCCAAAACTCCTATTGGTACATTATCTATTGGAGATCTTGATGAGAAAAAGAACCACAACATCATGATGATTGATATTGCATCTGCTCTCAGCTATGATGAATGTGATGAGATCAAAGACTGTAAAACTACTTTTGATATGTGGAACAAGATAAAGGATATCTATGGTGGTGATGACAATGTAAGGAGAGCCAAGGTAGAAAGTCTTAGAGGACATTTTGATCAGATGAGAATGAGAGAAGATGAAAATGTTGCCAAATATGTGGAAAGAATTAAAGCTAGTGTTAGTGCAATCAGAGTTTCTGGAGGAGAAATTAAGGAAGAAATTTTTGTAAGTAAAGTTCTTTGAACTTTTCTTCTAATATATGCAATCAAAGTATCTTCTATTCAAGAAAAGAGATGTGATTCAAATAGCAAGCTAGGCTTAGATGTCGTAGTAGGAAGATTGACAACTTTTGAGCTAGACAACTTTCACAATTATGTTCCAACTTCCAAAAATGTGGAGTTTGCATTTGAAGCTAAACTTTCACTCAAAGAAAAAGGCAATAAAACAAAGGACAATCAGTTAGAAAGTGAAGAGGAAATAGAGGAAAGTTTTGATAGTGATCTTGAAGTTGTTGAAGCTTTACTTGCAAAGAAATATTTTAGAGGTAGAGGAAAGTACAAAGGTAAAGTTCCTTTAATATGTTTTTCATGTGAAGAAATTGGTCATATTGCTGCTAGGTGTCCAAATAGAGAAAGAAAGGATGAGAAGAGCCACAAGTACAAAGGCAAGAAGGAATCCAAAAGCCACAAATCCTTTAAAGAAAAAGGCAAGAAGACTTGTTTTATGGCTAAAGATTATGATAACAATGAAGATGAAATAGTGTATATTGCTGTAAAAGATGAATCTAATGAAGAAGCAGATAAGATGGCACTTATCTCTCATGCTAGTAAAAATGATAGATAGATCATAGATAGTGGATGTTCACATCATATGACTGGAGACAAAAAAAATTTGAACACTTTGAACACTATGATGAAGGTAGTGTAAGATTTTGAAACAATGAACCTTGTTGCACAAAAGGGAAAGGTCGCATCTCATTAACCAATGAACTTGTATGTGGCAATGCCTGTTGGGTTAAAGGAATGAAACATCACCTACTAAGTGTGGCACACCTAACCAACATTGGATTCAAGGTAGAATCCATGGATGGAAAGGCAAGACTGCTGGATGACAAAGGGAATCTGATTGGATTAGGCAAACAAACAAGATGTAACTTATTTTATCTTAATCTTGGTGATTGCTCATGTTTTATTTCTCAAATGGAAGAAAGTTGGTTATGGCATAGAAGACTATGTCATGTAAACTTTGATAATATGGTCAAGATAAGAAAATTCAAAAAAGTAAGAGGTGTCCCTAGTTTGAAGAAACTAGATGTTGGTTTATGAAAAAATTGTTAAATTGGCAAAATGGGAAAGACTAGTTCTAAGAGCGAAAACTATCAATCTAAAGATGTCTTGGAAATTGTGCATACTAACTTATGTGGACCTATTGGAGTAGAAAGTTATAGTGGAGAAAAATTATTTATTCTTTTTGTTGATGACTACTCTAGAATGATGACTATTATGTATCTTAGAGAAAAGTCAAAAGCATTTGAGAAGTTTGAATGGTATTTGGTAAGAGTAGAAAAATAAATAGGAAAAATATTAAAATTCTTAAGATTAGATAGATGTGGTGAATTCATCTCCAATGAATGTAATAATTTTTACATTGAAAGAGGAATCAAAAGGCAAGTATTAGCCCCTGGCACTCCTGAGAAGAATGAAATAGCCAAAAAAAGAAATAGATCCATCATGGATTGTGCAAGGACTCTAATGATTGAAAAGGATGTTGCTATCAAATACTAGAATGAAGCCATTAGCATTGTAGTCCATACTTTGAACCGAGTACAGTTGAAGAAGGACTTAGATAAAAATCCCTATGAATTATGGTATGGCTACAAAAGCAATGTAAGTTACCTAAATGTATTTGGTAGTAAATGTTATATCTTGAAAGAGTCTAGAAAAGGAAAATTTGAAATGAAAGGTGATGAAGGTATATTCTTAGGATATTCTTGTCGAAGTAAGACATATAAATGTTTGAATTTGTCTACTCACAAAATCATAGATAGTGCAAATGTGAGAATTGATGAGTTTGGAAAAAAGACTGAAGAAGAAAGAAAAAAGGAACCAGATGATTACAAAAGATTTGTTTACTTTGAACTTATATATTACTAGGCATATCTAACAATAAAGAGACTTCACCTCCTGAGTCTTCCACTATTATCGAGTTGCAAGAAATACAAACTAAGTCACAGGGACTCGAGTCACATTCTGAAGCTACTAAGTCAGTGCCTACCGAGTCTGAATGACTCAAGCTTGAGGTTGAAATTAAAAATAAAGATAGTGCAATTCATTCAAAAGGAAAAGTACCTATATTGGCCAAGTATGTCAGAAGGCATCATGCACCTAATCAGATTATTGGAGATAAATTAGAAGGTACTATGACAAGAAGCAAATTAAAAGGTACATGTTTACTTGCTGATTTTGAACCTAGAACTATTAAGGATGCTCTAGAAAATTAAAGTTGGATTGAGACAACGAACTAAGAAATAGAATAGATAGAAAAGAAGAAAACTTGGACTCTTGTTCCTAGGCCTAAAGATAAAAATGTGATTGGAACAAAATAGTTTTCAGAAATAAGCTGAATAAAGATGGAAAAGTATCAAAAAACAAAGCTAGATTAGTATGTAAAGGCTATTCTCAAGAAGAAGGAATTGATTATGGTGAGACATTTGCCCCTGTTGCAAGATTAGAAGGTGTTAGGACCCTACTTGTATATGCAGCTCACAGAGGATTCAAAGTATATCAAATGGATGTTAAATTTGCATTCCTAAATGGAATTCTTGATCAAGAATTCTACATTGAACAACCAGAAGGTTTTGTTGATCCTAACAAAAGGGACATGGTCTATAAATTACACAAAGCATTGTATGGTCTCAAACAAGCTCCTAGAGTCTAGTATGAAAGACTACACAACTACTTGATATAGATTTTTTTTCAAAGAATAAATGATAACAGTAGTCTGTACATCAAGAAAGGATCAAATAATAGAATTGTGTTGGCAGAGATATTTATGGATGATACTCTATTTACAAGAAATGATGACCTATGCAAATAATTTTTAGAACAAATGAACAAAGAGTTTGAGATTTCTATGTTTGGTGAAATAAAATTCTTTATTGGATTGCAGATACAACAGAACAAAAATGGTATCTATATCACTCAATCCAAGTATATAAAAGAGATACTCGAAAAGTTTGGAATGGAAGATTAAAAACTAGTTGGTACCCCCATGTGTAATGGACTCAAGCTTACCAAAGATGATGACTCCAAAGAAGTAGATTAGACCTTATATAGATCAATGATTGGAAAATTACAATATGTAGTTCACACAAGGCCTGATATTGTCTTGGCAATTGGGATAGTGGCAAGATTCTCAGCTAAACCTAGAGAAAATCACATGATGGCAATCAAAAGAATCTTGAGATATCTAAAAGGTACTGAAGACTATGGTTTATGGTACAAAATTGAAGGAAACCTAGACCTAAAGGTATTTACTAATGCTGATTGGGTAGGAAATCTTGATGATAGAAAAAGCACTAGTAGTGGAGCTTTCTTTCTTGGTAAAAGGTTGGTATCTTGGACAAGCAAGAAGAAAAACTGCACATCCCAAAATCTAAGAGCCAGTATTCATGTATTGTGATAACACTAGAGCAATTAACTTATCAAAGAACCCAGTGATGCATTCAAAAACAAAGCACATTTCTATCAAATATCACTTTGTAAGATAATTAGTACAGGACAAAGAAATTAGATTGGAATATGTGCATACAAAAGAACAAATTGTAGATATATTCATAAAGCCACTACCCAAGGATGCATTATTATATCTAAGAGGTAAGCTAGGGGTCATTCCCCTATCTGAAGCTCACTAAATAAAGTATAGTGATGCATCAACAAGAATCAAGTTAAGGATCAATCAATTGATGTAGCATAATCAAGAGAATATTGCATATGAGATAGTACACAAGGTACATTGATACAAATTTGGCATGTGTTGTCTTTGGCGTGTGTTGTCAAAGAGGGAGAAGTTTACTATCATATCTTTATCTTTCTAAAATTTTGTAGAGGGAGAAACTTTCTATCAAAGGGAGTTTTATTCTCAAATTTCATTATGCTATGACATGTTGTGTTGCCATCAATGCCAAAGAGGGAGATTTTTTGATACAATTGATTAATTGTGTGTTGTCTTTGATGTTACACAAATGTCATATCAATTGATAGACAGTGCTTATCGAGCTCACTTGGTCAATGAAGATATTTTTCCTTATCTACCAAACGTTCACAGGTTTACTTTGAACAAATGATAGTATCTACTGAGCTCACTCGGGCATTGAAGGAATTTAGGTAGAAAAGAGTGTTAACCAAGCTCACTCAGTTAATGAAGGGAAAGTTGGACAAAGTTAGTATTCATTGATTTCACTCGGTTGTCAAAGGATTTCTGTAAGTTTGCAATGTTAATCGAACTTCTATTGGTTAACACAGGAAAGCATTCCAAAGTTAGTTTCTACTGAGTAGGGTCGACTTACAAATGATTTTTCTTATTTTGGCATATTAAGTTTAATTACTTTATGTATCGATTCTAGCCAACTATGATGATGAATATTGGTTATTGTAATTTGAAATTGGGTCGAGTTAACAATTTAGAAGGTATAAATAAAAGGTCAAGTTGAGATTTCTAGAGTGTGTGCAAGTGTGTTGATTGAATTGAAAAGAAAAGAGAGGGAGAGAACTTGAAGGATAAGTAGGTATCCTTGTGGAGTAGAAAAGCAATATTTGATTAGGAAGGATCAAGTTTAAGTAGAAAAGAGATATGGATTCAACAATTCAGTTGCATCACAATCAGGTCATTTCATTGTTACTCTCTAACCATTGTAGCAGTGATCTAAAATCTCCTAACAAAGTTGATTTAACAACTAGTTGTAAATCCTCTAATAAGGTGGAAACTCTATTGAATTATTTTAAGACCTCTTGCAAGGCCACTCCTAGTGGGGTGATTAAGTCCTCTAACAGGGTCACACCTAATAGTGTGTTTTGTAACCTTTAACAAGGTTGGCTCCTAACAGGGCTCACTGCAGAAAAGTGAAAAATAATAACTAGTTAAATTGGTGGTTTTTACCAAATTGGGTTTCTACGTTAAATCCTGGTGTCTCATGTGTTCATGTTATTTCTCTTATGCCTACAAGTTAATTAGTGATAATGTTTTAAGATCTACTAAAAGTAATTCACTTACTGAGTTACAACAATTTTTGTTTGTTTACCGAGAATCAGTAGCAATCAATTTTCACAGTCCAAATTTTATTGTTAACATCTAAGGTATCTAGGATTAATTTTAGGAGTAACTGAGTCACCCCCCACCCCCCCACGTTAGTTACTCCTTCTATATTTCCAACATGTATGAGTAGTTAGTTGTGCCTTTTGATCTCATTAATGCACCTAGTACTTTTATGAGGTTGATGAGTGAGGTTTCAAAATTATTCTTGGGTAAACTTGTGATTATGTACCTAGATGACATTTTGATATTCGGTAAAACTAATGAAGAGAATCTTGAGCATGTCAGACAAGTATTGCAGAGAGTGAAAGAGGAGAAATTTTTGATTAACCTAAAGAAATGTCCATTTATGAAGGAATAAATTGTGTATCTTGTGTTTTTTTTTGGCTGATGGCTTGAAGATGGATCTTGAGAAGGTGAAATTTATCCTTGATTGGCCAACAACTAATAATGTTGGAGAGGTAAGATCATTTCATGCATTGGCAAGTTTTTATAGGAAGTTCATCATAAATTTTAATTCTATTTGCAATGTTATGAATAAGACTATGAGAGGAGATAAAAAGGATTCCAAGTGGATGCATGGAGCACAAAAGAGTTTTGAAATATTGAAATAGAAGATTACAGAATTGCTTACACTTGCTTTGCTCAATTTTAGTAAAGTTTTTCAAGTTGAATGTGATGCTAGTGGAAGTTTCATTGGAGTTGTTTTGAGTCAAGAAGGAAGACTTGTAGCTTACTTTTGTGAGAAATTGAATGATGCTAAGAGAAAATATTTAGTTTATGATCAAGAATTCTATGTTATTGTTCAAGGTTTGAAGAAATGGAGACATTATATAAAGCCTAAGGATTTTGTGTTGTATACTAAACATAAAGTTTGGTAGTATCTGGGGAGTCGAAATAGGTTGAATTAGAGACATATGGAGTGGGTTGAGTTTTTCTAGAACTTTTCCTTTTCTTTGAAACATAAGAGTTAATAGTCAAACAAGGTTTCTAATTCTTTGAGAAGAAGAAGGAATTTGCTGACATTTATGATAGTTGATGTACATATCATAAAAGAGAATCATAGTGGTGGACTCGATGGACATTTTGGAATTGATAAGATAGTGAAGTTGATTTTAGATAAGTACTTTTGGCTATAGATTTATAAGGATGTGAAAAAGATGGTAAGAAGTTGTATAATTCATCAAACAACATAAGGAACTAGTCATAATTTGGGATTATATTCATCATTTCCTATACTTGATAAGCCTTGGAAAGATATCAATATGAATTTTGTTCTTGGTTTTCCTAGAACTCAAAAATGTAATGATCATATTTTGGTGGCAGTTGATTGATTTTCAAAGATGGCCCATTTCATACCTTATAAGAAGACAACTAATGTTGTACATGTAGCTAAGTTATTCTTTAAAGAAGTGGTAAGATCACATGAATTTCCTAGAGCTATTGTTTCAGATAGAGATACTAAGTTTATGGGTTATTTTTAAAGGACACTTTGGAAGAATTTGAATACATAGTTGAAGTTTAGTTCTACATTTCATGTGCAAATAGATGGACCAACTAAGATTGTGAACAAAAAATTAGGTAACTTTTCGAGATGTTTAGTTAGAGATAAACCTACTAGTTGGGACTTGATTTTGGCACAAGTAGAGTTCCCATACAATAATTTTGTGAGCATGATCACTAAGAAGGCACCTTTGGATATTGTTATTAGAATGATTCCTAAGGGAACTATTGAATTGAGAGATCTAAACCTTGAGAAAAAGAGAAGTGTTGAAGCTAAAGAATTTGCAAATTTCATAAAGGCTTTACATAAGGAAGTTAAAATGAACCTGGAAGAGAGTAATCTAGAATACAAATAGAGAGAAATAAAAGGAGGAGACATAAATCATTTGAAGTTGGAAATGAGGTAATGATTCACTTGAAGAAAGACATATTTCCATTTGGTACCTATAGTAAGTTGAAGATGAAGAAGTTTGGTCCCTATAATATTCTAAAGAAGTTTGATAGAAAAAATGCTTTTGAAGTTGAATTACCAAAAGACATGGATATTTTTCCTATATTCAACATTGTAGATATCTTTGGGTAATTTGAATTAGATGATAAGCTAAAATGTATCTTGGATTATCCTAAGAAGAAAATATATAGCATTGAGAAGAACTTGAGTAGCCAAATAAGTAAAAGCACATGAGGAAGAGATTACACAGAATACCTAGTTCTGTGGAAAGCTAAACTAGTTGAAGATAGCTCATGGATTATGCAAGACGAGTTGGATCTTTATGATTTAGGTTAGAATATCAGTCATGCTTGATGTGGATATCAACTCTTTCTTAACCCAAAGTGTTTGATGCAGAAGCATCTTGGGTCTTTGGGCAATTGACCTATCAGCTAAATACCTCAATAACAAAGGATTGGAAATCCTTTCACATTGATTCCATGATTAGATAGAATCATGTATTTTCCTAAGAATAACATACTGACTTCATTTTATTTTTTTAACCCGTCTACATAAGCTTGAGAGGGTGGCTACAAATTATATGCTTCAATTCCTCTTTAAGTCATTACAACTAAAATAGAAAAGGATTTTTGAAGGAAACTAAGCTAGGAATTGAAACAACATCTTATCTCAAAGCTTAGAGTAATGTTCCAAACATTAAATCTATCTATGCACCTATCTTGTAGGAACAGTTTAATGATTTTGATATCAATGGTTTCAAGAATAGTAGAAGTCTACATTGCAAAGAAACAAATAAGGAAATGAAATCTATTCTAACAAAGTAGTTCACTCACCAAGTGGCCCCCCTTAGATAAGTGAATAGAAAAGACAATCAAAATTGAAGATGGAAACTTAAACTTTGTATTATATTCATTCATAGTAAGATATTACATCTGATTAAAAACAAGATTACACACTACTATTATGAACAATCAATCTATTCTATCTTTCTCCTACCAAAAACTTATTTCAAAGCTACATCGGACACTATTTAAAGGAAAACTACAACAACTTCCTACTTCTATGATCATTCCATTAATGAGGATCAATTACATATTCATAAAGTTTACAATAGAGATATCGTTAACTATGATGTAGCTCCTCCAAGAATATAGCAGGTTGAGGGAGCTATATTTGTACACTGCCATAATAGAAATCACACAATAATCTACTTATTGCATTGATTCATCAATCTGGTAGGCTTTGATTTAGCATTGAAATGTTGACTTTGAATATGCATGGCAAGAACTTACAAAATATTGAATGCAACAACTTTCACATACATATATTTATTTATTTCATCATCAATGTTAGAAAAGGTATAGTGTTCAAACTATCACTCTTTGTAAATCCTATGGCTACAAGAAGGAATCTACCCAAACATAACATGGATGAGGAAACATTTATCAGCATGTAATAATCCTTCATTATACCATAGAAGTCCATAGATTCAAGAAAGCACAGCATATCTAAACTATCTATACTTCAATCTTCATGTCTTAACATATAGATAATATATTCATAAAAATATAAGTTCCTTTGCTTAAATCATAGAGTCATAAAATGTTTCTACAAGATAATTGTCTAAAAACAAGACAAAAGGTTCTCAAAATAATGGCCTTTTAGAGGCTCATTATTGCCCCCAACTGATCAATTGCTAGTCCCCAGCAATCATGAAGTTCCTGGTCTAGGCCCGCACTCTCCAGTCACTAGGTGTCCTTTCTCCTAGCTCATTCTTCACATAATCAAAGTAACCTTAATTTTTCTTGAGCCTCTTCTAGTGTTGAACTTCAGTAGTCATGTCATGATCTTTTGCATTGTCATTTGTTGCTAGTAATGACTGTAGGAGAACTAGGGGTTGATACCTTAATGATAACCAATGTTTGCACTAATTTCTCCCCAAATCAATATACCAAGGAATCATAATAGTAGCAAGAATCAAGTTTTGTGGAGAGTGGGGTTCTCTTATTTTTATATTATGTGGCATTCTAACCCATAATTGCCTTGAGGAAACAATTGTTGTCTCAACATTCTAAGATAAGTGTTGTTCCCAGTCTATAAATGTCATACCCAAAATTTACAAGACAAAAACACAACTTTTTTTTTTTTTTTTTGAAACTAAACCTAAGGTATCACATGTTGACATGTGCATAATTCAATAAAGCTATCAAATAGTTAGGTGGCATTGCCAGATGATTTTCCCATTTGATACTTCAATACCACTACTTATATGCCTTCATGGGAGACCACAAATCATTTATTGAAGTTCAGGTGATGGCACATGGTCTAGATTATGATTGTTTCCAGCGAATAATCTTTCTCAAGGCCTTGTTGTGCACATTTTTTATAAGTGATATCACTTTTAATTTCATAACCTATCTTGAAAACAATTTTGTATTCCTAGATGTGGGATATCAATTCCTTATATAGGCTCACAACTTAATCAAGGCTATGTATTGATGGTAGGTAGTCCTATTCATTCTAGTATGTATATGTATTTTCAATATTAGGGTTATATATTAAATTTTAGTATTTGACATAGGTGGATGGATTAGTTATATTAGGATGATAATATAAATAAGAATCTTATGTTTCTACATAGCTATCACCTCTTCATAATGTACTTTATTTCACACTTCCATCTTATCTTTTAGATAAATAACTTTACTAAAATATTAAGTATCCTATACTTATCAACATTATCTTTAGCTAATATGCTTACTAAGGCATTCAAAGATGTGATATACACAATCAATTCCCTTACTAGATTCCATCCTTCAAAGACAAACTAATCAATCGAATAATTCTTCTAATTATTACCAATGTCCATTAATGACCTTTTTCTATTAAATATTCATTATTGAATCGTTTCCATCTAACTTCACTTAAGCCTCCAACACTTTACTACCTATTTTCTAACTGTATTCTCTAAATGAACTATCACCAAAGCTTACAAGTAACCTTGAATACTTGCTAATTATTACACTAGGTATTATCCATACTTATCTTTTTCTAATTATTAGACCTCTCGTACTTAATAACATGATCACTAACAATTATATTTACAAATACCTAGTACACAATACATCTACCGACTACTTCATCGCTTTCATGCTAGTAGATTCCATCTTGTTAACCTTACATTTCCTAAATTACACCTTCATCCCATCCATATCCTCTCAATGGCTCATTAGCTAAATCGTTATATATATATACTTAAATTTATTTATTTTATTTATTTAATTAATTAATTATTATTTTTGTTGGTCATTATTATTATTATAATGATTATTTAAAATTTAAGTTACATGTACTTGATAAGGTAGCTTCATAAGCTATACTAATTTGACATAAGTATTCTATGTACAAAATAATACATAATATGAATGCATATAGGTATGCAACATATAACTACATAAGAATATATTTATGAACTCATTCAATAATAAATTGTTATTATTTATTTATTTTCAATTCTTTTAACATCAATTAATATTTATATCTAGTAACCATAGTAGTGTACTAAACTAATCTTACTTATGACTCATAACTTTACCACTTTCCTCCTACTAATCTAACTCATACATATCTATTTACTAACTATATTATTACTAACTACTGATCTATTCCATACTCCTTTACCTACTAACTACCTTAATGCTAACTTGAAATCTCCCCTTTCTCACTTGGCATCCTTTCTTATCAACACTTAAGTACCTAAGTCACCTGCCCAACGTATTCCAAGACTCCTTGGTTTTTTTAAAACTTTTCCTCCCTTCCCTATGCCATGCACTTGGGAGCTAGGCGAATTCCAAGGAAAATACATCTTATCCTTGTGAGGGGAGAGAGGGTTAGGTGAGGGGGTTGTCTAGGGGGTCGGTCTTGATGGGGAGTATAAAGATGAATTTAATTTAATTTTTTTATTATTTTGTTAGAGTTCTCTGTTCCTTTTTTTTGGGTGGGCCTATGTTATCCCATTATTTTGTTTTACTTTATTTTCTATTTATTTATTTTTCTTCATATAGGATCATTAATTTTATGCGACCCATTATTCCTATCTAATCATGAGTCCCTTGCAAACATGCTTGTTCTAATGTAGGATAAGTTTATTGTTTTCTTTAATAACAAGATTTTAAATAATATTATCCTACATATTTTAATGGTCTATATTATAGGATGGTCTACTTTCTTTTCTCCATACCATTTCCAAAGAGGAAATGTATATCTTCAACAAGGTTTTATTTTGTATCATATGGTTTACTCTTCCAATTTCTTTTAGAGAACCACAATTATGGGTATAAATGTTTTGACTTACTTCCCTATTACTTATATTTAGGAGTTGATATTACTCTTGCATCCATTTAACCCATGAATTTATGGTACTCAATTTTTTTTTTTAACTCTTTGTTTACATTACAAAAATTTCAAATATAAGTGAGCCGAGGGATGAGAAGACTCACATAAATGAAATTTCTTACACTAAAACATATCAATTCATTTCACCACGCATACATAAGAACCATTGAAAATTTTGATATTATCCATTTCATCAAAATTCATAATAGAAAATCTTTAAATGAACTTTTTAAATTTTAGTAAATAGTCATCACAATATTCTCCTCACATTTAGAATTTTGTAGAGTTTAGTTATTAATTTAATACAAAATCAAGGCAAGAGCAAGGAACTAAATTGCATAGTTCTATGTAGCTTTCACAATATTAGATATTCTTTTACAAGAAATGTTCTTTTCTTTCCTATTTAATTAACTATGATAAGAATACAATCTTTCTCTTAAAAGGACAAATATATGAAAAATCTTTGTGTTCTCTCTACACATCTACTACAATATACAATGGGAAGTGAATCTCCTTCCACATTTCAGCAACACGACAATGGAAACTCAACATCATAAATACATTATGAGATGACAAGGAAAAGATCTATCTCTTCACAATCACTTTGTTCACCAACATAGCCAAGGGTGAAACCCCAATCTCTCCAAGGAATCCATCTTCACAAACCTACAAACACACACAACCTAGGAACCATGGAGGCTCACCTCCCATCCTAGGCTTCTATGAAGCCACCAACCGAGTAGAGGAAACAAGATTCAAACCAAGTTTCATTTCAATCTTACAATTGTATGAACATCACATTACAAACTTGCACAATCCCATCCCAAGGTTATTTCACAAAGGTTCACCAATGGAGCCTTGAAGATAGGGTGAAGGTGTGCTTTCAAAAAGGAGACTTTCCATATCATACCATACCTACAATATATATAAAAAATCATGCCCTTTTGGGGATTTTCACAAATTAAAAAATTCCATGCCCTTTTGGGGCTTCCAAAAACATCCTCCAAACATACTTCCAATAGTTATAGCTTCCTTGAAGCCCATACTCCATTAACTTCCTTTCTACACCATTTTTCCCTTATTACCCCCAAAGAAAGATATGAATGAATATGGCATATAATGGAGCCCATACTACAAGGTTCTTAACTATATTTCAATTCCAACTAAGCCCTTCACCCTGGACTTCTCTTCCCTTCCCAAAGGGTGAGTGAAGCCCTCACACCCATAACAACACTTGACATTCAATTCGAAAACAAGCAGATTCAAGAAAGGGAAAAAAACAAGAAATTTCATGAAACACAATGCACATTCATAACACCACAACACAATACAAAGATTCACAATGGCACAACACAATACCAAAATCTACCATCCAAAGATTCACAATACAATGCAAGACCCCATAAAAAATGCTCCATGCTTGCAGATTTACTATGCAATACTAAAAGAAAGAAAATGCACATGGTTTGAAGCACCAACCTTCGTCCAAGCTAAGGCAATGATAATTTTTGTAGAGTTCCCTTAGTCCTTCTCCAAATCCTAATTGTCTCTACACTTATAGAGTGGGTGAACAACCCACTAATTTGACCAAGACTCCCTAATAAGGCCTTCCCACTAACTATTTTAGAAAAGACATCAAGCCACTCCCTCTTACAACTTGTCTCCCTCTAAGTTTTCTATATTTGACTTAGTGAAAACATGGGAGAAAACACATGTGACAAGTCCATTTTCGAATTGAAGGAAGAATGCATGGGTAAAGGGGCCCCTAGGCTGTCTAGTCACTATCATGGTCAAAATTAGGCCCCTAACATGTTATACTATCACATGGGTAGCTCACTTTTACATAAAAGACAATCTGGGACCACCTAATGACCCCTCAAAACCCTAGCCAAGTCCAAATTTGAATTTCCTTTGATTTTGACCCATCCTACCCCTTTTCAAGTGGGTTTACTTACTCATTAGCAAGGTAATAAGTTTTAGGGTAAAATGCCACCATGACCCAAAACCCTAGATGACATGTCATTGCACACAAAATCCACAAGTGTCAAGTGACACATAAAAGTACATTCCACATCACCATGACATGTCCCTAATAGATCTTTATGATTAAACATTTCCTCATACAAGAAAACTTACATTTATGAAATAAAATACATCACAATGAGGATTTTGAACCTTCCAAATATTTTCCTTGGCTAAACTATGTTCAAATAGGTTTGGAACTTGTTTCCCCCAAAAATTTCCATGGTTCCACTTCCTATACACTAAACTCGAGCATCAGTAGTCCAAGAAGGTCATATAAAATACATATCATAAATGGATAAGAATTCAAATTTTACGTAATCCATAGTAACCTAATTCAATGGAACTCCTTTACTTAATCATCTCAATATAAATATTCAAAATGTTAAAATATCAAAATCTACATATCAACATTAATATCTAATCAAAATTCATTTTGTATCATAGTGATGGAATGTTGGATCTATACTATTAAATTAGTCAAAAATGGAAATCAGTTCTAGATACATATTTTAGGTGAAAATCATCAAATGAAAACATCTCAACTAATATCCTTTGATTTAGTTAAATATCATTTGGTTCCTGCCAATATCCTGTTGTCATTATGGGATAATTATAAAGTGTAACAATTATGTCAGGTAGACAGGATGTTTTCATAGCCATGTCACATAGTTTTAGGATCCAATCATAGAATAAATTGATTATATTTTATTGGTTCGTAAAATCTTTCCTTATAAATACCAAGACATCCACCTAATTGACTCATCACATTACATCATATCAAGCTCTTTTGTGTAGACTTTTATCCAAAATTTGATAATTGTTTTATCTTATGACTATTAATATTATTCCCAAGAGTGGGTGTCAATTCATCTTTCCATACTAGCCATCTAACTTAATTATCCTAATAGAACATCAAGTACCAAGAACCCACCGACATAGTTTCTAAGTTATGGTACCTCAAGTCTTTATTCCATAGGGTCTTAACTCATCAACCTAATGTAATTTGAACATGATACTTAGAGAAATGATGACTACAATATACATTAGTCTCAATAAGATTTTAGGTTCATTATAAATCAAGGAATTGATTCCAAGACCTTCATACCATCGTTCTATCATAAGGTGTAAGGTAACAATCTATCATTCACAAGTGACAACACATAACATCTTATCTCCTTTATTGCTCTTGGGCCTAACCATATTCATGTTATTAAGATAGCTAAGGTACTAGGGAAGGGGCATTATAGTAAAGGCTCGTTCTTTGACTAAACTCACCTTACCAGGTCCTATAGGATTGTCCAAAATAGAAACCCAATCCAGATATGTCTGTCTAGAATGTTGAACTTCCAGTCTCATGAATAATGGTGTTGTCATTTTATTCTCCCTATAAGGTGCAGCTTGATGTTCTATGCTTATTTCATTTTGTATCCATGACATTATTTCTCTTAATTACACATTGTCTACATACAAGACTAGGTTCCACTTAGTATGATTAAGCACTACCAAATTATGAAGATATAATTCACACAATAAATTTTTCAAAGCCATGGGAATAGTTCAAAATGCATCATAAAACTCATGTGGGGTAGAGATAGAGGGATTAAGACCTTCCACAATTCTAGTCAATTTATAATTTGAAAATTTTACTTTAAGAAATAAAGCATATACTGGCGATGGCAACCTACATTCTATTAATTCAGGAATCAATCTTATGATCTACTCAATTCTTCTCTTCAAGACTTTATTTTAATTTGAACTCTATTTCAATTAGTAACTCTACTCATTAACAACATTCTTTAATTTTTTTTCTCCAATTTCCATTGAGCTCTCTACCATAACAACTATTAAAAAAAATCAATTCGTACACACAAATGTGTAGACAGATTGGGTGGGGCAATGGCTATTGATTAAAGAGGTCTATCTATTCAGGTGTCAAATGAGGAGTTTTATTGATACTCTATAGTGTGGAGCACTCTCCTTTTCTTATGACAACTATTGTCTCCACATTTTCTTTCATACTAGATTCAGTGGTTGTTGTAGCTAATGTGTCTAACCGTTCTTGATCCAATTTTTCTAGTACTTCCTTAAAGATTTTAGGTCTAAATTTTGGATAGATCTTCGAAGCAAGATCTATATAATTTTCACTCATATCTTTCATATTATGGTTTTCCTTAAAATCCTTAGATATTTCAAGCTCACCAAACTCCTTATCATTGTGAATAAGCACATAATCAACACTACAATCAGCTTTGGTTTGTAGATTCTAGGTTTTGCTCTCATTTTCACTAGCTTCAATTTAATACAATTTTTCCTCTAGAGAGGACTTTTTTTCACATTTAGAAAACTTAGGGATAATAATGGGAATAGAGGCTTCAGGAACCATACTCTCAAAGAGTTTCACACTCTGCCTCGTGGGTGGTGTTGACAAGCATGGAGGATTCTTTCATTTTCTCTTTCTTATAGTTATTTCCACTACAAGTGATTTAGGAGGTTTTTCTAGATTTTCCTCCTCTTGAGAGTGCAGAGTTTCATTAAGGTTACTCTCCTCATTTGGTTTTTGTTCTAACCTTTCTGATTCAAGTTCCAAAATATTACCTTTGTCTTTCTTAGTGGAAGACCTATTCTTTGCAGATGATGGGGCCTCAAGGGCACTAGCAACTTCTACATTTTTTCTTTTCTTTTTGTTAGCAATGGAGGGTTCAAATTTGTAAATCCTCTTCTTAGTCAATATAGGACTAGAGGGAGAGGCTTCAAGAGCATTTTCAGCTTTGGGAACAACTTTATAGAAACTAGTGGATGTTCTTTTCCTATATTCAACACCATGGCCTCTAGGGCTGACCAACTAAGGCTCTACCTCTTTTAACTACAAGAACTCCTACCATGACCCAATTGCTTGCTTATTCAATTCCCTTTCTACAATTAATTTTATAAAATAAAGGTGAGAGACTGACTGATCTTTTCCTGACTACACTAGAGAAGCTTGCTTGTTAACAAAGTTAAATAGGAAATTTGGAAGGTTTACCTATCTGTAATCATGATGTAGGTGATCCAACATCTTGAAATGGAGGGCATGAAAGTATGTGTAATATCCTTCACATGTGAAGTACTAGATTGTAAACATGGCTAGTTGAATAAATTGTAAGGAAACTCAAGTGCAGAAACAACTTCCTTCACTAATCTCTTAAGAGAAGTATGGTGCAAATCCTATTAAATCTTTTACACCTACAGATTCAATATCATGTAAACAACAATATTTCAGCCAAGCAAGCATAAAGAAAATAGACAGAGAAAGAAACACATAACACAAAGATTTTTCAGTGGGGAAAAACCTTTCAGTAAAACAACCCCACCCCTCCAGAACCTACACAATGTATTATCTTCAACACAAGGTTACAATACACTTGCAATGCAAGTTCAACAGCGACAACAGAAGACTCCAGTAGCAACTCACAGTACCAACAATACACTATTTCACATCCACCTCTTCGCAACCCTAAAAATGCTTATAACATGCGCTTCACTTTTAGGGCTACTCCCAAAGGTAACCGTATTAGGGTTTTACCATTCTCTGAGAAAATAGGAACCCTAAAAAAAAATTTGAACCCCACTATTGGGGTAGAGTGTATAGTACTCAAATTTATTAGTTGCCACATGTCTTCACCTGTCATTCAATCTTCCTAACATAGCTCTTACGTGTCATAGGAATCTGTCATAACCATTTAAGCAATGATCTCCTTATACACAATTCAAGATGCCAACACATCAACATTATTTGCAACAAATACATTTTACAAAAAAAATAATAAGAATAGTAATTATCCAAGGTTGAGACACCTTATTCCTAACATTCTCCCACTTGTCGAACACCTTGTAAGAGCAACAAGAACATAATAGGAACTAACTGCTATAGGCCAAAAGGCCCATAGACTCCGAACACCATCTAAACTTCTCAGTGCCCATTGGTTTTGTTAATGCATTTGCAACATTGTTCACAGTATCTACCTTCTCCAAATTTACCTTTCCATCTTCCACCATATCTCTCACAAAGTGAAACTGCACATCAATGTGCTTCATTATGGCATGGAAAGTTGGATTCTTCGCAAGGAAAATAGTGCTCTGACTGTCACACCAAATAGTAATATGTTCTACATCAACACCAACATCAGAACACAATCTCTTAAGCCAAATGGCTTCCTTTCAAGCATGAGTAGCAGCCATGTACTCAGCTTCTGTAGTGGACAAAGCAACCACAGGTTGTTGCTTGCTCATCCAACTGATGGCACCACCAAACATAGTGAACACATAAGCACTGGTGGATCTCCTACAGTCAATATCACCTACCCAATCTGAATCCACAAACCCATGAATACAAACTGAATGTAGAGATCCAGAAGAATTGCCATGATAACATATGGAGTAATCTGATGTACCCCTCAAATATCTAAGTACTCGCTTAACTACATCCCAATGTACTCATCCAAGATTAGCCATAAACTAAGTCAAGACTTCCACTGCTTGGGCAATGTCTGGTCTAGTACAAACCATAGCATACATAAGATTGCCAACTATAGTAGCATAAGGTACTATCCTCATGTCCTCCGTCTCACTAGGAGATTTCGGACAATCATCTATAGATAACTTTGTTCGCCATAGGAATAGGAACACATAGTGGTCTACAATTTGCCATGCTGAACCTGTCCAACACAGACTTCACATACTTACTCTGACTCAACCAAAGTTTTTTGTTAGACCTGTCTCTACCAATTTCCATACGCAAGATGTACCTAGCTGGCCCAAGATCTTTCATCTCAAACTATGCTGACAACTGAGATTTAAAATTAGAAATCATACCCTTACCCTTCCCAAATAGCAACATATCATCAACATATAATGACACAATAAGAAGGCTATCATTTTAAATTCTGAAATAAACACAATGATCTGATTTCAATCTTACAAATCCAATTGACAACACAAAAGCATAAAACTTAAGGTACCACATCCTAGGAGATTGCTTCAAACCATATAGAGATTTCTTTAATCTACAAACTAAGGATTCTTTACCATTAAAAATGTAGTGCTCGGGCTATGACATATAAATCTCTTCCTCCAAATCACCATAAAGGAAAGTTGTCTTTGCATCTATCTATTCTATCTCTAAATCATTTGATGCAGCAAGAGATAACAAAAATCTAATGGATGTCAACTTTGCAACAGGAGAGAATATTTCACCATAATCTATTCCCTCTAACTGTGAATACCCCTATGCAACAGATCTAGCTTTG
Organism: Cupressus sempervirens; assembly: GCA_028749045.1. NCBI lineage: Eukaryota > Viridiplantae > Streptophyta > Pinopsida > Cupressales > Cupressaceae > Cupressus > Cupressus sempervirens. The sequence continues at coordinate 502,028,669 of CM053784.1, forward strand.
TACCTTTCAACACTACCATATGCACAAAATTTCTTCTTGAACACACATTTATAGCCAACAGATTTTCTCCCTTTAGACAAAGGTACAAGGTCCCAAGTTTTTTTTTTCTCTAATGAAGCCATCTCATCATCCATAGCCTCAATCAAAGAACCTGCATCTTCCATGCCCAAAGCCTCTTTCACAGATCTAGGCTCATTAGTGTTAGTAATCAAAGCAAAAGCACAACTGGAATCTAACATAGAATAACCAAACCTTTCTGTTTGCTTTCTTTCTCTCATGGATCTCCTCAAGGGCTGAGGTTGAGGTTGTTCTTCCTCTTCTTCTAAACTATCAGAGCTCCTAGAGCTCTCCTCATCATTAGACCCAACATGGTTTCTCTGTTCAATCTTCTCAGGGGTAGGAGGCAACTGAACAACATCTTTTTCCTTTTCTTTTTCATCTGGTTGTAGAAAAATAGGAGAAGATGTTAACTCTCTAAAAATAACATTTCTACTATACAACACCTTACTAGTCATAGGATCCCAAAGCTTGTATCCTTTCACACCAGCACTGTACCCAATGAAAATACATTTAACAGTTGTGTTTTCCAACTTAGATCTTTTCTCCTTTAGAACATGTGCATAAGCTTCACAACCAAAAACATGAAGATGTCTAATTGAAGGCTTCTTACCAAACCACACCTCCATGGGTGTCTTACCAACAAGGACTAATGTAGGAGATTTGTTAACCAGATAGCAAGCAGTGGCCACAGCTTCGGCCCAAAACCTTTGTTCTAAACTAGCTCCACTAAGCACACTCCTAGCCTTCTCCATTAGTGTCCTATTCATTCTCTCTGCAACTCCATTTTGTTGTGGGGTATAAGGAGTTGTCTTATGCCTCTCAATACCTTGTTCTTTACAGAACTATTCAAACTCTGCTGAGCAAAACTCACCACCATGTTAGTTCTCACACACTTAATCTTCTTACTAGTCTGATTCTCTACAAGGGCTTTAAATTCCTTGAATCGACTAAACACTTGTGTCTTACTTTTAAGGAAATAAATCCATGTCCTTCTACTGTAATCATCTATGAAAGATACAAAAAATATAGACTTGGAGATTGAAGGAACTTTTAGAAGACCAAATACATCAGAATGAATAAGATCCAAAACATTAGAAGATTTGTGAGAACTAGAGTAAAATTGAACACGATTTTGTTTACCATAGACATAGTGTTCATTGGAGTCAAACTCAAGATTGCAATCATTTGACCCCTCAACGAGATTTTTATTTTTCAGGGTTCTGAGACCCTTTTCACCAATGTGACCGAATCTCAAATGCCACATCATTGTCTTTTATGCAGGAAGCTTACATTCCAAAGTGTTTGCATTGCCATCAAAACCAATAACCATAGTATTCTTCACTGCTCATTTAGATGGTGAGGATGAAGAACTATTACATAGAGGAATACATGCATCAAAAGTTGATCAAGCTTTGATACCACTTGTAATGAAACTCAGGTGCGGAAACAGCTTCCTACACTAATCTCTTAAGAGAAGTATGGTGCAAATCCTATTAAAATCTTTTACACTTACAGATTCAATATCATGTAAACAACAATATTTCAGCCAAGTAAGCATAAAGAAAATAGATAAAGAAAGAAACACATAACACAAAGATTTAGCGGTGGGGAAAAACCTTTCGGTAAAACAACCCCACCCCTCCAGAACCTGCACAATGTATTATCTTCAACACAAGGTTACAATACACTTGCAATGCAAGTTCAACAATGACAATAGAAGACTCCAGTGGAAACTCACAGTACCAACAATACACTATTTCGCATCCACCTCTTCACAACCCTAAAAACACTTATAACATGCGCTTCAATTTTAGGGCTACTCCCAAAGGTAACCGTATTAGGGTTTTACCATTCTCCAAGAAAATAGGAACCCTAAAAAAATTTGAACCCCACTATTGAGGTAGAGTGTATAGTACTCAAATTTATCAGTTGCCACATGTCTTCACCTATCATTGAATCTTCCTAACATAGCTCTTATGTGTCATAGGAATCTGTCATAACCATTTTAGCAATGATCTCCTTATACACAATTCAAGATGCTGACACATCAACATTATTTGCAACAAATACATTTTACAAAACAAATAATAAGAATAGGAATTATCCAAGGTTGAGACACCTTATTCCTAACATAAACTCCATTGACAAGGATAATTTAGAAGTACCCTTTTTCTTATCAATGTCCAGTGGAGGATCCTGTTGTATACTAAATTGTGACTTAGTTATCCTTAGGTCAAACTGTTTCTCCCAATTTTTCCTTCCTAGGGCAACCCAATGACCTCAGCTACCACCTCTTCTGAGAACTCAATTCTTAGGCCTTTAACTACTACAACACCATCCTTTAAGATACTCATGAATTGAAGAGTGACATCTTCATCAAATCCTTTTAAACTAAGACAATAATCCAACCATCCCCTTGTTCTAAACATTTCACAATTGACTACATCACCCAAAAGAACTTGTTGATCAACTAGCTCATTCCTTTATAGAACTCCACCCACGGTTAATTCTAGCTAAATTGTGGGAAAAATCATGATGTTTTAGAGCTTGGTGAATCAAATTTTACATTATTATGGCTCCGGCCCAAGTTATTCCAAAAAAAATGATGTATACTTGGAGAGTTTAATGCACAATATCTAATAATATCCTCATTGCATCAAATTTCATAATTTTCACTCATGTACAGGTCTGTCACCCATGTATAGGTCTGTCACCCGAACACATTGCAAATCATCATTAAAAGTTAAGTAACTACTTTTAATGTCCTTAATTTCATAATGATGCAATCAAAGAAGGACAAGTCATCAACATGTGACATTAAGCATGCAATTATTTCTAGTCATCTCAATGAACTTTTGAAGTTACATGCATTTTGAAATTGATTTGAAAGAAAATATTAAATATTTCCCTCCCCCAACTAAATAAAGGTATGGGTCCCACCAGGCCAAGATATGCAAGAGTCAATAATTATAAATAATACCAAATCCTAACAAAGCATGAATAAAATAAAATTAAATGCATACAAAGTTATGTGGTAGGTACCTAGCAATTGCTACAAGAAAGATGGTTTAGAAAATATCATCAAAATTGATAGAGTGATGGGATGGAATGGTAAGATGGAAGAGAGAGAAGGTAAAGTGGAATGGATGTGAAGAAAGTACTTTCAAGAAGAAAATGTTTATTATGAATGCTTCGAATGGAGTCAAGAAGTATCAGGAGTCAAGGTAGGAGACCCAGACTCTTTGGCTACAAGAACAAAAATATCCTCATTGTGCTAGAATTGCTGTAGAAACTCTTCATAGATAATTGGTTTGTCATAAATCTTGAGATGATGCCCATTGACAAGTAACTTGAAGAAAATAATATCAATGGTAGATAGCTAAAATACACCATTTGGAAATACAACAACAATCTCATACAGTCCTAACCAACATGTTTGGAACTTCCCTGGTTTATGTTGGTACTTTGAGTCATAAAGAAGTGCTCAATCACCTACATCAAACATTTTTTGTTTGATAAACCTATCATACCACTATTTTCTCTAGTGTTGAATGAGCTCAATATTATTCAATGTAGATTTCCTCCATTCATCAAGATTGTTTAAACTCAAGATTTGGTCTTGTTGGGCAATAGTGAGTTCTATCCTGAGCTCCAAGGAAGTCGTCAATGTTTTATATTCAAATTTTATAAGCATTACTTCTGACTTACCATTAACAAGCTTGAAAGGAGTAAAACTAGTTATGGAATTCTAGGTGGTTCTATAAGCCTAGAGAGCTTTAGGAAGGCATGTGGCCCAATCCTTCCTATGGAGTGCTACAATCATGGTAAGAATGGATTCCAACTCCCTATTAGTAACTTCTACTTGACCATAGCCTAGGGATGATAAGGTGATGATTTACCATGTTTGATAGTATACTCCTTCATAAGAGTAGTTATCAAATTTGATGTAAACTTAGTTCCCTAATCAAATGTCAATATCATAGGAATGCCAAATTATGTAAAGATGGATTTATACAAAAACTTTTCCATGTTGATATCCCTTGGGTGTTTCATGGGTTTAGCCTCTGCCCATTTGGTTAAATAGTTAGTACACACCAAAATATAGGATTTTTCTTGTGAAGTAGGTTCAATGGGTCCTACAAAGTCAATCCCCCATTTTTGAAAGGGTGTGACAACTACTTGAGGCTGCAGGGCCATTTCATCTAATTTATTGGATCTTCCCATTTGTTGACATTTGTCACATTTCTTTCTATATCTAGTTGCTCTTGGCCAATAATACCTAGTTGCCAGGATTTTGAAGGTCATTCTTTTGGCTGCAAAGTGACCTTTATAGGGCTCATCATGACATGCCTTTAAGACATCATATGTTTCATCCTATCTTAGACACCTACACATGACTTGATCAGGTCTAGTATAGAACATAAATCCAATAATCCATCAATAATTAAAGCTCTTCTCTTCTAGTAAATTTTTTACTTGGGTGGAGAAGTGAACTAAAATTTTAGATGTGGTGAGGTAGTTAGCAATATCTGCATACCATGGGTTTTGTGCGGATAATAGAAAAAGGTGCTCCTCTGGAAAAACTATCATCAATGATTGTAGGATCATCAAAGACATGTATCTGAGAGAGAAATTCAGCTACCACATTGGCCTTACTAGGTTTTTCAACCATGGTGATGTTAAATTCTTGCATGATCAACAACCAGCAAGCCAATCTTCCTAAGATTATAGGTTTGTTCACCAAATATTTTATAGAAGAATGGTCAGTGTGAACAAATATTTCATATCCAGTAATGTAGTGCCTGAACTTATTAAGGGCATAAATGACAACAAGTAATTCCTTTTCAGTGACTGTGTAATTAAATTTTGTACCTTGCAAATTGTTATTGATGAAATAAATGGCATGTTCAACTGAGTCTACTTTCTGTCCTAGCATAGCCCCAATAGCATAGTCTGAGGCATCTATATGAATGTGAAAAAGAAGGCCCCAATTAGGTCCTCTCAAAATAGGTGTTTGTTAGAATTCTTTTAGAATAACTGAGAGGAGGCGAGGGGTGAATCAGTTATTCAAGGTCCAATAATGTCCAATACAATTTTTCTTTCTAGCCTTTTTACTTTCTTGTCAAATCCTTAAAGGCATATAATTGAAATTATCATGCATGCAATTAAACATTAAACAATCATGAAAAGTAAACATGCATCACCACATAACACAAAGGATTTTGATGACCCATAAATCCTCTAGGAATAAGAAGGTAAAACTAGGGTGGGGATGATACCCACAAAGTAACTGCACAATTCATTTCAACCACTTCTGATGGTTTGCCCTATTAAAGGCTACAACACACTGTTAAATGTGACCCTGTTAAAGGATTTCTACACCTTGTTAGGAGTGTGCCTTGGTAGAGGACTTAAGAATAGTCAACTTAGAATGCCAACTTGCTAAAGGATTTACATAGAGCTGTTAGGCCCACCCCAGTCCATGGGATTTACAGTTACCTTCTCAAAATAATCTTTTATCCCTCTCTAAGGATCTCCTATCCTTCTCCTAAGGATCTCTTATCCTTCTCCTAGAGATCTTCTATCCTTTTCTTGAGGCTTATCCACCTAGCTGTTAAGCTAACCTAGCAATGTAGGATTTCAATGTCTAATACAATGGTAAGAAAGTATTAGAGAGGTTTTGACCTGATAAAGATTGCAACTCTAACCCTGCAGATTTTAGATCACTCTTCTATTCTTTTCTTTGCTTGGCTTTTCTTCCTTACAGTGCTGACAACTTATCCACCCTTCAAGATCTGTCTCCTTGAGTTCTTCCACTCCTTATGCCAATGCACTCTATGGTCACTTGATCAACTCAGAGTCTTGATGCTCTGTGCTTGCTCCTCACTATGTCCTCTTCTTGACACTTCACACTAGCCTTCTCTTGGCTTCTTCACACAACCACACTTATGACCAACTCCCTCTCCTCTTTCGATCTTTGACTTGTAACTCCTTATAAAGGAGTTATGTTCTTCATTTCCTACTCAAACCTTCCTGCTCATTAATTTGATTTGATTTGGGAGAATGATATTGCTTTTTCCATAAAATTCATGATAAGTCCATCAACATTCGCCTTGAATTGGTTTACATGGTTTACATAAAATTTTGTGACATCTACTCATCATCCTTATCATCCAACACAAAATTCAATGTAACAAACTTATCGTTACTAATTTGGCGAATCTTTTGACTTAACAAATAATGCAGCAACTTGGCATCATTGGCTTACTAATGCTCGACTTTAACTGGGTTACTCGACTTCTACTACTATTTACTGATGCTCGACACTATCTAGTTATGGATTGCCCGGCATCCTCTATTGTTTCTACTTTACTCGGCACCTAAATCTTCCCTGTATTTCTCGGCTTCTACTATTTTCTTGAATCACTTGGCACCTGAAGGATTGCTCAACATCCACTACCTTTTTTTTGATGCTCAGCACTTGAAGGATTGCTCGACATACACTACCTTTTTTCTGATGCTTGGCACACACAAATGAACTTAGTTAAACCTTACATCTTTGATGTGTCTTAGTGTGTCCATTCCCTGTGTCTTAGAGTATGCCATCAATACATTGTTTCATCAATGGCTTAGCTGATCCTGATACTTCATTACAACATCATAACTTCAAGTTTTCTCTAGGTGCTCTAGTTACATCTTATTGATTGCCTCCTCCTTGTCAATCAACCAATATTGCCTCATCCTTGTCAATCAACCAATTGACAGTATTTGGATCACTTAAGAAATTTTCATTCCTAGAAGTAGCAAGTTTGACATCAATGACAAAACAATGATTGAAAGGATTCTTTACCAGTTCCATCATTCTTCATTCATGATCTTTTCAATCATTTTCAATTGTGTTGTGGTAAGAACTTCCTTAAGATATAGGAAGGATGTTGCACAATCATAGTCCCAAGAAAATTTAGAATCCTTTTTGAGTATGTTGTAGAGAGGTGCTACAAGTTGACTGAAGTTTTTAATGAATCTTCTATAATATCCAACATGTCCCAAATAATTGTGTACATCCTTCTACTTCTTTGGTGTAGGCAAGGTACTAATGACTTCAATCATTGCTAGATCTACTTGGATGCCCTTAGATGAAATGAAATGGCCTAGCACTACCCCTTCCTTCATCATCATAAAACATTTCTCACTATTTAGGAAAAGGTTATAGTCCTAACATCTTTTGAGTACCATTTCTAAATTTTCTTTTGCTTCTTCAAAAGAAGCACCATAAACAATAAAATCATCTATGTAGATCTCCATACAGTTAGCAAAAATATTTGGAAAGATATTGATGATAGCTTATTGAAATATGGTTGGGGCATTGCACAAGCCAAAAGGAAAAATTGAGCAGGTAAACATTCCCCATGACCAGGTGAAAGTTGTTTTTTTATTGATCTTCTAGGGCTATTTGTATCTAATTGTAACCATTAAAAATATCCAAAAATGAAAAATACTTTTTGCCAGCTAGGTTATCAAGGACTTGGTCTATAACGGGCAAGGGAAAATGGTCTTTGTTAGTGGCTAAATTGAGCTCCCTTTAATCTACACAAACTCACCAATTTCCTCCCTTCTTGGGTACTATAACCAAGGGTGAGACCCATTGGCTATCAAAGATGGAGTATATAAAACCAACAATAATAGTTTTTGTAATTCATTCTTAACTATATATTTAAAGATAGGGTTAACTCTCCTCTGAGGTTGTCGAACAAGTTTGAAGTCAGGGCTGATGTAAATTTTGTGAGTGTAGAGCATAGGGTGTAATCCTTTCATGTCCATGTAATCCCAAGAAAATGTGGTTTGATTCTCTTATATTAATTGCAACACAACTTTATGTTGAGAGGGTGCTAAGGTATTGTTTACATTCATTTCTTTTCCTAGACCAAGTTCCATCTCAATAACCTTATCTACAACGAATAATTGAGTAACAGGAGAATAATCCATCTCATGAGGTAATAATTAATGGAGAAACTATGAAGCTTCTAAACGATGTGATTTTTGGAAATATTATGATAGGCTAAGTTATTGAGATGGGAGGGGTGAATTAGTAACTTATAAAACTTAATCCTTTATTAGAAATTAATCCTTTATGAGTATTCTGATCTAATTGCATGCATTAGAAACTAAAAATATTAAAGAATTTATTACACTTTGACACACAATTTGGTGACCTAGAAACCTTCCAAATAGAAAGTAAAACTGGGGTGGGGATGATATCCACAAGGTTTAGTACTGCAGTATAAAGTTGGCCTGTTAAGACTTATAATGATCTACCCTATTAGGAGCAGTAAGGACTACTAGGTCCACCTTGCAAAAGGATTTACAAACATACAATGAAGTATGCACTCGGTAAAGAGATTTACATAAGATTGTTAAGTCTACCTTTTGAAAGGATTTGATTGATCCACCTGTTACGATGAAACAATAGTTGATCTCTAATCTACAACTTGGTTTGTTGAATGAGATTCCTTTGAGTCTAGTAATCACCTTGTTGTGATAGATAAATCTCTATTCCTCCTTATGCTGATGTAGCCTTTATAATTCACTTTTCTTCTCTTTTCTACTTATTACATTACTTTAAGCCATATATTGGATGTGATACAATATGTTACATATATACCAATCTAATATACAAATTACAAAGTCGACCACAATACAGGTTTACATAAAAACCACAAATTTGGCCCAACTGCAGGAACTTGGGTCCTAAAGATTGGCTTAGTGAGGTTCTAATACTCAACATCCACTATCAATGCTTGGCATCATCATGCACTCAGTAGATGTAGAAGCTTGGTCTGTACTGATCACTTCTAAGTAGTCTTGAACTTGGTCAACACTGGTGACTCGGTGAATACTATGAAATTCAACATATAAACTGATTCACTCAATTCGGACTACATAGCTTGATCAATGCTATCACTAGGAGCTTGGTATAAATTGAGTCACTTGGTTAATACTGAGTGGCTTGGTTAACACTAGACTTACATCACATGAATTGCAAAATTGGTAAGCACTGCACAACTCGGTTTGCATTGATAAACTTGGCATATATTGAGATGCTCGATTTATACTACTAATCAACACCTTGGTAGTAACTACTCGGCACAAACTAAATATTGTCCCTTGGACCTGGTAGCATGTGTAGAACTTGGTAGATACTAAAATGCTTGGTTCACATTGTTAATTGTACAATGTGCTTGGTAGATACTTACAATCTGAATAAGTGTATGTCAACAAACATGACTGTAGTGTCAAAAATCTCCCCCTTTAGCATTAGTAAAAAAAACACTTATCAGTCAAAACTGAATTCAAAACATTAAGAACATCTTTTATCCATCACCTTATGTCTCCAACTCGGTAGAGTATACTATTTTTGAGATTTTTAAAAATTGGTTTTGTAAGAGATGTACCTCTGAGTATCTGTACATGAATAATATTATAATGCTGCCCCATACATAATATATAGTATACTATACATCTTTTAACATATGATATATACATTTTCTCCTCTTTTCTGTATATCTTCTCTCCTTTATACAATATACATTTTCTCCACAATATACATCTTCTCCCACTTTTTGACATTAATGCTAAAGATGTATGCTATATATAATATATAGTAATATGCCAAAATGTGACAAGAAATTTGAATGTACCTTCAAAATTAACACCAATGTCTTGTCCTAATTCTCTTGCAACACCTTGCATGTGTGCAATACAATTTGCACTTCTGTTGATAGTTCTATCATGTGTTCTACAATGGAGAGGTTGTTGACATGGATGAGCATTTTAGCATGTGCAATGTGTTTATGCAATGCATCCATGTTTGGGAGAATCATGCCCTATATATCTATCAATATAGCTCTTATTCTTGCCTCTTCTCTTAGTAATTATGCCTACATATCAGTTACGAATTTGATCTTGTTGTAATGGGTAGAGCTGTAGCTCAGGTTAAGTTGTAACTATTGTGCACTTGCCTTCAGATCTTCACAAATCTTTGATAGTTTATCTTTTATTTCCTTAATGAAAACTAAAATATCATGGAGTTTACTGAATAATAAAGATGCATTGTTGTAGGAGGTCTCTAATGAGCCTAGAATAATAGATAATTCTACTTGATGGATAGCAATTTGTTGAGCAATAAATTCCAAAACTTTATTCTCAAACTTCTTCTCATCTCTCTACAACAATTTCTCTTGTCCATTCAAGTCATCATTGAATTTTTGTACTACCTTTGCTAACTGGTTCACAATTGGTTGAGAAGTGTCAACCTCTATATTTAATGCCTCTGCAAGGATATTCTTTGCATCTTCTATTATTTGGAATTCATTTTTCCTTTCTTCTCTAAGCCTCTACTACTTAGCTTTTGTCTGAAGAATTTCTCCAAAAACATGCATTTGATCAAGATTGAGATTTGAGATGTCCCAGTTAGGAATTACGATCTCCTCATCAAGATCTATGTCTTCCTCCTTCTCTTTTGCTTTACCAAAAAAAATTGTAATTAGCATACATGCCCAGCTGTAAGGCCTTATGGGTTATGGCCAGATATACAAAATACAATTCTCAGACCCACGATCATATAGAAATTTGCATTCTCATGCACATATCCTTCTCTTTCTATAACCTCTAAGTTATCTCTCCCTAATAACCAACCTAAAACTCAATCCTAGACCTCCTTAAATACTTGTGAGGCTACAAGTTAGCCTATCACAAAACTAAATCTTACATTAAATGCATACACAACCATAAGTCAACTAACAACAAGTATTAACTACCTATACCAAAATTAAATACGAGCAAGGTCAACCCAAACTAGGACAGACACAAACCACTCGACAAATGAAGACTTCACAAAAGAAACACTGGCACTCGACAACCATACGAACTTGGCAATTGAAGAGTCACTCAACAACAACTATGCACTTGGCATCCTCCAATGCTAGGAAACCATAGAGAACTTGATAACCAAAGGATCACATGGAAACCAAAGCAATCACTCGACAACCAAAGGAATCACTTGGCATCCTCCAATGCTCGGCAACCATGAAGAACTCAACAACCAAAGGATCACTCAAAAACTAAAGGAATCACTCAACAACCAAAGGAATCACTTGGAAACAACTAAGAACTCAACATCAACTAAATGCTTGGCAACCATGAAATCTCGAGAATGCAAGACATTGCAAGTCGGTAGAAAAGAAAAATGGGAACATGCACAATATTAGTGCAACTCAAGATGCTCCTGCATCAGACAACCAAGGTTGGAAGAAATGATTCTCCTAAATCATTGAGATGTTACAACCTAAGCTGAATCCAACTCAGATTGAGAAGTCCATGAAGCATCTTCAATAGGTCTATTCTTCCACTTCACCAAATATTCATAGTAATATTTTCCTCTTGTGCTCTTACCAACTCTCTGATCCAATATCTATTCAACTTCTTCAATCTGCTTCTTAAGATAATCTTCTAATACAATAACTTCATCATCTAACTCATGATACTTATATAAATCAACAACATTGAATATAGGAGATATATCCATGTCATTAGGTAACTCAACTTCATAAGCATTTCCAATATCAAACTTCTTCAAGATCTAACAAGGTCCAAACTTCTTCATCTTCAACTTACTATATGGTCCAACAAGAAATATTCCTTTCTTCAAATGAACCATCACCTCATCGCCAACTTCAAAATCATGATGTCTTCTAGACTTATTAGCATTCTCCTTATACTTTTGATTACTTTGTTCTAACCTCAATTTTACTTCAAGGATGGTAAAATGGTTTATAATATACATTCAGCTTGAGGATACATTTGAGATTATGTTCCATAATCATTCAAAATAATGGATGAAATTATTTCATCTTCTTCTTGAGCAGCTATAAATGATTATCTACCTAGCATCATCAATTGATGGATGGAATTGACTTCTAGATCATCATCACCCAAGTCTGGCCATGTCATTTAGTAACAATGGTTGAGTAGGGGAGTATAAAGTCAGGTTCTTTGTATGAATACTATTGAATATTGTCATCTTCTCAGATCAAAACCTTCCAAATAGAAAGTAAATCTGGTGTGGGGATGATACCCACAAGCTTTAATACTGCAGTATAAAAGGCTTTATTAGGAGCAATAAGAATTGCTAGGTCCACCTTGCAAAAGGATCTACAAACATACAATGAAGTATGCACTCGGTAAAGAGATTTACATAAGACTATTAAGTCTACCTTGTAAAAGGAATTGACTAATCCACTTGTTAGGATGAAACAATAGTTGATCTCTAATCTGCAACTTGGTTTGTTGAATGAGATTCCTTTGAGTACAGTAATCAACTTATTGTGATAGATAAATCTTTGTTGCTCCTTATACTAATATAGCCTTTATAATTCACTCTTCTGCTCTTCACTACTTATTACATTAATTCATGCCATATATTGGATGTGATACAATATGTTACATATATACCAATCTAATATACAAATTACAAAGTCGACCACAATACAAGTATACATAAAAACCACAAATTCAACCCAACTACAAGAACTTAGGTCCTAAAGACTGGCTTATTGAGGTTCTAATACTCGACATCCACTATCAATGCTTGGCATCATCATGCACTTGGTAGATGTAGAAGCTTGGTCTATATTGATCACTTGTAAGTAGTCTTGAACTCAGTCAACACTGGTGACTCGGTGAATACTGTGAAACTCAGCATATAAACTAAATCACTCAATTCAAATTGCATAGCTCGGCCAATGCTATCACTAGGAGCTCAATATAAACTGAGTCACTTGGTTAATACTGAGTGGTTTGGTTAACACTAGACTTACATCACAACTGGAAACTTGGTAAGCACTGCACAACTCGGTTTGCACTGATAAATTTGGCATATACTGAGATGCTTGGTTTATACTACTAATCAACCCTTTGTAGTAACTGCTCAGCACAAACTAAATATTGTCCCTTGGACCTGGTAGCAAGTGTAGAACTTGGCAGATACTAAAATTCTTGGTTCACATTGTTAACTATATAATGTGCTTGGTAGATACTTACAATCTGAATAAGTGTATGTCACTAATAACAAACATGACTATAGTGTCAAAAATCTCCCCCTTTAGCATTAGTGAAAAAAACACTTATCAATCAAAACTGAATTCAAAAGGTCAAGAAAATATTTTATCCATCACCTTATGTCTCCAACTCAGTAGAGTATACTATTTTTGAGATTTTTCAAAATTGGTTTTGTAAGTGTTGTACCTCTGAGTATCTGTACATGAATAATATTATAATAATCCCTCATACATAATATATAGTATACTATACATCTTTTCACATTTGATATATACATTTTCTCCTCTTTTCTGTACATCTTCTCCCCTTTATACAATATACATTTTCTCCACAATATACATCTTCTCTCACTTTTTGACATTAATGCTAAAGATGTATGCTATATATACGATATAATAATATGCCAAAATGTGAAAAGAAATTTGAATGTGCCTTCAAAATTAACACCAATGTCTTGCCCCAATTCTCTTGCAACACCTTGCATGTGTGCAATGCAATTTGCATTTCTGTTGACAGTTCTATCATGTGTTCTACAATGGAGAAGTTGTTGACATGGATGAGCATTTTAGCATGTGCAATGTGTTTCTAAAATGCATCCATGTTTGGGAGAATCATGCCCTATATATATATATATATATATATATATATATATATATATATATATATATATATATATATATATATATATATATATATATATATATATATATATATATATCAATATAGCTCTTATTCTTGCCTCTTCTCTCAATAATTTTGCCTGCATATCAGTTACGAATCTGATCTTGTTGTAATGGGTAGAGCTATAGCTCAGGTCAAGTTGCAATTATTGTGCACTTGTCTTCAGATCTTCATCAATCTTTGACATATTATTTTTTAGTTCCTTAGTGAAAACTGAAATATCATAGAGTTTACCAAATAGTAAAGATACATTTTTGCAGGAGGTCTCTAGTGAGCCTAGAATAGTAGATTATTCTACTTGATGGATAGCAATTTGTTGAGTAATAAGTTCCAAAACTTTATTCTCAAACTTCTTCTCAGCTCTCTGCAACTATTTCTCTTGTCCATTCAAATCATCATTGAATTTTTGGACTACCTCTGCTAACTAGTTCAAAAATGGTTGAGAAGTGTCAACCTTTGTATTTAATGCCTTTACAAGGATATTCGTTGCATCTTCTATTATCAAGAATTCCTTTTTCCTTTCTTCTCTAAGCCTCTACTACTTAGCTTTCTTCTGAAGAATTTCTCCAAAACTATGCATTTGATTAGGATTGAGATTTGAGATGTCCCAGTTAGTAATTACAATCTCCTCGTCAAGATCTATGTTTTCCTACTTCTCTTTTCCTTTTCCAAAAAAAATTGTAATCAACATACATGCCCAACTCTAAGGCCTTCTAGGTTACGACCATATATACAAAATATAATTCTCAAATCCATGATCATATAGAAATTCACATTCCCAAGCACATAGCCTTCTCTTTCTATAACCTCTAAGTTCTCTCTCCCCAATAACCCACCTAAAACTCAATCCTAGACCTTCTTAAATACTTGTGTGGCCATAGGTTAGCGAATCAAAAAACTAAACCTTACATTAAATGCATACATAGCCATAAGTCAGCTAACAACATGTATTAACTACCTATACCAAAATAAAATTTGGGCAAGGTCAGCCAAATTGGGACCAGACACAAACCACTTGACAAACGAAGAATGCACAAAAAAAAAAAAAACACTCGGCAACCACATGAACTCAGCATCCAAAGAGTCACTCAACAACAACTATGAACTCAACATCCTCCAATGCAAGGCAACCATAGAGAACTCGACAACCAAAGGATCACTTAGAAACCAAAGGAATCACTTAGCAACCAAAGGAATCACTCGATATCCTCTAGCACTTGGCAACCACAGAGAATTTGACAACCAAGGGATCACTTGACAACTAAAGGAATCACTCAGCAACCAAAGGAGTCACTTGGAAACAAGTAAGAACTCAGCATCAACTAAATTCTCGACAACCATGAAAGCTTGAGAATGCAAGACATTGTAACTCAGTAGAAAGGAAAATTGGGAACATGCACGATATCAGTGCAACCCAAGATGCTCCTGCATCAGAAAACCAGGGTTGGAATAAACGATTCTCTGAAATCGTTGAGACGTTATAACTTGAGCTGAACCAACTCAGGTTGAGAAGTCCATCAAGCATCTTCAATAGTTATGTTCTTCCACTTCACCAAATATTCAATAGTAATATTTTCCTCTTGTGCTCTTACTAACTCTTTGATCCAATATCTATTCAACTTCTTCAATCTACTTCTTAGGATAATCTTTTGATACAACAACTTCATCATCTAACTCATGATACTTATATAAATCAGCAACATTAAATATAGGAGATATATCCATGTCATCAGTAACTCAACTTCATAATCATTTACACTATCAAACTTCTTCAAGATCTTACAAGGTCCAAACTTCTTCATCTTCAACTTACTGTATGTTCTAACAGGAAATCTTCCTTTCTTCAAATAAACCATCACCTCATCACCAACTTCAAAATCATGATGTCTTCTAGACTTATTAGCATTCTCATTATAGTTATGATCACTTTGTTCCAACCTCAATTTTACTTCAAGGATGGTAAAATGGTTTATAAGATACATTTAGCTTGAGGATACATTTGAGATTATGTTCCATAATCATTCAGAATAATGGATGAAATTATTTCATCTTCTTCTTGAGCAACTATAAATGATTCTCTACTTAGCATCATCAATTGATGGATGGAATTGACTTCTGGATCATCATCACCCAAGTCTAGCCATATTACTTTGTCATTTAGTAACAATGGTTGAGTAGGGGAGTATAAAATCAAGTTCTTGGTATGATTACTATTGGATATTTTCATCTTCTTAGATCGATAAGCTATATAGGCATCTGTAGTGGCCAACCATGGTCTTTCTAAAATTAAAGGATATCCTCCCATATTAGCCTTTGGGGAGAGAACAACAAAATCAACAAGATACTCCTAGAAATTTAAGGTGACTATAACATCTTCTATCATCCCATTTTGTTTAATAGTAGAGCTATCAACAAGCAACAAGTTGAAGTATGGTGGGTGTCTCTCTAAGGCCAATGATATGTAGTCGACCTCCTTTGTCATGACATTAACATATGTTCCTAGGTCAACCAAAGTATTTTGGACTTAGATCCCATGAATAGTAACTATAACTATATGACTCCCAGGGTTAGAGTATTTAGATACAATTAATTTCTCTAGCATTAAGTCAAACAACTATCCTAGGACATGAATGCTTTTTGGATCTTTCTTCTTCCTTCCTAGATACTTAATGCTTCCTTAATAGCTTTAGTATAGGCAATAACTTCCTTAATAGCATCCAACAATGGTATTTTTACTATCATTTACTTCAATTGATTAAGAAAATTAATGGCTGCATAGTTCTCTATGGGTTGGCTTTGTTCTATCAACCTATGGGGAAATGGAGGTTCTTTGGCTACAAGAGAGGTTTACTAATTTGACTCATCTGTATACTCAGTAAGAGGATATTTAACTTTAGTTATTATAGGCTTTTGGGGTGCAGGAAAGTGGTGTCTGACCTTAAGTGAATATCATTCAAGGAGATGGCATAAATTTGTTGTTGAGCATGTTGTTTAGTATTGTTTAGATTAGGATTAGGTTGAATTGGTAGTTGGGTCTTCTTTGGAGGAGTATTAGTGGCTATAGGAGGAGGCATTAGAGCTTGCTATGTAGGTGGTGGCAAAATGGTTAATGACTAGATTGGATATTCCAATTCTGAGTTTGTTGCCAACCCTACTGAGGTTGTTGCCAACCTTGCTGAGGTTGTTGCCAATTATTATTTCCACTAAAACTAGTATTTTGAAATTTTTGTCATTGATTATTATTATTATAACTTTGAAGAGGATCTTGTGGCATATCTTGTCTTTCATCCCATGGCCTTCTTTGAGTGACATAAAGTACCTCTTCATTTGTATCAATGGCTTTGAACTCAGTTAACATTGGTTGTGTCTCCACACTTGCAACTAACTTACATCTGCAATGCCTTTTCTTTTCTCTACAATGTGGACATTATTCAGTCAACATGACCTCAACTTCATCTTTCTTTCTCCTAGCTTGCATGGTGTCTAGCTGAGTGGCTACACCATTAATGATGTCTTTCTTGAAATCTAATAGGAAATTAGATAATTCCATCTCAGATACTCTTGAACTACCATTGGACTTATGTGGTAGATCTCTAAATCCCCTACCTTTCTTTGCAATAGCTCTAGAATAATTTAGGCATATACTCTGTATATTAATCCAAGTCTTTTGAGTGATATCTCCTCTTTCCATAAGGTCTAGAGCTTCAATGTTTCCATCATTTACACCTCTCAAAAAAAGATGTTTATTTGATTCCTCATTTAATTGATGTTGTGTATTATGCTGTAGGTTGAACATGAATCGGGAAACATAATCTTCCAACGTTTCATCATCCTTTTAAGACATTTTAAAAATATCATCCCCTTTCAAAGCTTGACCCTTGTAGTATTCCTTATACCTTGTGAGAAACAAATTGCTCTTTGCAGGCCAATCTGCTACAACATTGGTACCCAACCCCATGAACCATCTCAAGAGCAACTTCTTTGAGGGTAGAAGGAAACAACTTTAGTTTGTGGGCATCAGTTGTATAGTCATAACTTCTACATAGTATGTCAAACTAAAAGAGAAAGGTTTCAGGGTCTTCAGTGGTCTGGCCATAAAACTTGGGAAGTGTAGGAGTAGGTATGTTCTTCAAGTTTTGGTTACCTTGTTGAGGAGGGATAGGAAAAGGAAATGTTGGTTGAGGCTAAGATTGAGCCATTCTTGGAGGGTGTACTGGTAGTGGTGCTTGATAGATGACAAGGGAAAATGGATTATCTTAGTATCTAGGTTCAACAAAGAGATCATTCAAATGCTAGAATTCATCAAAGGATGAGGGTATTTGTTCTTGAGCAACAACAAATGGATTTTCAAAAGGTTCTTCTTTGTTCTAATTGTGAGGTTCTTTAGGTTCAGGATTGAAAATGTCTTCTTGAATATTACAGGGAAGAAATCTCCCAAGGAGGTCTCTTCTTCTATGCATGAAACATAATGTGGAATCTAAACTAACATAATGACTTCAAGGTTGAATTAGATTGACACCTTCCTCAATAATGATGCCAAAAATGGATGGTTAACTAAATACCTTAGTAACAAAGGATTGGACATCCTTGCACATTGACTCCATGATTAGACATAATCATGTGTTTTCCTAAGACTAACATACTGGCTTCATTTTATTTTGTCAACCCGAGAGCGTAAGCTTGAGAGGAAGGTTGCAAAGTATATGCCCTGATTCTGAAGGAATGTTGAAGGAAACTAAGCTAGGAATTGAAACAACATCTTATCTAAAAGCTTAAAGTAATGCTGCAAACAATAAATCTATCTATGCACCTATGCTGTAGGAACAATTCAATGATTCTGTTATCAATGGTTGTAGGAACAACATAAGTCTACTTTTCAAAGAAACAAACAAGGAAATGAAATCTACTCTAACAAAGCAGTTCACTCACCAAGTGGGCCCCCTTGGGCGAGTGAACAGAAAAGACAATCAAGATAGAAAATGAAAACTTGAACTTTGTATTCTATTCATTTATAGAAAGAGATTACATTTTATTAAAAACAAGATTACACACTACTGTTATGAAAAATCAATAAATTCTATCCTTCTCCCAGCAAAAACTTCTTTCAAAGCTACAATGGGCATTATTTAAAGGAAAGCTACAACAACTTCCTACTTCTACAATCACTCCATCAATGAGGATCAATTACAAATTCATAAAGTTTTCAACAGAAATATCATTAACTACAATTTAATTCCTCCAAAAATATAGCAGGTTGAGTGAGCTATATTTCTGTACAGCCATAACAGAAATCATACAATAATCTGCTTGTTGCAGTGATTCATCAATTTTGTCGGCTTTGACTTAGTGTTGAAATTTTGACTTTGAATATGCATGACAAGTACCTACACAACATTGAATGCAACAACTTCCACACACACACACACACACACACACACACACACATTTATTTATTTCATCATCAATGTTAGAAAAGGTATAATGTTCAAACTATCACTCTTTGAAAATCCTATGGCTACAAGAAGGAATCTACCCAAACATAGTATGGATGAGGAAACATTTATCAGCATGTAATATTCCTTCATTATACCATAGAAGTTCATAGATTCAAGCAAACATAGTATATCTGAACTATCTATACTTCAATCTTCATGTCTTTACATATAGATAGTATATTCATAAAAATATAAGTTCCTTTGCTTAAACCAAAGAGTCATAAAATGTTTCTACAAGATAATTGTCTAAAAACAAGATAAAAGGTTCTCAAAATAATGGCCTTTTAAAGGCTCATCAGCAATCTTGCATCAACCAAAAGGAATTCTTATTTTTTGTACCAGTCTGTTGTTTGTGAAGTATCCTTTGTTGCTCTAGTTTTCATGTTATGCACAATTTATATTCATGTAAGGACCTATCCTAGATCCTTTTCCTAAGTGCACAAATTCTTATGTTCTATATTTCTCAAGTTTTGTTTCATTTTGTGCGGTCTTATTTCCTGTTGCTTTCATTTTGTATAGTGTGTTGTTCTGATTGGTGTGGTTCTCATTGATTACATGACATATTGCATAGTTAGGAGCTAACTCCTAATACACGTGTGGAGCTACCTTTAAGTGTGCATCATTTCATATTGTCTCTTGCACACATTTTGGTTTACTCTTCCAAGTATGGACCTATATTGTGATTAAATGCTTGAGTAGCCAACTTGTGGATTAACTAGCTATAAAAGATGTTTGGTTAGATGTAGGAATCAAGAAGGATGAAAATGACTAGAATAGAAGGATCAAAAGATAGAAGATAAAGGATGCGAGTTAAGGCTCCAAGATTGTATGTTTCTCATTTTGTATAAGGTCGCAACCCAAAAGGCATCAAAATTGGGCATGTTTTGGTTTCTTTATATTTGAAGTGAAATAATTACACCTATAAATATGTTGCATCTAGTCTTGTGTTTTCTATGGTTTCATTAATCTATGCATAGCTTTTGTGTGCATCTTTGAATAGGGAGTGTTGGATGGTTTAAGTTGAGTTTATTCCACATGTTGTACTTGAATCTCTGCATCTCCTTGTGTCAAAATCCCCTCCCAATATATAGAGCATCAGTAAAGTTTGTATATAACAACCTATTTCAGACCATAGATTTCTTTTGTACATTGTGGGAGTGGGCCCATAGAAGTTAATTATAGCAAAGTGGAGATTGGAATTAAGAGACTTGATTTGGGTAGATATGCAGTTTCTCTCACTCCATAGGGGAGTGATGTTGACCATTTGAGGGTTCCAGACAATTGCTAGCCTTCTATAAGATTCTAAAGTTGGCCTTCCAAAGATATTTCTAAAGCTTAGCTTTTTTTGAAAATCTTTTAAGTCATCCTGATTCATTTTAGTTTCTTGGAAAATCATTATATTAGGTTTATACTCACTTAGATAACACTTGAGAAAGTGTTGTTTGTTAGGGGCATTGAGGCCCCTAACATTCCATGTTAAGACCTTCTTTTCTCCTTGGGAAGGAACTTCCCCTTCTCGACATCTATTAGTTTGGTTAATTTAGTTTGGCCTTCAACCTCCACGTCTTGAGTTCTCAGCTTGTTGAAGGATTTTCTACCCCTTTTTTAGGGATCCTTACTATGTTTGGAGAGGATAGAGGTTCTTGGGATTGTTCTAGTCCTCTTAGATGATTTTCTTCTTCCATGCTTATTAAATCATTTTTGACATCTTCATGAGAGTATCCTTCTCCTCGTATCTTAAGGAGTTCCTCACTTAGTTTTTCTTTTTCAATAGTGAGACCATCCTTGATAGATTCCACAGTAAATGTGTTGATAAGATCTTCCATGAGTTTCTCACATTAAGCCTCTTTTTCCACCTCACTTAACCCATGGCTGGAGGATCTATTACTATTTTGAGATAAGAAGCCCTTACTCCAGAAGGTGAATGAGTGACCATTGTAAAAAGAGATTCCTCATTATTTTGAATAGGAAGAGGCGAAGGGATGGCCAAAGGCTCTCTTTCCAAACCTTCCTTATGCCCTTGAGACTAATCTAGGATAGGGGCAAATAATTTTTTACCTTAGAAGTCCCTATGTAAGCATGAACAATGGAGGGAGGGGTTGAGGGAGCCACTTCCACAAACCCCCAGTCCTCAACAATTTCCCCTTCTTCTAAAATGGGATATAGAGGAGAGCCCTAATCACCCTCTATAGGAAGCAATGGTGTATTAGAAATAATAAATCCTCCACCCAAGGGATTGAAGGAGATATTAAGGTCCTAGATGGCTACCAAAATCCCTGATGAATCTAGAGTCTTTAAATCCTTAGATTTATTGCATTTCTTGTATGGGGGTGGTTGCCAAATGATAGTGTCCGAAAATCTGTCTTTATAGATTTCACATTATAGGTAATAAAGAAAGTTGTTTGTGATTAACCTTATTTGCTCAAAATTCAGAGTTGAGAACTATGTTTCAATTAGCAATTTAACATTATTTGAGGAGACAAAATCCTTTTCTAGGCCTTTAAAGGATCCCAAAGAATTTCCTATTCAACATAGAATGTCACTTTGTAATAATTCTACTGGAGCATCCATTTCAGTAATTTAACATTGTTGAAAGAGTATGGGTTAAAATTTGGCTTCCATCTTATAAATTTTAAGTGGAAACCTTTTAGAAGGATTGGATCTCCATGCAACAATTTCTTTCTTAATTCTAAAGCAGAACAATCAATGAAAAAATATCATTTTTAAGAGAAGAAATTCTTACCAGGTCGTCATAGGATGTCTCAAGCCAATCCCGAACTAGGGTTCCAAATGGATCCTCGCCACTCCATTTAACAAAACGTCCATTTGAATGATAGTAATCCCATAACCCATTAGTATATGTATCATTAATAATGAGGGTTTGGGGCTCCTTAGCAAGCAAGATCTAAGAAACCCTAGCGACACTTGGTTGAATCCCTACTTTTTACACTGGAATTTGATCATCACTCGATGAATTTTTATCCTTGCTAGGGTTTTTTGGAAAGGGTTGGACTGAGGGAGAAGCCCTATTTCTCATTCCCAGTGGAACAACATTAGCCCAATAAGCCTTGCATGAAGAGCTAATAGGCAAAACCCATATTCAATCATTCCTAGGTCTGGCATTAGGGTTTAGCATCCTTGACCCTTCCAAAAATTATATATTACATTAAATATATTTTATATAAATCATATATAACACTTTTATATATATCTTTATAATTTTTTTTTGATAGATAATGGGCCAAAGCCTAAGATTATTTATTATTATTTGTTGAGATTAATTATTATTATGTGTTAAATTCAAATAGATTCAAACCCAAGTCCTTCAATATGAGGGCACTGGCTAATCTCTAGACAAAATGCACCAAAGACAAAAAAAAGTCAAGCATGATTTTTTTCAAATTCGAGAAAACACAGTGAAATTTTCTCAAAATTTTTGTTGTTTTTGATCACAAAATATATAGATCATGAAGATCAAATGCTGAAAATTTCAAAAAATTCCACTGTGTTTTCATTTTTTTGAAATTTAGTCGATGGTGCAATTTCTAGGGAGGATAGCCGCATCCCAATATGAGAGGCTCACAACAAAGATTTAAAAGAAAGGTCATATGTCATACGAAAGAATAAATTCAAAAAGCCCTAGAGTTGTTAAATTTAACCACATACAATTAAAAGCAACTTTGATAAAGAGATGTGACATTTTTTTACGGGCTCTACCTGGTAAATCCTTCCACGGATTTGCTACTAGCTTATAAATGCCTATTTCAAATTATAATTAACATAAGATACATTTGACACCTTGAACAAGATATCTCTCAACATATTTTTTGATATTAGTAAGAACTCTAAAATGTTCTCTTACTTGGTCTATATAATTTTTTCAAAACTTAGATATATTTATTTTTTAAAAATAAAATATATATTACTGGCCGTTAATTGAATGAACTTTTTTAAGAGCCAAGTGATGATAATTATGTTAAATATATTGATAAAACTTTAAAAAGAGAGAAAAAAAACAGGGATTTTTTTTCTTTTTCTTTTTTAACCCTATTGCCATATGATTGCTCGGAAAACGCTCTATTTGCATGCGCACAGCTTGAAAGTTTTGGTTATTTGAATTTGACTATTTAAAAATAATTATAACAAAACGGCTGCGATGAGCAGTCAATACGACTCAAAACTTTCTCATCAGCCACTCGAACACTGTCGGATATATAAACGGAGATAATGGGGTAAATCTTGATTACGGTTCACATTAATACCAATTTACAGGCATGAAAACGCCATACTTTCAAAACCAATGGAGAACTCTAAAACTGCCAAGACCACCACTAACTTGTGCATACATATACCTGTAACATATGTTTTAGTGTTTCTCCTCTGCGCATTCCCCTTCAAACACACAGTCTTATTGTTGTTTGTGTCAAGCTTCTTCGCCTTTCAAGATGGATCGCGCAAATTCAGATGTTAACGTTCCTCGATTTTCAAGCGGGGGCTTTTTCACGGTAGAGTCTGTAAATGGTGTCACTACTGTCTCCTTACACCATTTCCCCAATTTATCTTCCACTGTGGAAGCTGATGCTATTCACAGACCGGGCGTGAATTCAAACTGTGTTCCCATTCCAAGATTTTCTACCATTTCAGGACAGCGAGAATCGGGCAGCGACAGCAGAGAAGGTTGTTCTTCTGATAATGGGAATGAGCTGAATTCGAACTCTGAAAGAGAAAGAGAAAGAGAGCTTATGATGACAAGTGATGTTTCTCTTCCTCAACAACACACCAACTTCATTTCCCAGGCCTCCACAAAAACAGAGGATCAGGTTCGTTCCTTTTCCCTCCTCCATGCACCAGGTATGAAACCTTTTATTAGACTTTTCATGGAAGCATTGGCAAGGAAACGTTACACATTGATAGTTTCATTTTCGTGGTAAATTTGGCTGGAACCATGATTAGATTGAATGCTTTCTAGGGATGCTTAGACCATTATGGGGCAGGGCAAGTGAGAGAAACTCATGAATTTGTACTCTGTTGGGGTAATTTCTTCCGTTCTTTACCGTAACCACTAGCTTGTGAGGTTAGGGCAAAGACATGCATACTTGTCAGAGATTGTTCGAGAAAGTGGGAGTGCCGTGTGTGGTGTAAACAGGATGGAATGTTTTACATCATATTGATAAGATTTATGACCATAGGTCACACCTATTAGCAATATTCTTAAGACCTTAAGATGAGGGTTTTATCCTGAACGTTTAAGAGTGCTTGTCGGTTTTGTTGCTGAAAGCAGGATTCAGACCAGGGTCATGCTTTTAACTCTGTGCTCCATCACCATTATAGCATACCCCTGTGGGTTTTTCTAAGCTGCCCTACACTCTATCAAGGGACACATGGTGTCTAGTTCCTGCCATTGCAAAACTGAAGCAAAAGCTTTCAGTGAAAGCAATAACTATATTCTAATTTTGATTGTATTACAAATGGCACAAGGTATTATTCTTAGGAATAAAATAGAGGCTAGGAATCATGGATTCAGCGGCCTCTGTTTTAATTTTTAATTTTTAAATGTTACATAATTTTGTTAGTTTGTTGGCCTCGTGCACATTGCCATTTGTTTTTTCCCAAAAATGTAATGCAGGCTATCTTAATAAACCAGTGCAAATTGAGCAAATTCTTTTAATGTTATATGTAGATTTAAAAGCCAGACTTTGATCAAGATATAAATAGTATTGAGATATAACTATATAGTTGTGTAAGATCTACTCAGAGCATTAGCATGGTATGACAAGTATGGAATGATAAAAAATGCATAACAATCATTTCGCTTGTTAAAGATGAGATGCCAAGTATAATTGAAACCATGTTATTGTTTTCATTCTTTATGTTAAAGATCGCAATGTATGTATATTTAAATTCACTGCATGTCTACCGTAGAGACATGTTTCTTCTTAACTCATATTAATTATCGCAAATGATATTTGTTCAATGTATTATTATGATGATAATATTTTATATATAGAATATACATACTTACATACTTACATACATATATATCTATGTATAATGTATCTCCTAATATAATATACATATATAATATATAATACATATATACGTATAATAATAATAATAATATGTATATATATAATTAATAATTATTATCAATAATAATGTTATATGATAATAATCGACAATGATAGATATCAAATGTTTAAGGTTGATAGGCAATTCAAACATTTGATTTCATCAATTGGAATCATCCAATCGTAATACAACTGTGAACACTCTCTCTTAGCTAAAGAGGATGCTTTCTATCCAAACAAACAATATAGTGTACTATTGCTACCTCACAGTAACATCAGGAGTTTGGTATGCCCAAGAATATATAATTACTGCTATTTTTATTATTCTGTCATATTTTCTGCCCAAGAATATATAATTGCTGCTATTTGTATTATTCTCAGTCATATTTTCTGCTCTTCCCCTGATTATAATGTGTTTATATTGGAAATTGGTAGCATGGGAGGAATCCTAATTACCCCATCTGTTTAATATGCTTCTCTTTTCGCTATGCTCGACTTAATTTCTTTATAAATGTTCTGCAGTATTTAATTGTAATGTGGATATTATTAAGTTGTTGAAGAAAAACTGATATGTGTGATTAGGATGGTGATGTATGTGGATTCCAAAAATGTATTTTTGCAATTCAAGTTTAGAACAACCATCATTAGGAAGCCTAGATACTATAGAAATAATTTGCTCAGTAAGCCTCAAACTTGTTTTCACATTCCATTGTTTTAGTAATGGTTTCTTTCTTGAAAAAGTGCATCACAGATTCAGATTGTGTCATTTATATAATCCTACTAATTTGTGTATGTTCCAGAAGCCTTTGACAGCACCATAGCTAAATCGTTTGGAGCAGCTCTTACAGTGCCATTGTTGGCGTAACAGGTGGCTAGTATAAACATCAATATCTTAAGATAACAGGCATTAAATTTTCACTGTGGTGGATTTTTACCGAGCGTAGATTCATGAAGTTCAGTGGGTCATGACCGGTATTTAGCAGCATTTTGTGTAACACTTAAAATCAAAATCATGACTGATCACTCTGGTAATGTGACGTTATTCATACATGATTAATATATGTGAAGTATGTTGATGTTTGCTATATCAGCTGCATACAATTGGGCTGTATTATTATGACTAAGAGCAGATTGATTCTTTGTTTTGAGTCAACCTTTCTTTGGGAATATAAAGTTCTAACCTAGTTCATTTCTGTCAACGGGAATAATCAGATTATTTTATTAATTTCTTCCAATGATCATTGATTAATATAAAACTGCTATTATTTTGATATATATGTATATATATAATCGACGCTGCACTTTTTTTTTTGACGTCATGTTGTCTTAAATTATGCTTTATGTAGTTTTCTGTTTGAGCTTTTATATGCAAGATTATCATCGGTGTAAATATTTTTGTAATCAGCTTGCTTAAAATTGGTGTACAGCAATTTATCCTCTGCAAATTTTGTTTAGATTAACTCTAGGGTTTTGTTTCAAATTCTGTACACAATTACTTGAAGAGCGCTCAACTCTATTGTAGAAGCGTCTGTTGAGAGTCATTTTTATTTTTATTTTCACTGCTGATAACTTGAATTGAGTTTGGCATGCTTTGCTTTTTAGAATGTGAGGGATAGTGAAGTTTTATATCTTTTATTATGAATTTAGGGAAATATGAAAGATTTATGAGTTTAAGCCTGCTATAGGCAGGATTAAACTAAAATAAAACCATTTCTGTGCATTTAATTTTATACTCCTTTTGCGGAATGGATTCGCGCTTGGGGATACTTCAATAAGGTGTATTGTGATTCATTTCTCCCTCTATATGGTGTTGGCATGTATCTGAATATTGGTATGTTTATCAGATTAGGGTGGGTCAAGGACAGCATAAACTTTCCAAAGTATCTGATGTTAACAGTTTTTCTAGAATGAATGAAGTATACCATTCATTTATCTTTATCTTCAAGGATGGCAGGACCAAAGCTCTGTTACCATGTGTAATGTCCTCTATTGAGACTTGACATGATTTTTTCTAAAATTATGAACTACATTGTGCTCAGAAATCAAAATCTACCTTAGTCTCTTGATTTAGAATTTGCAATCAGATTAGTTATCAAAGGATAAATAAACATATTATCAAGTTACAAATTATAATAGTTATATAGAATATGTGGGACTCCATTGAAGCTTTATCAAATGACTCAGCTACACTTTGAAGCTCACAAGAGAATGCAAGACACCTTGAGCCTATCCATCAAGTTTAGGGACAGGGAAGTACTTCTGACATTCAGCCTACCAAGGGCATGGAAGTGTATCTGTCATTCGGTCTCCTAACATGAATGAATAAGGCTACTTGCCATCCTTATATACGCACATGTTCCCTAGATAACAGAATGGAAGATTGGATGAATCCTTTTAAGGAATCATTTTGTCTACTCTATTGTGCATATGCAGACTTATAACAAGCACAACAATGTACATATAAAACAGTAGCAATATAATATTTTTCAACAATGACTCAGCTAGGACGTAATGCATTATATCTCACACCACACTATTTAGAGATATATCTCGTCCACTGTTTAATATATTTATATTTGAAGCTGAAGGCTGATCTGAAGGCTTATGATTGTGCCTCTTTAATGCCTTTTTCCTACGAGTAGGTTGTCACTCTTGTATCTCAAATTAGAAGGGGTCAGATCCTTTCATTAACTCTAATGTCTTTTCCATGGACAAACCTCTTCATTTACAATCGCTTCAATTATTAATCAACTCAGTGAGCCCGAAGGAAAATTGCTATTTATCTGCTCTAATTTGGGTTGTCCCCTCAAACAGGGTTTAACTAGTCTTGACTGCTAGAACTAATATTAACTAATACCCTTGACTGAGATGACCCTTGGCTCAATAATTATCCTTTAATCCAAGTCAGCCCTAGATTCCGATCTGAGCATTCAAGATTGCTATTGTATTTCACAAAGGCTGTGATCAAGGATCTGAAACTTCTATTTCAAGAGACTACAATCTCTAACCTGTTGGCTGCCCCCTGGCTGTGAGATAGGGGACTTCTGCCACATGAAGGATCATTAAACTTTCAGTGTTTTCTGGACTACTTGTGAAAGATTTTCTGCAAAGGGGAAGATCCAATAAATTCCAGGCACTACTGGAAGAAAAAAAGTTAATATATTTGGCTACAGATCCACTGCCAATGCAAATTTCAAAGAACATTCAAGAAAACCTTCCTTTGATGAAGCACTGACATCACATCGAAGATGTCATGCAGCTAGTCTCAGTTCCCCAAAGTAGAGATCATCAAAATGTTACTTCAGGTAAACTGGAAATGCATGTGAACCCGAATAGAACAATCCAAACTTAAGTGGAAGGTTGTCCCATGGTCATCTCACCTGCAGGTAGATTTTTCTTATACCACTATGCGCTTTGAGAATGAATTTGAGTTGTTGCAAAATATTTTGATTGCCTCAGATGAAGTAGAGACTCGTGGGTGTTTGTCTTGGTAGTGGTGTTGGGATGTCCTCTACTATACATTTTCTTTTAATTTGCCCCTAAAACTCTGTTCAAACAATCGTAACCTCTTCCCCTAGAAAATGTCTAGGTGTTAGGTATGATAGCTATGGTCAGATATATATGAATGATAATTTATATGTTGGTATATATATACATAAATATGTATATTGCTTGAAAATATCTATCATTCACATACCAGATCATAATATCATAACAGTCCTAATTTATAAAATCAGTACTTGCATATTATAAACGACTAACGGTGATTATTTCAGATATCGAAGCAGATTAAGTCTGATTAAATGCAGATGTCAAAATTAAACCTGATTATATCACCTTCACGATCGGCGATCTCGTATGTTTATTTGGCTAAGAATTAAGTCAATGCGAAACCCGATTAATGATCGGGTCTCTTCTTGAAAATGAAAAGGTGCATTCGATGGGTCATGCCATGAATGGACATGTCTGTCTCCACCATGTGGAGACACGTCCATTCAATATTATACATATATTTCATACAATCTGCCTAGAGAACATTGAAATCAATTAATGTTTTATCTAGTGTAGATCGAGTATTTACCAGAAAGGAAAATAGTTAGTATTCGTCAATATTGAATTTGCATAACATTCAAATTTGACGTAAGATCAAGATCATTACTTTCCGATTGAAATCTGCAAATAAGAAACCTGAGATTAGTAATCATCAAATTCTCAAAATCAAAAACACATCCATTACGGAGTTTAATCTACATTTACACTAGGCTTCAAAAGTGACACTAAAGACAGCAATTTTTTCCTCCCATATCTTGAAGATCTTCTACCTTTCACCTCCTCACTTTAATGTAATAAGAAAAAATAATAGATGGGAAAAGGAAATGTGAATCTCTCAGTGAGCCATCAACCTTGTACTCTATGCTTTTGAATATTTTGCCCATGAAATTTAAGTGAAATGTTGATTACTAATAAACTATCTTGCAGGTTTATTTTCCCATTTTTCCATTTAATCATTTGTTACCTTTCCCAAATTGAAATGAAGAACAAGTCAACTAGCTTTCTTTGTTGATCTGGACAAATTCTTGATATTTAAAAAAAATACTACTGGCATTGCTGCCCAAATCTACAAAGAAGTCAAGCCAAAATTCAATGTTGCACCTAAATGAAATAAGATATATGTTAACTATTTTTATTTGTCACAGGTATTGCAGCCTGAGTGTAGAAAGAGGTCGAGCGATATATTGCAGCTTGAATCTACTAAGAAGTTGAGACATGAAATTTCAAAGACTGAAAGCTTAGGATGGTGTTCTCTCTGCGATGTTGACTGCATAACGGAAGAGGTTCTCAGGGACCACATTTTGGGGAAGAAGCATAAGCAGATGTTAAAGAAGTTGAAAAAGAGTGACAAAATCGGAAATACTGAGAAAAATGACAAGCAGGTGAAGAAGGTGGGTACATGCCAAAAGAAGGAAAAAAAGATCACTGCAAATATCTAGACCTGACGATGACAGTAACAAATGTGCATTTGCTGATAGAAAAAATTCCACTGCTGAATTACTGGCCAAAAACGCTAAAAACAAAAATGTTCAGAAGGCTAAAGATGACAGTAATTTGGATGCTACACATGAGAAGTTTGATGTGAAGGAAAATGCAGAGCTCAAAGACGAACATCAGATGAAAGGAGCAAGCGTACCACCTAAGAAATGTAACATGTCAAAAAAGTTGCAGAAATTTAGTAAAAAAGAATGCATGATATGTGATGTTTCGGTACGCAGCCAAGCTGATTTTGAATCACATATTGCTGGGATAAAACATGCTAAGATGCTGAAAGTTTTAGAATTTTCTGAATCACTTTTAAAGAGAAAAGGATGCGCAAATGCTTATGACAAGGAATCAGTGAAATCTGGTAATGGATCGGTGCTCAAAGATAATGTTAAAGAAACAGTTGAAGTTAATTTGGAGCTCAAAGATGATATGGGTTTGAAAGCTGACAAACATGATATTAATGAATTTCCAAATAGCAATACTGATTTGAAAGACTCGAGACTTTCTGATTATGGTGCATTGGTCAAGGATCACATGGATAAAACAGCTGAAAAAAATAATATTTTGGAGTTCGAACATGATGGAGGCTCTGGAGCTCACAATGAGAAGGATGATTTGAAGGAATTTGTAGAGCTGAAACAAGGTGATGGTGATAACATTACTAATTATAGATGACAGTGGTGATGAAACTGGCAAAACAAAATGGGGCTTGGCAGATAACTTTGCATCTCTGAAGACTTCGATGCAAATATTGGGTCCAAAACTTTCATTTTTGAAAACCTCGGTAGAATTGATGGCCAATATTTCCAGCAGTGCTTAGTATGTTTATGCCATTATATTGGTGACTTTTATATTTCACCAAATATTAGTACCATTTTGAGGATTTAGCTTTCTGGCAGAATGTTTGACCTGCCCTTTATATTTGGTGAGGGCTTGCCTATCAATTTTGTGGGTACTAGCAGACGAACAATTTATCCCGATTTTGGTTATGAGAGGTGTACGTGAGAAACATGGTTTTTCTATAAATATTGCACACACATGTTTGTTTTCTAGTTTCACTAGATGGGAATATTGTCTACTGAATATTATAAACGATTGGGGAAAACAGGCACATGCAAGGACTTCAGGTCTGATGTTTTATTTCATTGAATGCATGCTTAGCTTGCCTTTTTGATGTTTCAGTTAATATTTTAGTTGAAGATCTGATGCACTTTTCCCCAGCAATTCTAACAGCATAAAAAGTAGCAATCAACCATTACCATTTCTAATTTCTGCTAAGTTAATATTTAAAATGATCCCATCATATCTATATTTTTAATTGTTGAATTGGTGTTCAAATTGTTTTCAGCAGAATTGCTTTTTGTTACAGGAATTTTGGACATCACATGTTCTCAATAACATTCAATAACTCTATAAACATCAGAGATTGCAGTATCACTCACGAATTCTGTATAAATTTTATTTTAAATGTTCAATCCAATTTGATTATCATTTCTTGTCCCACATTACACTATACAATGCCCGAATCTATCTTCTTTTATAGTGGAATGTTTGGTAAAGGTATATCTTGGACCACTTATTCATACAGTATGGAGTGATTAAATGCAGACCAATCCACTCTATCTAATAAATGCAGATCATTCTTGGGGTTGATGTTTGATCTCATTTGATCCTTGGTAAATTTTTACTTAATTTTAAAGTGCCTCTTGACAATTGCATTACTGACTAGAAATGTCTAGGAAGTGTACAGGCAAAATGAACAACTACAATTGCAGGAGACTGGGTGCACACCAGATTGAAGGATAAAGACAAGTTTCAGTAGTGGCTGCTAATGTCTGCAATTAGCACAAAGAATTCTTTGTGTGTGCTGCTTAGATCATAAAGCATTGGTAGGAAATGTGGCTTGAAAACACTAAATCATTGCAGCGGTGACAGTAAATAGTATTTTATAATCAACTGTGCACTAGTGTTGACATTAGATGAGTCTTGCACGTGCTTGCCAATGTTTATCTACAATTAAACAAGCTTGGGCGTTTGTCTTTTTCGTAGCAGGAACTTTTCCGAGTACAAGAATCTCTTGAGTACTTGGTTGTTTTGCTTAGTGCTTTATGAACATTTCAATTGAAAGGAATAAAAAGAATCTCAGATTTTATTATTGATGAACTGAATGATAAATTTTTGAAGTGTTGGTTCAACTTTCAAAAGTTTTATTTAATTGTTATATTTTCTTTATGTATGAAACTACAATCCTATTCTCATACATACAATAGATAAATGTTATTTACCAATTTATTTAGTGAATTTGTTAGCTTGCTTTCCATAAAACAAGGGCTTTGCATTATAAAGTAACGTATCGTTATTTTTTAAAAATATCCAGGCATTTGTGAATGTCAATAGCAGGTCCTTGAGCTAATATTCAAATTCTTGGATTCTTAGCGATATCTCAGACAATGTTAATTTTGGGAACTGTTTACTTTGATCGGAAAATATTTATCTACTATGAAACTTCTTATATATAATAAGTAATATTTAATTTAAATGGAAAGAGTTTGTCTCTAAAATTAATATATGTGGCCGGTAAAAAAATATGTTGGTAATATAATTGTTTAGTCTCTTAAATTTATAAGATAGGTGGGCACTCTACTGTATACTCTTTGATTGTAGGGGAGTCAATATAATTTAGAGTAAAGATTTCATAAGGGGTCATCTTAAGGGACATATTGGAGCAGATCGATTAATGGATTTTCTTGTTGTCCCTTAGATCATTGTCTCATGGACGTCATTAAAAATCTTTCATTCATTGATTGCAAACAAATGTTTGAAATATTGTATTATAACATTTTTTTTAAGCACCTTTATGAATGAGTGGGAAGGGCTTATAGGATGAATTAATGATATGTTTAGTCATCTATTATTTGTAAGGGCTTGGGAGGTATGGGTTTGAAATAAAAAGTATTTTGTATTTTATTTCTAACAAGATGAGTTCAAATAATTTATTTTAAAGAAAATATTAATGTTACCCAATTTTTTTAATGTGTTAGTTCAAAGTAGTGTTGGTAAACAAATTATTTGTAATACAATAAAATAAAGTGAAAACAATTGTATTACAAATAATACAATCAGAGTAGTTTTTCAAGAAAGCAAAAATTTGTAGACTCACAAATACGAGTTATAACATGAATGGCATATTGAACAACACACAGGTTGAGTCCACATCAACAACAATTTGATTGTTGCGAGTCAACTTAATTGTTGCTAAAAGAAGTAATATAATAGAAAAAGATCTAGTTATATTGATTGAACAAGTTGCGTAAACTGTAGATGGAGAAAAAAATGGCCACAAATACAAATTCAATTTGCTCATTATATGTCAAAAATTGATTAGCCACAAATCCAATGTGCTCCTTGTATGTTGAAAATTGACCAACCACAAATCCAGTGTGCTCCTTATATGCTGAGAATTAACCAACCACCTCTACTACTGTTGAGAGAGAAAATTTAAAAACAATTAACATAGGAAAACCATCTTTGGAGAAGGATCATGGAGGAAGCATTGACAACATGTCCTTCCAAGGGTGCTTGGAAATCAAAATAGAGTCTTCAAACTTCTAGAGTTGAACCTAGATATTATGGAGAGTGATAGCAAGATCTAAATTAGAGTCTATAAAAGACCGATTGTGGGCAATATGTAGAATCAAATTTGAGCGAATCATGTGAAGCTCAATGAAGATGGGGTAGCAAGTGTTGTAGAATAAGGCCAAACATTTGAAATTCCATATATACTTAATGATCTAACTTGCTTACAAGTCTATATGATCAAATTATGGTCTTTAAAGGACCTTGAGAGCGCACTTTTCCAAGACCATTTAAAAGAAAAAAGAGCAGGGAGGGTTGAAAAGAGAGAATGCCACAATTGTTTAGAATGGGAGAAAAACCAAAAAACATGCTTAATGGATTCAGGGTGGGTGCAGAACAGACAAGATGAAGAAGGATGCATGAATGTGAGATGGTTACCAATGGGAAGTTTTGCATGAAGGGTCCTCTAGGCCAAAAGTTGAGTTTGAGCATTAGCTTTTGATTTTTGAATTTGCTGGCTGAGTTTATTCCACTTACCTTGGTGAACCCTACAATTCCAATATGAGTTTAAATGAAGAGAGATGTTAAGAGGGAGAAGAAGTTTCCTATAGATGATCTTGAGAGGGAAAGAATGGAGGCTATGAGTAGAGGTATGTTGGTAACATGGCTAAGTAGGATGAGTAAGGGTTGTCATTTATGGCAACATATATCTTAGGATGAGATAATAGGATGTACAGTTAAAGATTCCTTGATCAGAGATAGAAAATTGTCTCTATGTTAGACACTTTTAATATCAGTATAGAGACATTCTTAGATATTGTGAAGTCTACAGTGAAATTTGGTTCATTCATAGTTAAGGATAGGTAGAATAGATAATCCCAATGACGTGTCTATGTGTGCAGTACAGTACAGTAAGTACATCATTAGTTATATCAGATTTACCAATAAAGGTAGTGAACATAGCAGAATAGGGCATGGTAGTAAAAGATGAATATCAGGCTAAGGAATTGTTTTCTTTATGAAATAATTACTAAATTATTTAGAGGACATCCTAGATGTTAACCCTAAGGTAGCATGGGCTAATTTTGTATTTAGCCAAACATGTGGAAGCATCAAAGCTGACTAGACAAAATTTTGTTAAAGGAAAAGGCACAAGTAAGAAATCATTACTTGCGAAGTGTGTGATGCGGATGTGAACTATGTATATGATATGCGAGCTTATATGAAAGCTATGTGATGTGAATTCTAATGATAGACTAGAGATATGCAAAGTACAATAGTCAACAATAAAGAGGTTTTTGTATCTATCTCATTTTGCATAAAGGCACTATATTGTATAATTGCATGTTAGAGTAGTAGGCTCTTCTTGCATAAATGTGTAATTGTATTACCAACTCCTAACAAGGTTGAGGCTTTTAATAGGTCCTAGTCCTCTAACAAGGACTGAGACATTATATGTACTTCATAGACTTCTAACAAGGTCAATATCCTTAACATGATTCTTTTGTTTAGTGCATAAGTTTGTGGGTACCATCTCCACTGAGGTTTTCCCTTGGCTAGGGTTTCCCTAGTTAACACTATATGGTGTATGAGTTCTCTTTGTGTATGGATTTATTTATTGTTCAACATTATTGGTTTACTTTCATATGCATGTTGTAAAGTAATTAATAATATCTAGTTGTGGGAAAGAGTTTGTAGAATACAAATTCACCCCCCTTCTCAGTATTATCTATTTCTAACAAATTTAATTTAATTTTTGGCAAAAAGTGGCAAGCTACTGAAAATATATTTATTATAATAAAGTTGGTTCAAAGGCTCGAGAATGGAAGAACACAACAAAAAACCCTTCGATCTTTACCCAAGTTACACAACTAGACTGTAATATATCTGTACATCTTTACAATGATGTTTCCCTTACTAAAAATAATTTACATTTGTAAAATAATACAAATTTACATCCTTTCAAAAACCACTAGAGTCTACCACCTTAAAAAAGATGCTATCATCCACCCTAATCTTATATTAAAAAACACTAGAGATAGAACAAAATTGTGATATTGACATATTCACATCCAAACAACCATGAGATCCAATTGGTATGCATAACCAAAACCCAAAATGTACATCCCAAACTATACCAGCATGACTCTTTAGAAACAAGAACTAGTTGAAGACATGCTCCATTCTTTACTATGCACATCAAAAAACCAAGTGTCTCAGACTACATTGAAGCTCGGCATGTGTTTAGCAAACACTGGATCTTGGTAGAGACTAAGAGATTTACAATTACGTCTCATTTAAAGAAAATATTTTTTCCTATTCAATTAATTTGAATAAATTTGGGAAGCTTGAGTAATATCCCTATGGATATGGAATAGTTAAAGAGGAACCTTGAAGAAGCCCTTGAACAAATTGATCTTCTTATAGAAGAAAGAGCAACTTGAAAGAAAGTTATGAAGATGCTAAAGATTACATTGGGAAACTAAAAGATAAGATCAATCATCTCAAATCTAGAAAATATCCTAGAAAGCAGACTAGTGATAGTGATGAGGTAGAAACCCTTAAGAAAGAAAATGAGATTTTGAAACATGAGTTGAAGATTGTTGAATTGAAATTAAGCTTGAAGAAAGATGATAGCAAAAGGGAACCAAATCTCAATTCTGAAAAATGCATATCTAAGATCTCATATGCGAAAAGTGACATCCAAACTAGATTCTATTAGAGTAAAGTATGTAGAATTAGAGAAGTACAATATCATTGTGAAAGGAGAATTGACTTAGGCTAAGCAAGAATTACAGAAGCTATATCCTAGTAGTGAGAAAATTGATGAACAACTATTCTATCAAAGATCTTCTTATTATAAGACAGGTCCTGGATATCTTATTCGAGAAAAATCAACGAAGAAATATGAAGTTAGGAAGGAATCAGATCTATTTATTAAAACCCCTGAAGCTAAGGAGAATGATCAGAATAGGATTAAAGCAACCAAGTCTAAAAAAGTACCTAAAGAAGTTGAGCAAGTAAATCAACCTAAGAAATGTGATGAACCCAAACAAACAGAGCATGTTGAACCATCTAAAGATGTAAGACATGAATTCAGAGGTAGATGTTTTATATACAATGAAGTTGTTCATATGAAGAGAGATTGCATAGGTAAGTCTTCCAAACCCATTACTAATTTCTACTGTTATAATTGTTGTGGTTCTGGATACAAAGAATAGATTGTAGGAAACCTAAGTTTGATAGTACTAATGGAAATAATAGATTTTTTAGGGATACTAACCCTTTAGGTAATGAAAGAAGGAGATCCTTAAGTAGATCCAAGGATGGAGAAGGAACTAATGGAACAAGAGGAAACTTTGTGTGTTACAAGTGTAACAACTTTGGACACATTGCAAGGAATTGCAAAGCACCAATCAATCAGAATGAACCTAATTAGAGGAGTACACTTGCATGTCATTTATGCAATAACTTTGGTCACATAGCGAGGTTTTACAGAATGGATAGAAGGAACATCAATAGGAACCCAAAGTACAGAAGGAACAATAACATAAATGACAAAAGGAATAACAGTAGCAACAATAGTACGAAAGAAGCACTTAAAGAGCATGTTGAGGAATTTAAGGAAGTATTTGTGAAGGAAAATGGTCCATCAAGTTCACATGTGGTCTTAGAAGAAATTGAAATCAATCATAGTGTGTGATTCATCTTACTTGAATTAGACACTTTCTATCAAAGACAAAGCATCAGAAAGATGAAACAGAAGTTAGATATCGAATTAGAAGTTGCAAAGTTAATGAAATGTTTAGCAGATTGCCAAGAATCTCTAGTTAAGAGCACAAATTATTTGGAGATCGCATATAGCTATACAAATGAAAAAAGGTTCAGTGGTTAACAAAGAGAAAATTTTACAGATTGAGTAGTTGCACAATTAATGTGGAGATCATTACAGAAAGATATAAGTTGTGCAAGCATGATTGTGGGTATCATTCAACCTTGTGGAGAATTAAGAAGCTATCAAGAGTGATTTGACAGTGAATTGAAGAATATTTGAAGAGTTTACAAGTGCGAAGAACAAAAAACCCTATTTATGCATTTTATTGAGTTATTTCACTTTGAAATCTCAAATTTGTGTCAAGAATTTAGTTATAAGGATGGATAAATCTATGATTCACAATGTGGAAGATGAATCTAGACCTAAGATAAAGGTTAACCTAGTAAAAAATGTAAGTGATGACCCTTGTTTTGCATTGTAAAGAATGCTTGAAAATGTCTTACACTTGGAAGATGTTAGTAGCTATCTAAGAAGTAATTTTCAGAATGTAGGAGAGGATCATAGATCCAAGGAATTTGATAGTATTTATAATCAAGATATGAACTACAAGCAATGATTTGAGTATTTGAAGGAATCTGACATAGTCAAGTTTTTGTTCTACTATGAGTTTGATAATGAGGAATGGACAAGGATAATTTTAAGTAGAATTCATGATGGCAAGTTCTAGTTAGGAGATAATGTGACAGAAATCTCCGCAAGCCTAAATCATGAGGTATCAAGACTGTGTAATGAAGGTAGCATACTAATCAATGAGAAAAATGTTAAGAAGTTAGTACTTGACAATACTAAGTTAGTCTACAGTGGTAGAGGGATTGTCATAAGAAAAATTAAGCAAGATGATGTTAGATTCTTGAGCAGAATCATGGCTGCAAGAATGTATTATAGTTCCAAAGAAGATGACATGGCAGCTGGCTTCATACAAGTAGCTTACAAATTTTTTGTTTACAAGGAGAAGGTCAACTTGTGTAAAATTATAAGAACACAATTGGTAGAAAACCTGGAAAGGATAAAGAAAGTAAAGAACAATTAGTTTTGATTCCAGTCCTTATTTACACATATGTTCTTCCATTTAATCGAAAGATTTCTATTTATGCAGATATCTACAATAGTGAGTAGTGAAAGATGTACAATGGAAAATATTTTAGAAGTATACAAAGGACACCTTATTGAGAAGATGAATGATAGTGCAAACTTGATAATGAAGACTTATTAGATATAGATGAAGGAAAGACTAAGAATCCCACCTTCTATGTTAGACAAGTAGAAGGAAGACATTTTCTTTATGGTAGTCACAAACTTCACTTACATAGAAGCAATTGAGCCAAGAATGATGTATATTGAACCCTTGGGTTAAGATTAATAGAAGAAGAGATAGAAGGATATGCCCAATCTATCCTTAAAGAAAACAAAGATGAAGAGTTTGATAGATTTGGTACATATGAGGAGATGATATAGTTAGCCAATCAAACTCAATTAAAGAAATCCATGAAGAAAAAGGTAGAGGCAGTAATAAAGAAATCATTGGAATAAGTTGGAATGATAGCTAAGAAAGAAAGTGCAGTGAGGAAAACTCTCACTGGAATGCAACAAATTGGTTAGCAAGGGATTATGTATATTCCACCCTTGGCATCAACAAGACTAATTGATAGTGTGATAGTGGACACACCTCCTAATACAACACCTATTTCTCCCTATGTAGTGACATCAATAGACACCCATTACACTTGCTATTCCACTCGTAAAGGAGTTAGAGGAGAAAGAGGTAGAAGTTGTTGAGGTTAACAGGAAGTCAATCAGACTTGCAGAGGTAAAGCAAGAATCACCTAATTCACCAAGGTAGAAAAGGATGAAGGCTATGACTACAGGATCAGGCAAGAGACAAAAGGAAATCATGTCAAGCCTACCAAGCAAGAAGATGCAAGGTCAAATAGAACCTCAGAAAACTACTGAGAAGGAACCAGAAAGTGCACAAATAGAAAGGAAGTTCTAGAAGCCTAAAATTGAAAAGGTAAACAATGCAATCATAAATGATGGAATTTTTTTTCAATTAAACAAGTTTTATCATTTGTATATTGGCATAGATTGACTACAACTAGAAAATGTTATTATTAGACACATCATTCTGTCTAATAAGAAATTTGAGGATGTAAAAGATGATATTCCCAAAGACCTCTATGAGAGATTGATAAATAGAAAGAAAATAATTACTAAAGAAGATAAGAATATTAGATATAATCTACTTAGTAAACTATGTCAAATTGACAATGATGCACACGTGGCTAGTCTATTGAAAGGTCTATAACATTATATAAGGAAAAATAAGAGAGCCATATTGATAATGGGAGACAATTATCAAGAATTCAATGAGGAAATAGAGAAGGAAATTGTGCAAATGATGGGGGATTTGAATAAAGAAACAACAACTGGACCCCAGATCATAGTTGGAACTGAAACCATGGAAGTTGGTGCCACATAAGTGACAATAAACATTGTAGAAGATCCTTTCAAGGATCTTGGGCCAAACATTGTTCAAAATATCACTGATTACTCTAGTTCATGTGAGGAAAAAGAGAAAAAAAGACTAATGCACAAGAGAAAAAGAGAAAAAAAGATGAGAAGAAAGAATACGAAAGGAAGAAAAAGAAAGAGCAGAAATTGTAAAGAAGCAAAAAAAAGAAGAGAAAAGAAGAGGAAGAAGAAAAGAAAAAGAAGGAAGAGGAAGAGAAGAAGAAGAGAGAAGATGAAGAAAATAAAAGGAAGGAAGAGAAAGAGAAGAAGAGGAGAGAAGAGGAAGAAAATAAAAGGAAGGAAGAGGAAGAGAAGAAAAAGGAAGAAGAGGAGAGGAAGAGAAAAGAGGAAGACAAAATCAAGAGGAAAGAGGAAGAAAAGAAGAAAGAAGATAAGAAAAATAAAAGAGAAGAAGAGAAGAGGAAGCAAGTTCACCAAGCATTGCTCTAATCCTTGCAGCACTTATAGGTTCTGATGATGATGACCAGTTTGAACTAATATTGTCCCTAAACAAAATCATCAACAAGAATAAGAAAGTTAAGAGTTTGTAGAAGACTCTGATGGATGTAATTGAAAAGTTACAAGGTACATTGACTATAAAGTCACTTGATCCAAATCTAGAGGATAGAGCCAAAGTTGTGATTCAATAATTGGATGCTGATTTCAAAAATTTATTAGAGATAGAAGCAACACAAGCTTAAGCTAAACATGATGTGTAGATGTTTGACACTATGTGTTAGAATATTAGTAAATGTGCCATGTATTTTACTCTTACCAAAGACATTGATGAGAAGCTTAAGAAGAAATGCAATGAAGTGAAAGCACTGACATATCAACTAACTCAACTTGGTCTAAAGACTGAAGGAATTGAGACATAGGTCAGTAAGACTTATGATGAAATAAGTCTGTTGGAAGATAGCAAGGCAAGGATCACAAAGAGGTTCTCACTTCTGAGAGAACACTTACCTATGAAGATTAGCATATTTGAGCAATATCTAGAGGATTGCCTCACAACAAAGGCATCATTTACAAAGTTTATTTACTCAAACCTGAATGAAGGTGAGATTGCATCCTATGGATTATGCACTCTCATCAACATTTTAGAAGGAGTAAAAGGCACATGGGAGAAGAACATGAAGAGTTTAACAACTAGTTTTTCAGATTGTATTTATCACTTACCATCCTAAGAAAGAGGTAAAGAATTCAAATTTTGAAATGTAAGTTTGTTTTGACACCTTTGTCATTGATGTCAAAGGGGGAGTACTATGAAGGAAAATTGTATGGGAGATGAAATAGAAAATAGTATAGAATACTATGAAAAGGGGAGTAACAATTATATATCAAGGGAGAGTAGTATTATAGAATTATTAAGAGATATAAGGAAAAGATGGATATAAATGCATTGATCCACAAAAAATTGTAAAGTTTTTGTCAAGGCCAAAAATTTAAGAAAGTTTTTAAGTAACATTTTGGGACTTAGCCAATTTTTCCATATGTTTCCATTAATACCAAAGAGGGAGATTGTTGGTAATATGGTGAAGTAGAATGAATAAGGGTTATCATTTATGGAAAAATATATCTCAGGATGATATAACAGAATGTAGAATTGAACATCCCTTGATCAGAGATAGAAAATTGTCTTAGGTGGTTTTAATATTGAAGTACATAGACAATTTTGGATATTGCGAAGTTTGCAGTGACATTTGGCATGTGTGCAATGAAGGACATATAGAACAACAATCCTGATGACACATCTAAGTGTGCAGTACAATACAGTTAGTACAACGTCAGTTATATCAGATTTACCATTAAAGGTAGTGAACAAAGCAAGACATGCCACAATAGCAAAAGATGAATAAAAGGTTAAAGAATTATTTTGTTTACAGAATAATTACTTAATCATTTAAAGACAACATCCTAGATGTTAAACCTAAGGTAGCATGGGAGTATTTAGCAAAACATGTGGAAGCATCAAAGCTAATTGGACAAAGTTTGTAAAAGGAAAAGACATAAGTAAGGAATCATTACTTGTGAAGTGTGTGATGTGGATGTGAACTATGCATATGATATGTGAGCTTATATGAAGGCTATATGATGTGAATTATGATGAATGATTATAGATATGTGAAGTACATCAAGAAATAATAGAGGTTTTTGTATCTATCTCATTTTGTATAAAGGCATTATATTGCATAATTGCATGTTAGGGAAATGGGCCCTTCTTGCATACATATGTAATTATATTACCAACTCATAATAAGGTTGAGGATTTTAACAAGGTCTAGTCCTCTAACAAGGACTAAGACACTATTTGTACTTCATAGACTCCTAATATGGTCAGTATCCTTAGCAAGATTCTTTTGCTTAGTGGATCATTTTGTGGGTACCATCCCCATCAGGGTTTCTCCTTGGCCAGGGTTTCCCTAGTTAATAAAATATGGTGTTATAAGTTCTCTTTCTATATGAATTTATTTAGTGTTCAACATTATTGGTTTACTTTCATATGCATGTTGTAAAGTAATTAATAATATCCAGTTGTGGAATTTTTTTTGTAGAATATTGATTCACCCCCTCTTAGTATTAACTATTTCTAACAAGGTTCATCTCTAGTCATATAATAATATATCCTAACTAGGAATAAATAGAAGACTAAACAAATGATGAGGGATAAGTTGCCGAGGAGGATGCCAAACACATATGTTTAGAGAAGGAGAAATAAGTGATCACCATGAATGCCCTCATAAAGAGGGAATAATTTCTCAGAAGAATGGAAGCACTTAAAGAGAATAATAGGAAATTGGAAGAGAAATCTTCAACTTTACATTCAAACATATTTGGAGATGTGAGAGAAATAAGGTCTCAGATTTAAGATTCAGAATGTTCTCTATGTGAAAAAGAGGGACTTTTTATGTCTCAAGTTCAACCTTATAAACCCCTTGAAGAGAATGTGATGGATCTTACTACTAAGAATGTTGATAAAGGAAAGTAGAAGGTTGTTGGTATTCAGATTAATGAACCTCATGTTGCCCCTACGAATATTATTATTTCCAAGATTGATTTAGAGTTGGAAAGGGCTAAGAAAGAGAGGGAAGATTTGGAAAAATAATTGGAGAAAGTTAAAAATGAAGCTGAAGCAGCAAAAATGAGAAGGAAAATTCATTTCCTAAGATCCAACTCTTGCCTAAAAATAGGAAAAGCTAGACCACAAGGTGTATTCTCTATCCCAATATTTGGTCTTGTGATGAGTGGTCAAGGAGTTTCCCAATCACTACTATCTTCATCTTCTACTACAACTTGTCAATTAGCTACAACCCAACAAGGAAAAACTCTCATGAAAACCCAAGCTACTAGACTTAGTTCTTCAAACATCTTAGGATTTTAGAAAAGGCCCATCTATATGGAAATGTATAAGAAGATGTATTTTATAGGTATTCATGGTTTTCCTGTTCCTATTCCCAATGAGCTAAGAGATAAAGTCACAAAATTCTCTAGAAATAATGTCATTAGCGTTGAAGAACATCTTAGAAAGTTTACTGATATACTAAATGATTATGAGGTTGAACATGAAGATGTTTTTATGAAGTTGTTTGTACATTTACTCATAGAGGATG
Organism: Cupressus sempervirens; assembly: GCA_028749045.1. Taxonomy (NCBI): domain Eukaryota; kingdom Viridiplantae; phylum Streptophyta; class Pinopsida; order Cupressales; family Cupressaceae; genus Cupressus; species Cupressus sempervirens. Next base: position 502,072,659 of record CM053784.1, read on the forward strand.
CTAGGGATTGGTTTAGGAGACTCCCTGATGATAGTATTGGTTCATGGGATGATCTAGAGAAATGTTTCAAGGAATAGTATGGAGAAAATGCTAATGCCAATTTTGTTTTGAAGGAATTTAACAATATCAAGAAAAATCAGATGGAGTCCATATTTGATTTTAATGTTAGATTCCAAAAAAAAATGTACAAGCTATTTCAAGTCATGAGACTAGGTGAGAATGTATGATTGACTACTTATTTCAATTCTCTTGATAGTAAAATTGGTTATATATTGAGAGACAAAGATCCTAAGACACCAAGGGATGCTTTCAAGATAGCTATCAACATTGAAAATAATAGGAGAGCATGTGGGAAGCTAGGGAGGAGAGATGATCCTAAGTTGTTTAATCATAAGGGTAACAAGAAAGAAGGAGACATGCCTATTACAACCAAAAATCATGAGGAACATAAAATTGATTAGGTATTAAATTTGCTAAAGAATTTGAAACCTCTAGTCAACAATGCAAATAAACCTAATGCAGGTGAGAAGCCATAGTTCAACAACAATTACAATAGGCAAACTAGACTAAAAGATTAACCCTATAACACATAATGGAAAGATGGCAAGCCCATTAGTAACCCTGTTGAAGGTAAAAATGAAAAAAATACACTAGATCCACTATAGAGAAATTCTATAAATATGGTGGAAGAGATGCCTTGGTGTGTTGTTTGTCAATCTCTCCATTCTCCTAATTACTATGTAGCTGCTTAGTCATTTTACACACCTCAAAAAACACAACCTAATGAAGGGGACGAAGAAAAAATCCATTATGATGTAGATTGCAATATGACTAATTCTTGTGGTGACTATGAAGAATTTGATATCATAGAATTTGAAGTGGATGTAAGCAATCAACGAGATATGTATCAGATCTACCATTAGTGGATATTTTCAAATGATGAAAATGAAGTTGATGATAAAACATGCAATGTGATATGATGGGGAGGATCTTGAACAAGGTTCTAGCCTCAACTACTAGAACTCAATTTAGGCTTTCTCCTAGCCTCTTAGGGTATTTATCCTATACCCTACTCCATGGGAATCTTCTCTCTATTCCCTTATTACACTAATCCTCACCAATCAACTTAAAACTCTATTTCACCATGGGGTCTCCCTAGTGATCTCATTGCACCGTTCTTGACAACTGGCTTCCAGGAGTGCATTCTTGGCTATATTGAATTCCAAGGCTTGTATTAGGTCTCATTCAATAGTTTTTAGGATCACTAAGTGAATTGGAGTATTGGGTTTCCAATCGATTTGAAGATTGCATAGTTAAGAGGGCTACCAAGACTAATAACCAAATTAGGCCTCCAAAACTGATTTTTGGCTTATATCTCCTCAAAACCTTAAGAAGTACTCAAAAAAATTTATGATTTGGATACCCTTTTGGCTCCCCTTGAAGATTTTTCAGGTCTGCAACACCCAGGTCATCCGTACAAGGGATTTCCAAAAATATGTCTATTTACAAGGGTTTCTTGTTTGTATGAACAGGAATATAGAGAGTTCTTCCTTCCACCACTCAAATGGACTCTAAATGATTGAACTCCTGGAATTAACTTCCTTCACTCACCACTCTTGCCTTCCATGAATTTTTATTGCACCCAACACCCCATTCTATGCCCCTTTCAAACACTTATTTGCTGATTTCATTGCCTAGTCGGGTATGCAAACTCGCCTAGGGCCTCTTGGAAAAAACAAAAAACCTCTGAAAAACAAGACAAAAATACATATTTACATTGTTTATACAGTCTATTACTTGATTCCAAAAGTCCATCATGGTTCCACCATTGGAATTCAAGTTATAGAGATTTCTTTGCTGATTGCTGTGTACAGACCAGCGAACTGGCAACTTTAAAAAGATTTTTCAAACTAGTAATGAAACTGATCAAAAAAACTCCTAATCTTTACCAAAGCATCTAAATTCCATACAATATAAAATCACATGAAAATAGAAACCCTATCAATCCATTAAAGGTGTGGATGAAGGGTGAAATCAGAAAACTGTCATCAAAATGCTCAGTTTGCTCTTCATTCCAATGCCAAAATTCGTACAAAAGCATATGCAAACCCTCAAACTAACTTGGATTGGTCTTAAATACCTCTTACCCACGTGAATCAACAGATCCCATAGGTTTCCAACTGATTCTTGAAGCCCTTATAAAGTTTTAGCACTTTTTGTCAATGTTGTCAAGCAACTTTGCAAAGTTGCAAAGTGCAACTTTTGCACTATTGTGCATTTAATGGCTCCATGACCTCAAACATGGTTAAATGAACCTATTTCCATGTAATTACAACTTTTAACATATTTTCCATGTTTCCCATCCTCCTGGGGTCTTGGTCAGTGTTTGACCATTCTAGGCTCTAACAAGCAATTTAAGCAATTTTGCCAACATAGAAGCAACTTGGAAACTCAAACACAACAAAAACCTATTTACAAACACAACTCACACACTTGGGGCTTTATCACATAGCCCTTATTCATATGGTCTAGCCAAGACCACTACAAGCCAAAAATGATTTAGGAAACTTGGCATATTTCCTAGGTGCTCCTGCACCATTCTCCCCCTATGACAAAAAAAAACTTAAGGTGGGTCAGTATTCAAGAGATCTTGACTGATACCTCTCTTTTTGAATTCATGTTCAGCTACCCATGTCACTTCAGATTCAGGCTGGTTCTTCCATTTTACTAAATGCTCCATATAAATTCCATGCCTAGTCTTCTTCTTTACTCTTGAATCTAGAACTTTTTCAGCTTGAGGCTTGGTTTGGAGAGGAATACTGATTTCTGGAATATTCTTATCTACCTCTATGATGTGTTCCTCTTCCATGACATTAGGACCCTTGTATTTAACCAAATCTTGAATGTTGAAGATGGGAGAGATGGCTAGATTGTTTGGCAACTCAATCTTGTAGGCATTTGGGCCATACTTAGCTAGAACCTTACAAGGCCCTATCCTCCTCATTTGAAGCTTGCTTGGAACACCTTTTTGAAGTCTAGCCTTGTTCAAGTGTACCATCACCAAATCTCCTACTTCAAATTGTAAATCTCTCCTCCTTTCATCTACTTTAGTCTTTAACCTTTGAGTAGCCTCTATCAAGGACTTCTTGACCTGCTCATGTACCTCTCTCATGGACTGGGCAAAATCATCTGCATGTCCACTAATCTCTTCTTGATTCTTTAATTCTCGTAGCTCACAAACTCCTCTTGGGTGATAACCATAAACAACTTGAAAAGGGCTCTTACCGGTAGTTCTATTTGTGCTATCATTGTAGGCAAACTCAACTTGTGGTAGGACTTGATCCCACACTTGGCCATACTCCTTTGTTAAACACCTTAGAAGGTTTCCAAGCACCTATTAATTACCTCAGTTTGACCGTCAGTTTGGGGATGGTAAGCTGAACTATGTGCCAAGTTAGTACCTAGCCTTCTCCACAAGGTCTTCCAAAAGTGCCCCATGAATTTAACATCTCTATCTGAAACTATACTGATTGGTAAGCCATGAATCCTTACAACTTCTTTGAAAAATAAGTGAGCAATATAGCTAGCATCATGAGTAGTCTTACAAGGAATAAAGTGACTCATTTTGCTAAATCTGTCCACAACTACAAACACACTATCCAAACCTGATGTTGTTCTTGGTAAGCCCACTATGAAGTCCATGCTGATGCATTCCCATGGCCTATTTGGAATGGGTAAGGGCTGGTACAATCCTGCATTTGTAGAAGTTCCCTTGGCCTTTTGACAAATCATGCATTGTTCAACATACTTCTGGATATCTCTTTGCATCCTAGGCCAATAGTAGAATCTTTCCACCAACTCCAATGTTTTGTTCAAACCAAAGTGTCCACTAAGGCTTTCATTATGCTTCTCTTGGATCAAATTTTCTCTCATTGATCCTCTAGGCACACATAATTGATTTCCCCTAAACAACAACCCATTTTGCAAAGTGTAATCAGCAAACTTGCTATGAAAATGATTGTTAAACTCTACACATACCTTGTAGGCCTTTGAGAAGTCTTCATCATCAGCATATAGGTCTTTGAAACCTTCAACTCCAATACTCTCTAACTGTATTTCTTGGATAGTAAGCAGCCTTCTACTTAATGCATCAACTACTTTATTTATCTGCCCTTTCTTGTGCTTGATGGTGAATGTGTAGGATTGTAGGAACTCCATCCATTTGATGTGTCTTAGGCTCAACTTCTCTTGAGTGTTGATGTAACTCAATGCTTGGTTATTAGTGTATACAACAAACTCTTTAGGTAAAAGATAGTGCCTCCACTTCCTAAGTGCTTGCACCAATGCATACAATTCTAAGTCATAGGATGAGTACCTAGATTTGGATTCATTTAGCTTTCACTAAAGAATGCTACTGGCCTTCCTTCTTGGCTTAATACAGCCCCAACAGCAATATTACTTGCATCACATTCTACAATAAACAACTTGTCAAAACTAGGTAAAACCAAAATGGGTTTAGTAGCTACCTCTTTCTTCAACCTTTCAAACCCTTCATTGGCTTCTTTGGTCCACAAGAACTTAGTTTTTAGTCCTCCCTTGATGGTGTCTAATACTGGTGCACATATCTCACTAAAACCCCTTATAAACTTCCTGTAGAATTGTGCCAAACCATGGAAACTTCTTACTGCAGCCCCTGTTTTAGGTGTAGGCCAGTTTAGAATGGTTTCTATTTTACTTTCATCCATCTTCAAGTTACCTTGTGAAACTACAAAACCAAGGTAAACCAACTCTTGTTTCAAGAACTCACTTTTCTCAAGATTAATGGTCAATTTTTCTTCTTGTAACTTCTTTAAAACAATTGCCAAATGCTTCATGTGTTCTTCTTTAGTCTTGCTGAAAATGAGAATATCATCAAGATAAACCACTACAAAAATGTCTATGTAGTCCTTCAACACTTCATTCATTAGCCTCATGAATGTACTAGGTGCATTAGAGAGGCCAAATGGCATTACTAGCCATTCATAAAGTCCTTCCGTAGTTTTGAAGGTTGTTTTCCATTCATCACCCTCCTTCATTCTGATTTGATGGTAGCCACTCTTGAGATCTATCTTGGAGAAATACTTAGCACCCCGCAAACAATCCATTAGATCTTCTATTCTAGGAATAGGAAACCTATATCTAATTGTTATCCTATTTATGGCTCTAGAATCAGTGCACATTCTCCGCTTACCTCCTTTCTTTGGTGCCAAAACAACCGGTACAACAGATGGGCTAATACTCTTCCGAATGAGACCTTGGTCAAGTAGCTCTTGTACTTGGCTTGCAATTTCTTTATTTTGATCTGGAGTCATCTTGTAAGCAGCCTTGTTGGGCAATGAGGATCCAGGAACAAAGTCTATTTGATGACTAATAGATCTTTGTGGAGGGAGTGTGGCAAGTTCTCCATCACTTATGATGTCTTTGAACTGATCCAATAGTTCTTTTACCTCTCTTGGCAATGGTGTTTGTTTGACAGCATCTTTCTCCTTTGGTTTCACAACTATGGCAAACCCAACTTCATTGTTCTCCTTGAAATCATGTAAGAATTCTTTTCCACTCATGAGTAGAACACACTGATCTATTGCTGCATCTATGCCTTCCTCAACAAGTGATTGGATTTTGTATGTCACTCCTCCTTTCTTGAATGTATACAAGTTCTTCTTCCCATGATAGACAACATCCCTATCATATTGCCATGGTCTACCCAAGAGTAGATGACAAGCATCCATGGGCAACACATCACAAAGAATTTTGTCTTGATATCCTCCAATTGAAAAATCCACCCAAACTTGTTCATTTACCAACACATTCTGCCCTTTATTCAGCCATGTGACTCTATATGGATGATCATGAGGAATCTTTGTTAGCTTGAGCTTTTGGACAGCCTCTTCAGAGATGATATTATCAGTTGATCCTGAATCAACAATAACTTTGCAAACCTTACCAAGTATCTTGCATTTTATTCTAAAAAGTGCCCTTCTTTGTTTAGGCTCTTCTTTGCTAGGCTCCTTGATCAAAACTCTTCTAAACATCAGATTTTCTCCCTTCTCAGAATCAAGATTCACTTCTGAAGTTATATTGTTGCTGCATTCTTCTTGAACATATGTTATCTTCTTATCCCCTTGGGAAGATGATGCCTTCTCAGGACATCTATAGGCTGGATGACCAAGTTGTCCACAATGGTAACATTTCATGTTTGCAAAATGTGAACCCCTGCTGAAATTGTTTGATCTGCCTCTAGCTCCACCACCAAATCCTCTTCCTCTAGTGAAATTACCTCTTCCACTTGTTTCCCCACTTTTCTCAATCAACTTGGAGTCTCCTGTGGCCTTGGGTTCATTGCTTCTTCCCCCATAACCACCTCTATGTCCTCTAGAGTCTCTCCCTCTTCCTCTACCCCTAGAGTTAGAGTCTTGTTTCCTTCTATTCTTATCTTCCACTTTGAGTGCCAATTGAAAACACTTATGAACAGTAGTAGGAGTCCAAAGGCTGATCTCCTCTTGAATACTCCATTTCAAACCACCTAAATATATAGCCACCTTGATGCTCTCCTCCTCTTGGACCTTGGATCTCAAGCAAAGTTTTTGAAAATCTTTAGTATAGGAGGCCACATCCAAATCTTTTTGCTTCAAGCTTTGTCTCTTCTTGTGTAGCTGGATTTCATAGTCTTCAGGCAAATAGTTATCTCTGATTTTTGCCACCATAGCTTTCCAATTAGAGATAGGTTTCTTGCCTTCTCTTTCCCTCTCTTCTTGAATGAACTTCCACCATGTTAGGGCTGGTCCCCTTAATCTTGCTTTGGCAACCTTCACCTTTTGTGCCTCTGATACGCCTTCACATTCAAAATGGTTCTCCATCCCTTCAATCCATTCCATGACCAACTCTGAATTCATCTTACCAGTAAATAGGGGTATCCCCTCAAGAGATTTGCTACCCAATGCCTTGATGGATTTAAGGAAAGGTTCCTCTTGTAATGGAGGATCAGGTTTAGGTACATAGTCCTCTTCATTCTCTTCCTTTCCCTTTTCTTCATTAATTTCCAACTTCTCTTTCATTTTTCCAGCTGTCTCTACCACTTCATCAAGCTTATCTTTCATAGCTTCTAAGGCTTCCTCAAGGAGCCTATTTTTCTCCCTTTGTTCTATCACTTCCTTTGCCAACTCAGCATTTGTTACCATGGTGGTTTCTCCCACTGACTCACTTCCAAAATAAGACATACGCAATGTCTTGTCCCAAACCTTTCAAGGCTCTGATACCAATTTGATGGGGAGGATCTTGAACAAGGTTCTAGCCTCAACTACTAGAGCTCACTTTAGGCTTTCTCCTAGCCTCTTAGGGTATTTATCCTATACCCTACTCCACAGGAATCTTCTCTCTATTCCCTTATTACACTAATCCTCACCAATCAACTTAAAACTCTATTTCACCATGGGGTCTCCCTAGTGCTCTCATTGCACCGTTCTTGACAACTGGCTTCCAGGAGTGCATTCTTGGCTATATTGAATTCCAAGGCTTGTATTAGGTCTCATTCAATAGTTTTTAGGATCACTAAGTGAATTGGAGTATTGGGTTTCCAATCGATTTGAAGATTGCATAGTTAAGAGGGCTACCAAGACTAATAACAAAATTAGGCCTCCAAAACTGATTTTTGGCTTATATCTCCTCAAACCCTTAAGAAGTACTCAAAAAAATTTATGATTTGGATACCCTTTTGGCTCCCCTTGAAGATTTTTTAGGTCTGCAACACCCAGGTCATCCGTACAAGGGATTTCCAAAAATATGTCTATTTACAAGGGTTTCTTGTTTGTATGAACAGGAATATAGAGAGTTCTTCCTTCCACCACTCAAATGGAATCTAAATGATTGAACTCCTGGAATTAACTTCCTTCACTCACCACTCTTGCCTTCCATGAATTTGTATTGCACCCAACACCCCATTCTATGCCCCTTTCAAACACTTATTTGCTGATTTCATTGCCTAGCCGGGTATGCAAACTCGCCTAGGGCCTCTTGGAAAAAACAACAAACCTCTGCAAAACAAGACAAAAATACATATTTACATTTTTTATACAGTCTATTACTTGATTCCAAAAGGCCATCATGGTTCCACCATTGGAATTCAAGTTATAGAGATTTCTTTGCTGATTGCTGTGTACAGACCAGCGAACTGGCAACTTTAAAAAGATTTTTCAAACTAGTAATGAAACTGATCAAAAAAAATCCTAATCTTTACCAAAGAATATACATTCCATACACTATAAAATCACATGAAAACAGCAACCCTATCAATCCATTAATGGTGTGGATGAAGGGTGAAATCAGAAAACTGTCATCAAAATGCTCAGTTTGCTCTTCATTCCAATGCCAAAATTCGTACAAAAGCATATGCCAACCCTCAAACTAACTTGGATTGGTCTTAAATACCTCTTACCCACGTGAATCAACAGATCCCATAGGTTTCCAACTGATTCTTGAAGCCCTTATAAAGTTTTAGCACTTTTTGTCAATGTTGTCAAGCAACTTTGCAAAGTTGCAAAGTTGCCAAGTGCAACTTTTGCACTATTGTGCATTTAATGGATCCATGACCTCAAACATGGTTAAATGAACCTATTTCCATGTAATTACAACTTTTAACATATTTTCCATGTTTCCCATCCTCCTGGGGTCTTGGTTAGTGTTTGACCATTCTAGGCTCTAACAAGCAATTTAAGCAATTTTGCCAACATAGAAGCAACTTGGAAACTCAAACACAACAAAAACCTATTTACAAACACAACTCACACACTTGGGGCTTTATCACATAGCCCTTATTCATGTGGTCTAGCCAAGACCACTACAAGCCAAAAATGATTTAGGAAACTTGGCATATTTCCTAGGTGCTCCTGCACCAAGATCTCAAGAGTTGAACGCATATATTTGAGAAAGCCTTCCAAGGAAGAAATTGACAAGATAATTGTTGAAATGGTTGCTCAAGTTCACACTACTTATAACCTAAGAAACAAGATAGTAAATAATGCTACTGAAAAAGCTTTAGGTGTATACATTAAAGATATAACCCACAAAATGAATAATGACAACAAAGATGAGGATAAAATGGTATCAAGATCAAGGACAATAAGACTAAGAAATAGGAACTTAAGAAGAAGTTGCAAACCCAAAATGTAGTTGTAGTCAAGATCAATACAAAAGAAACGAAGTTGAAGGTTATTATCAAACAAATTGATGATCCTATTTTTCAAGTACAAGGAATTAAATTTATTTCTAATCAAAACTCCCACTTAAGATTATACTATTAATCTCATTGCAAGATATATTGTCAGTTAGTGTAAAAACACTTAGTCATAATGGACAAACAATAGTAACTAAATTACTAGTTTGTAGAGTTAACTAAGTTTACTAAGGAACCATGCAAACAATGTTAACTATGCAAGAAGTAAGAAGTTTTAACCAAGTTGCTATGCCAACTAAGTTGATAGTTCACACCATGCTGTAGTGTCAACCAAGTTGATAATGTTTATCAAGCTCCAGTGTGAACTGAGTTAGAAAAACAATTTTGTTCCAAGGTGATAATCAAGATGACAAAATAGTGCAAACCAAGTCAGTGGTGTTTATCAAGTGATCAACATGAACCAAGGATCCACTATTAGCCAAGTGCTAGTGTTAGCCAGGGTGATAGTGTTTCTCAAGTATCTTCAGCATCCCTTGAGTAAACCATTTTACCCGAGTTTCAACACTGAGCCAAATTGGTAATTACTTTTGGAATTAGCTATATTGTAGCCAACCAGTGATAGAATTATTTGTATGGATATAAGTATAAGGAATTTTTTTATCCAATAGATATATTCATTGTATTATCATTCAAGAATTGAGCGAATATGGAAGAGTGAATTATTTGAAGGCTGCAAGTATTCCAAGGAAAGGAAGGGACTCATCTATCATATCTAGTTGATCAATTTACTTCAAAGGATATTCATCAAAAATCATAGTTGCACAACAAAGATCAATTCACTGATTCATCCTAATAGGTGTATTAGGCCCAAATACTTTAACTGGGTGGACCTAATAGTCCTTTGCAAAAAATCCTAATAGAGTATATACTTAACTATATTATATAGATCCTTTCACAAGGTGGACCTAATAACCCTTATTACTCTTAAATGAGTAAGATCATCAAAAGTGATCATTTGTAAGCCTTAATATGAAACTTTATTACTACAGTAGTGAAGCATTGTGGGTGTCATCCCAACCCTAGTTTTACCTTCTACTTGGTGGCTTTTTGGGTTACCAATATTGTGTTATGGTGTTGTTACTTTACTATTTTATGTTTCATACATGCAAGTAGATTATAAAACTTAATAAACTGGTATAGTGGAAGAAGTTTAAATGATTCCTGATTTAACCACCCTTGTGTTAGCCAATGTGATAGTGTTTCTCGAGTATCTTCATCATCCCTTGAGTAAACCATTGTACCTGAGTTTCAACACTGAGCCAACTTGGCAATTACTTTTGGAATTAGCTATATTGTAGCCAACCTGTAATAGAATTATTTTTATGGATACAAGTATAAGGAATTTTTTAATCCAATATGTATTCATTCATTGTATTATCATTCAAGCATTAAGCGAATATAGAAGAGTGAATTATTTGAAGGCAACAAGCATTCCAAGGAAAGGAAGAGACTCATCTATCATAGCTAGGTGATCAATTTACTTAAAAGGATCTTCATCAACAATCATAGTTGCACAATAGAGATCAATCCACTGATTCATCCTAACAGGTGCATCAGGCCCAAATATTTAACTAGGTGGACCTAACAGTTCCTTTGCAAAAACTCCTAATAGAGTACATACTTAACTATGTTATATAAATCCTTTCACAATGTGGACCTAATAACCCTTATCACTCTTAACCGAGTAAGATCATCAAAAGTGATTATTTGTAAGCCTTAACATGTCAATTTTATTTCTGTAGTAGTGAAGCATTGTGAGTGTCATCCCCACCCTAGTTTTACCTTCTACTTAGAGGGTTTCTGGGTTACCAATATTGTGTTATGGTGTTGTTATTTTACTATTTTATGTTTCATACATGCAAGTAGATTAGAAAACTTAATAAAGTGGTATAGTGGAAGAAGTTTAAGTGGTTCCTGATTTAACACCCCCCTTAGTTACCTAGATTTCATTACATTTCCAACAATTGGTATCAAAGAAAGGTTCTCATATTAGAAAGTTTAGCAGGTTGAGAACAAAGATCAAAGACAATGGAAGTTTACAAGCTAGAGAAAGCTATTGAGAATGAAAAACTAGATCTACATGTGGCCATGGAACAAATGAAGAAACCAAAGGAGAAACCCTCTCAATCCCTGAAAAGAAGAAAATAATTAGTAGAAAAGATGAATGACAATCTCTACATAGAAGAAAAATTTGAAGATATTTGCAAAGAGATAAGTTTAGATGAATTAGATGAAGCTATAGAAGATCTAACTGGAAGGAACCTTATTCTTCAAGAAGAATTCAAAAAATTGAAAAGAGAACAGGAGATTCATTCAACCAAGATATGTGAAGCCATGGAACAACATAACCAAGTTGAAAATGACAAAAATATGGCAGAAGAAGATAAAAGACTACTCAACACTAGGATAGAAGAAAAGGACAATGAAATCCACCGGCTTTCAATACATTAGGTAGATATGCAAAATTAGTTGAACAATGAAAATCAAGAAGTCATCAATTTAAGGACAAAAAATGAAGGATTTAGGAATGATCTTAGAATAGAAAAAGAAACCAATGAAAGAATGATGAGATCACAAGGAAGAATGGATCAATTAGTTGAAATATATTAGAAGAGACATAAAGGGAAATCAGGATCGGGCTATACTGAACACAGAGAGTCATCACAACAAGGAGCTCAAAACAATAAAAAGCCTACATACACTCATTGAGATAAATTATGGCATACTTCAAACAAATGTTTGAGTAATTAAAAGTCAAAATTTAATGGATAATGTTATAGTTGTAACAAACATGGACATAGGGCAAGTGAATGCATAGAGAAAACCAAGTTTGAAGGAAGATGTTTTACATGCAACAAACAAGGATATAAATATTTAGAGTGCAGAATCAAGAATTTGAATCCTACTAAACAACTTGCTAAAGCAATCTTTGGCTAGGACTACAACACTTAGTACAAATGTTATATATGTTGAGAATTTGGACATATAGGATCTAATTACATGAACACTCACCTTAGAAAGAGAAATCCTACCAAAAGATGTCATGTATAAAAAGAACTTGATCATCTAGCAAAGAACAACATGAATCAAGGTAAAATTGAAGATGAAAAGAAATTAATAGCTAAAGGAAATCTCTAGAGAATTCAAGTGAGAGTAATTATGGATTTGGTGATTCAATCATCTTTTCTTGAACAAGCAAGTAGACCACTGGAGATGTGATCAAACTCGTATTCAACCTTAGTTCTAGTCATCCAAGCATGAAGGTTCAGATCAACGTATTAGATGCACTTGGATAGAAGTAAAGACTTAGACTAGATTGATCTTCTGGTTCTAACCAAGTCACTCCTTTGGCCTAACCAAGATGTTAGACCAAATTGAGTCACTCCTTAGACCTAGCTAAGCATGGGTAGACTCAATCGAGTCACTGACCTAGCATAGCATGGTTAGTCAGTGATATCTGAGAATTCAAGGGTAGAAGACCAAGCCAAGCTTCTTTTACCTACCTAGGTACAAAGGATTTAATGAAGACCTAAATTGGAAATTTGATAAAAAAGAGAAATTGCATTTTCATTTTCACCACAAATTCAGAGTTTTCTAAAGAGTGCAATACTCCTCAAGCATCTAAAAGTGATTAGGTGCAAGTTTGTTGAAGGAAATCCTTAGAAAAGTGAATAGCTTCAATATTTCATCAATTGAGCATTATGACAATGTTGTAATAACCTAACCAACACATAACCATAAATATAACCAAACAACTTAAAATCAAACATACATACGAGATTAAAAAAAAAATGAACAAATTTTTTTTTTTTATAACAATTTCCATTACCAAATAACCTTATACAATAAGTACGGTAATGAACTCATAATCAGCAATGTAACATTACTATTTATTACATCTGAGTATATTATATATTTATACTCTCTTATCAGAAATACAACGTCTTTTGAATTACATTCAAGTTAAACATTGAATCTGAATATTAATCAGCCAATTTTCTTCTAGGTCTGTAATCAAACATATCTTGAACCTGGAATCAAATCAGCACAACCACAACACACAAAACAGGGCTTAGATCACAAGTTAAATCGATAAAACCTCTAGTAAACTTGCACGTTAGATTTAATAACAAAACTATAATCATTAAATCCAAATAATAGATGTACTATAAATACAATTTTCTTTTCACGAAGATATGCAGAAATAAACTCACATAGAATATGAAAAAGTAATGATCCAGTAGTCCATGGGTGTCAACATAAGAATCTACATTTAGCCACTCATAGAACTCAATATGTCAGGTGAAACCATAATGTTCTTATCTTATTATATGATTCCCAACGCATGAAATTTTAAATATTACCACTTGATTAACTAACTGTCATAAACTTTCCCATAAGGATCTAGACTAGTGTCGGAGGGCATCCAGCAACATAATTCTATCACCACAAGTTACTCGCTTTATGACAGCCACCCAATCTAAAGGATCACACTTGCATAATCTAACAGACACATAATTCTAGTTATTCTAATTGGAAGAAAACATAAATTCATTTTCCAATTCCAACAATACATTTATTTCATTTTCTCCAATTAAACAATTGAATCAGCAACAGAAATATCATATAAAACCAAATGAAACCATAGTTGTATCGTTTCACAATACATATACCAAAAACAACCTTGTCCCTTTACTTTTCACAAACATCCAACTTTCAAACTACATTCCCATTATATTAACTAATAGTAAAGAATTGACTATTCTAGGCTTCACTGTACTTTTATTTCTTTTTAACAATACCAATAAAATATTGTTACAAACTGACATCAGACTGATTTTAAATCAATTTCTATTTCCAAAACCAGAAATCCCTGTAATTCAATTTATAATTATAAATTTAAATTCTAACAATCTATTCACAAGAAATTACATATACATTGATACATATAAATAAATACATACACACACACACATATATATATATATACCTAGTACATATATATATATACTTACTTACATATACCAATATATACATAAATTACTTTATGAATTTAAAGTCAGAATTATAATAAATAAATAAACTTTTCTATTTGTATATCAAATAACTTGCTATTACCCAATATCAACAATTTCCAATTCATAAAATCACCTTTCAGTTTTAAATTTGCGACACACACACACAGTGCCTCTAAGACTAATATAATTCATCTTCAAAAAATTGTTTTACAAATGCCTCTTTCCATTCTAGAAATAACATAACTTAAAGTTACAAATTTCGACTGAATCTTCATGCAATTAAAATATCATGCAAGATCAAAGTATCGACTGATCTATTTGATTACTTCCAGCTCTAATAATAATAATATTTACGTTGAGAGATGAAAATAACCATCTTTAAAATAAATAAATAATCCCAACTGTTGATATCATAATCATGCCTAAATTTGCAACATAGTTATGTAAAAACTACTACCAAATGCCAATATGGCTGTATAACTCTATTTGCCTAAAACCCACGACTTAAACATAACAAAATTTCAAACCCTAATCTCGTCGACCGTTTGTTTAAATATCAATGTTACTCATACCCTACTAACCATTTAACAATATATCTCACTCCCGTTAACACATTTATGCCCTCAATTCATGACCACAACTTTAAAGACTACGTACTTGTAATCATAGCCGAGACACACACAACTTAGAAGTATTGTACATAGAGATATCACCTTCTACCTAAACAAATAAAAACACACAAAAATTTGAAAACATACAGAACTCGACTTTTCAATAGCCATCAAAACCATGCTATTTTCCATCCACATGCAGACTTGCTATCGCAGGCATGTTTGGGTAAAACCCAAATAATAAAAAAACAAAACCTCGTATAACAACTTCCACATTTCTCATTTACGTGCAAATGTAACTATGTAAAAAAAGAAGAAGAGCTAACCTTGCACCCAGAGCCATACTCTTCATAGACCCTTTTCTTAAATGTCAAACACACTTCATGTAATCCGCTAAACATATATATCACATAACATACAACGAAACTCGAATTCAACAATGTTAACAAAACAAAATTTCCATACCCACACTCAAGTATGAGTGCATACAGAACCTAGCAACATTAAAATTTGCTGAACCCTACATGTAACCATGCTTGGGTATCTATATTAACCAATAAATAAAACTTAAACATTCTAACATTCTTAATCCCTTACACCCAAATCTGGGTTTAACCACTTACAATTTAAATATACAAAACTTCACAAATTTGATGAAACATAACTAAAACTATAGGAAAGAGTCAAGAAAAGCCCCCTGTCTATAAGTGCGAATAGATGCTCACAAGAATACGCCTGTAAAGCCTTCTACCACAACTCTCAGACCACGCTTCCAACTTTTATGCCGATTTCCAAAGACACCAAGAAACTTTCTCAATGGAAAAGACTGAGAAACACAACCATGGAGCAACAGAAGAATGAAAATCATGAAATTATGAGGACTTAAAGAACAGAGACGAATTGAACACTCCTCCATGATTAACAGTTCCCTCAATTTAGTGCCAAGAAACCCGTTCCACAAAGATTTCACATTTACGATCAGGAGATCATCGATAACAGATTGAAATCAAAATGCAACCAACACCCATCAAAAGTGATAGATTAACTAGGTGATAAAATGCTCATAACTGCGAGCTTAACCCAATACCCCATTTCTTGAGCACTCTTTGACACTTGTCAACGATAATACTAGCTCGCAACTCGAAAAACTTGCTAGCATTTTAAAACCCACTATCTCGACCACCATGCCCAGTCCAAGACATGCCATGTTTGAATATGCATAGATATCTTAGGCTTTGCTTCTAGTTTAGGTTAGACTTAGTTGAATACCATGCAATAGGATAGTTTAGGTATTAACTTTAGATAGTTTAGATGTTTATTAATATTAACATTAACACAAAACTGAAAACATAAAACATTTGATCTAAGAATTAGATTTTAAGAAATCTCTGAATTCTCGAAGAGTTCACATAATAATGCTAGAATTAAACTAATTTAAACACGTATCAAACCATTTAGAAGAGTAAGCTAATCACAAAATTCCAAGGTGACAGAAATATAACTGTCAGGGCCATGACACCCTTCCCCACTAGCTTAGGCTTACTCCTGGAAGCCTGAAAACAAATGAGGATGTGAAGCTTTCATTGCCCCTATATCTTCCCAAGTTGCAGAGGTATCATCATTATGATCCCATAATACCTTTACCTGTTCCACCTTGCAACCTCTGAGATTTAGCTCTCTTTGCTGAATGATCTGCACTGGTTCCAGCATCAATTAGCCATCCACTACCTAATATGCATTCCAATTCAGAACATGATTGATATCAGGTATATATTTCCTTAATACAGACACATGAAAGACATCATGGATTCGAGATAGACTGGGAGGCAAAGCAAGTCTGTAGGTGATCGGACCAACATATTCTAGGATTTCAAATGGTTCCACAAAATGTGGAGACAACTTGGAACCTTTACCATATCTAATAGGACATTTTCTGGGTCTGACCTACAGAAATACTTTGTCCCCAACCACAAAATGATGCTCAATCCTATGCAAATCTGCATACTTTTTTTGTCTATCCTATGCTGTAACAAGGTGTTCCCTAATTAGTTTCACTTGCTATTCCATATCTTGGAGCATTTTAGGACCTAGGAGAACTCTATCTTCCAAATTATCCTAGCTCAAGGGTGTTCTACAAGGTCGTCCATACAAAGCTTGAAAAGGAGCCATACCTATAGAGCTGTGATAACTGTTATTATATGCAAATTTAACTAAATGCAAGAATTCTTCCCATTTGTTCTGCCTATCCATGACGTACATCTTGAGCATGTCTTCCAAAATCTGATTTGCACGCTCAATTTTCCCATCAGTCTCAGGATGATATACAGAACTGAAATTCAGTTGAGTACCAAGTTCATGTTACATAGACCTCCAAAGTGAAGATGTGAAAACTGGGTCCCTATTTGATATAATCTTCTTTGGAATCCCATGCAGTTTTACTATCTGTTCCATATAAATACATGCTATAGATGCAACATTATATGAAGATCTTACTAGAATAAAATTTGCAACTTTGGTTAACCTATCCACAACAACCATGATTGAATCATGCCACCTAACTAACAAAGGTAAACCTATGATAAAATCTATGGAGATGGTATCCCATTTCCATTTAGGCACACTGTGAGATTGAAGTAAACTAGCAGGATGTTGATGTTCAACTTTAACCCTTTGACATTCTAGACATCTAGCGACAAAATCAGCAATATCCCTTTTCATACCTGGCCAATAATAGTGTTGTTTAAGATCAGCATTCATTTTCTTAAAACTAGGAGGTGCTGAATAGGGTGCTTTATGAGCTTTAGACATAACCAAATTTCGTAGCTCTCCAATCTCAAGAACATGGATACCACCTATGTAGATCAGCAATCCATCAATGCTGATTGAATAACCTTCAAATCTACCCTCTAGCATGCTGCCACTATCAATAACAGCCTTCACATCTAAAAACCAAGGATCAAAAATTAGGTTTTGCAATATTTTCTCCTTCAAATCTACTGTGAGAGTTAAAGAAGAGAGTTCGTGACATCTTCTGCTAAGTGCATCAGCCACCTTATTCTCTTTTCCTTGTACATATTTAACTTTAAATTTATATTCACACAAAAATTCCATCCATCTGCATTGCCGTGCATTCAGATTTGGCTGTGTAAAAACATATTGAAGACTTTTATGATCAGTACGTAACTCAAAATGCTGTCCAAGGAGAAAACGTCGCCATTTAGTTAACACATGCATTATTGCAGCAAGTTCCAAATCGTGAGTAGGATAGTTTAACTCATGATCCTTAAGTTTCCTGGATTCATAAGCTATCACCTTGCCAACCTGCATTAAAACTGCTCCTAATCCATCCAAAGAAGCATCTGTGCAAACCACAAATTCTATACAAGGATCATGTACAACCAACACAAGTGCACTAGTCAGATGTTCTTTAAGATGCTGAAAAGCCTCTTCACACTTATCTGACCGGACAAATTTCTTATCTTTTCTCTGAAGAGAAGTGATAGGATGTGCTATTTTCAAGAAATTAGCCACAAACCTTTGGTAATAACTAGCTAGACCCATAAAACTTCTCACTTCAGACACGTTATTAGGTACCGGCCACTCTATGATAGCTATAATTTTAGCTGGATCCACTGCTATTCCATCTCCCATAATAATGTGTCCAAGGTAACTTATCTCGAATTTGAAAAAGTCACACTTTTCAGGATTAGCATACAGCTTATTCCTTTGGAGACATTCAAAAACTTGTCTCAAATGCTTTTCATGCTCCTCCAAGGAGTTAGAATAAACTAGAATGTCATCCAAAAAGACAACTACAAACTTATCAAGGAAGGTTCTCAAAACTCCCTACATCAGACTCATAAATATTGATGGCGCATTTGTCAAATCGAAAGGTACAACTGTGAATTTGTAATGCCCATACCTAGTTCGAAATGCTGTTTTATGAATACTGGCCTCTTGAATTCTAAGCTGATGATACCCAGATTTAAGATCAATTTTAGAGAATACCTTAGCACCCTTAACTTGATCAAATAAATCATCAATTCTAGGTAATGGATACCTATTCTTGATAGTAACTTTATTCAACTGTCTATAATCGATACATAGTCTAAGAGATCCATCTTTCTTCTTAATGAAGATAATAGGTGCTCCCCAAGGAGAAACACTAGGTGTAATCAGCCCTTTCTCAAGAAGTTCTTCAAGTTGAACTTTGAGTTCCACTAATTCTTGTATTGTCATACGATACAACGTCTTAGAAATAGGTTCAGTTCCAGGCACAAGATCAATCCTAAAATCGATTTCCCTCTTAGGTGGAATACCTGAAATTTTCATTTCAAAGATATCAGAAAATTCCTTTAACAAAGGATGATCTAAATTGGTTTGCTTTACTGTGGGTTCTGAAAAATCATTTACAGAAATAGAAAACAGCTTGCAGCCCTTCCTAAAACACCTTTGAAGTTGTTTAGCAGAAATCATTCTAATAGAAATAGGCCTTTTAATACCTACTATGATTTTACTTGCCCCAACATCATCAATGCATTCACTAATCTTTTCGCTGCAATCAATTATAGCTTGATGTTGATCCAACTAGTCCATTCCTAGAATAACATCATAGGTTCCTAAAGGAATAACTCTGAGGTTCGCTATAGTGGTAAATGCCTTAAGATGAATCTCACAATCTACCACAATCAGCCTAGTTTCTACCTTAGATCCAGAAGCTAACTCAACTTGCCATGCCATCTCAGCCTTTCTCGCAGGAATACTACAATATTTAACCAAATTGGAAAAAATGAAAGAATCAGTGGCACCTGAGTCAAATAAAATGGAAATTTTCATACCTTGAAAAGTACCTTTAGCCTCGATAATCATGTTTTGATGTTCTGCTTGGTTATGATCCACAATAGCAAAAATACGGTGGTTCCTGCTAGAATCACCAACACTAGCTTCAGAACCTGATGCTCTTGACTTACCCTAATTATTGCCTTTTTGAGAACAATTCCACTATAAATGACCCAGCTGCCCACAATGCCAACATTCTGCTCCTCTTTTGGAACTCTTATCCTGTGAGGAATTTGCTTATGGCGGTGCAAAACTCTGTTTCACACTTTCAGCAGGCTTAATGGATTTAGGTAGTTCAGGGACCTTAAACCCCTTGTCTAATTTGGTAAACTTATTGAACTTCCTCTTTTGGGATTTACTACCATAGCCACTAGGTACTGCCTTAGAATCATCCCCGAAGGATTTCTGATTTTTACTACTGCTAGGAACAGATGGGTTAACAACACTCTTGGTTGAAAAACCAGACTTCATTTCAGCAAGCTTAGCCTGATCAACAACTTCCTTAACAGATTTAGGTTTGAAAGTTCTCACTTCCTCACCAATCTTAGGATATAAACCCCAGATAAAGTGTTGCACTAAAGGTTTATCACCTTCATTCCAACCAGAATACTTCGTAAGCTGAAAGAATTTTCTTTCGTACATTTCCACTGTAGAGTTTCCTTGAGAAATGTTAAAGAATTCCTTAGACCTGGTTTTCTGCTAGTACTTAGACATAAACCTTTCTTGAAACCTTTCAATGAATAATTCCCAAGTGACTCAAGAAATATGCAGTCCAAGGTGCTCTAACTCCATATTCCACCAAATTGATGCAAAAGACCTTAACTACATTGCAGTCCAATGAACTTTCACATTAGTGTGATAATTATGCAGGCTAAAACATCTTTTGATGTTTAGAAGCCAAGCTTTAGCTTCATTACCAGCTTTAGTTCCATTAAAATATGGACCTTTGAGCTTAGATATGTCTTTCAGCTAAGTCCTGATAACAGTATCTTCTACAACAACCTGATTGACATAAGGAATCTGCAAATTCTAAACATTTGCTCCCCCACCAAGAATGTTATTCCTAGCTTCAATCCCATCCAAACGTCCAAGAATCTGCTGAAGAATTTCAGCTTGGAAACCTCCTTGCTCCTCATCATCAGGAATCTCATCATCAAGCATTTCTTGACGAACCTGACCCCTTCCTAGGCCACGACCTCTACCTTGGCCACGATCGCGGCCTCTACATCCACCTCTACCTCTACCTACTTTGGCATCAACATTAGGGATACCTCATCCCCGTGTTCCTCATGTAAATGGAGGCATACCAAAATTCCTATAAAAGAGATTTAATTAAAATCTCATAGGAAGCATAATGAAACCCCTAATAAAACCTATCGAGTCCCGAGTGTTTAAACTTGGCTCTAATACCAAATGTAATACCCTAACCAACACATAACCATAAATATAACCAAACAACTTAAAATCAAACATAAATAAGAGATTTAAAAAAAAAAATGAACAAATTTTTTTTTTATAACAATTTCCATTACCAAATAACCTTATACAACAATTGAATCAGGAACAAAAATATCATATAAAACCAAATGAAACCATAGTTGTATCGTTTCACAATACATATACCAAAAACAACCTTGTCCCTTTACTTTTCACAAACATCCAACTTTCAAACTACATTCCCATTATATTAACTAATGGTAAAGAATTGACTATTCTAGGCTTCACTATACTTTTATTTCTTTTTAACAATAAAAATAAAATATTGTTACAAACTAACATCAAACTGAAAATTAAATCAATTTCCATTTCCAAAACTAGAAATCATTGTAATTCAATTTATAATTATAAATTTAAATTCTAACAATCTATTCACAAGAAATTACATATACATTGATACATATAAATAAATACATACACACATATATATATACTTGGTACATATATATATATATATATATATATATATATATATATATATATATGTATGTATGTATGTATGTATGTATGTATGTATGTATGTATGTATATGTACTTACTTACATATACCAATATACACATAAATTACTTTATGAATTTAAAGTCAAAATTATAATAAATAAATAAAATTTTCTATTTGTATATCAAATAACTTGCTGTTACCCAGTATCAACAATTTCCAATTCATAACATCACCTTTCATTTTTAAATTTGTGACACACACACACAGTGCCTCTAAGACTAATATAATTCATCTTCCAAAAACTATTTTACAAATGCCTCTTTCCATTCTAGAAACAACATAACTTAAAGTTACAAATTTTGACTGAATCTTCATGCAATTAAAATATCATGGAAGATCAAAGTATCGACTGATCTATTGATTACTTCCAGCTCTAATAATAATAATATTTACGTTGAGAGACGAAAATAACCATCTTTAAAAAAAAAAAAAAATCCCAACTGTTGATATCATAATCATGCCTAAATTTGCAACATAGTTATCTAAAAACTACTACCAAATGCCAATATGGCTGCATAGCTCTATTTGCCTAAAACCCATGACTTAAACATAATGAAATTTCAAACCCTAATCTCATCGACCATTTGTTTAAATATCAATGTTACTCATACCCTACTAACCATTTAACAATATATCTCACTCTCGTTAACACATTTATGCCCTTAGTTCACGACCACAGATTTAAAGACTGCGTACTTGTAATCATAGCCGAGACACACACAACTTAGAAGTATTGTACACAGAGATATCACCTTCTACCTAAACAAATACAAAAACACAAAAATTTGAAAACATACAGAACTCGGCTTTTCAATAGCCATCAAAACCATGCTATTTTCCATCCACATGCAGACTTGCTATCGCAGGCATGTTTGGGTAAAACCCAAATAACAAAAAAACAAAACCCCGTATAACAACTTCCACATTTCTCATTTACGTGCAAATGTAACTATGTAAAAAAAAAAAATAGAGCTAACCTTGCACCCAGAGCCATACTCTTCATAGACTCTTTTCTTAAATGTCAAACACACTTTATGTAATCCGCTAAACATATATATCACATAACATATAACGAAACTCGAATTCAACAGTGTTAACAAAACAAAATTTCCATACCCACACTCAAGTATGAGTGCATACAGAACCTAGCAACATTAAAATTTGCCGAACCCTGCATGTAACCATGCTTGGGTATCTATATTAACTAGTAAATACAACTTAAACATTCTAACATTCTTAATCCCTTACACCCAAATCTGGGTTTAACCACTTACAATTTAAATATACAAAACTTCACAAATTTGATGAAACATAACTAAAACTATAGGAAAGAGTCAAGAAAAGCCCCCTAACTGTAAGTGTGAATCGATGCTCACAAGAATACGCCTGTAAAGCCTTCTACCACAACTCTCAGACCACACTTCCAACTTTTATGCTGATTTCCAAAGACACCAAGAAACTTTCTCAATGGCAAAGACTTAGAAACACAACCATGGAGCAATAGAAGAATGAAAATCATGAAATTATGAGGACTTAAAGAACAGAGATGAACCAAACACTCCTCCATGATTAACAGTTCCCTCAATTTAGTGCCGAGAAACCTGTTCCATAAAGATTTCACATTTACCATCAGGAGATCATCGATAATAGACTGAAATCAAAATGTAACCGACACCCATAAAAAATGATAGATTAACCATGCAATAAAATGCTCATAACTGTGAGCTTAACCCAATACCCCATTTCCTGAGCACTCTTTGACACTTGTCAAAGATAGTACCAGCTTGCGGCTCAAAAAACCTGCCAGCATTTTAGAATCCACTATCTTGACCACCATGCCCAGTCTAAGACATGCCATGTTTGAATATGCATAGATATCTTATGCTTTGCTTCTAGTTTAGGTTAGACTTAGTTGAATACCATGCGATAGGATAGTTTAGGTATTAAATTTAGATAGTTTAGATTTATATTAACATTAACATTAACACAAAACTACAAACATAAAACATCTGATCTGAGAATTATATTTTGAGAAATCTCTAAATTCTCAAAGAGTTCACATAATAATGCCAAAATTAAACCAATTTAAACACATATCAAACCATTCAGAAGAGTAAGCTAATCACAGAATTCCAAGTTGACAAAAATAGAACTATCAGAGCCATGACAAGTGTCTTCTAGTTCAAAGGTCAAGAAGAGCTCAAAAATGTTAGTAAAAAGTTCTGATTGCATTCCTCTAAAATTCCAAATTTATCTAGCAATTGTTGAGGAGAAGGATCCTCAAGGAGCTGACTCATCGATCCCTCCAAATGTACTCCTCATTCACAAAATCAAGCCATTCTATCATTTCTCTATCCAAGAATTAGGGAATCTTGAGCTAGATCAAGCATATGGTGCATTGTGTGTTAATGATGTGCTAAAGCTAGAACAAAAACATTTGGAGGTTAAGGGTTTGACCTACATCACCCACATGTCAATGAACTTCTAAGTCAAATGGATTAGGCTTATACTAAGCCAAGTTCATGACATGTCATTCTAGACGGTATAGACCTATCCCATCAAGAAGAAGATGATTCATATGATAATAAGGTATCCAATGAAAAAGAAGTTTAAGGCACCCAACACCCTAAGTCAGAAAAAATTAACAAAGCTAACCCTAGTTGAATGGGATGGCAGAGGCATGATGTTAAACAATGTGACAAACATGGAAATCAATCATGTAATCCATGTCATTGGGCACAAAATTTACAATTCAAGTTGTGCAAATAGTGTGCCATGTGAGGTAGTAGACCTGGCATACAAGGTTGTAAAAAGGAATCTATCTTTCAACCTTGCCGATCTTCAACGCACCCAGTTGAGAAAGAACATGGAGAGCATTTGGGCTTCAAAGAACAACACATGTAAGTCTAGTTTACTCTTAGTCTATTTTTTCTTTTATATTTAAAAATTCTTTCCTTAAAAATAAAATGTCATTAGGAAGAAAGACACCCCAGTTCTATATCAGATAAATGAATTCATAAATGAAATGTGCGAAAACTTTGAAAGCATCATGGATGCATACGTTGAAAATTTCAAAGAAAGGATGAAAAGAAGGATTAGGATCCCTAAGAAACTTGTAGAGGATTATGAGTAGGATATATGCTTCCTAGTTGATTGTGACAGAGTTCACATATAGCCAGTTAGACCTAGGATTGCATGGGTAAAACCTCTGGCATATGAGGTGAATATTGATAATACAAAAGCCATTGTTGAGGCACTCATCAATGAGCTAAGAATAATTATTTTGGAACATATGATGAAGCTAGGAAAAGAATCTCACTTTAGATTTAGATTCCTTAAATTCTAAAAAGAGGGAAGAAGAGGCTAGAAAGCATTGGAAAGAAACTTACCAAATCAAATTCTCCTCTCGAGCTCACTGAAGGAAAGGGTAATGATGTATAAGAGGAAGAAGATGAGGAAGAGGAAGAGGAAAGTGAAGAAGAAGAAGAGGTAGAGGGACCTCCCAAGAAGAAGGTGAAGACTCCATCCAAGCCTCCATCTAGCAGATCTACAAGGACTACTCCTATGATTATTTCCTCCAAGCCAAGAAAATCAAGAAAGAAATTAAAGATTTAGGATAAAGATGAAGATGAAGAAAATACCCCAATTATATATTTGAAGAAGGAACCTCCTATCTTTGAGAAAAAATTAGAAAGCATAAGGGAAGGAAGGAGTATGACAGGATTCAAATACTTCAATTATGACTCCAAAAGCAAAGAGAAGTAGAAATAGATTGAGGAAGCATTAGTTATGAAATTGGAAAAGTGGAAATATGACCCTTCTAAGCTCAAAGGGCATGCTCCTAAAAATTTACTAAAGGCTATTTCAAACTATTGGGATAATGCAAAAAAATAGAGGACATTAGAGAGAAGAACCTACGAAATCTCATGCCTAATCTCTTTGATAAAGAAATAGAGAAGGAAATGTCAAATAATGAAACCAAACAAACTCCAAGATTTAAAACTTTTGAAGTTCTATAAAATAATATAGAAGATGTTGTGCAATCTACAAAAGAGACATGGAAGAACATTTTTGACATCAAGGAAGAAGAAGCTCTTCTAGAGATTCAAATAATTAAGAATTTTAATGCTGAGAACATTGCAGCAAAAGTAATGACATCACTCCCCTTTGATCCACCTAAGAGAACATTTGAGAAAAAAATAGTTGAGTTGAACATAGTTCAACTGAGCTTTGAAGTGATTTTTTTTTTACTTTCACCAAGTTCTATCACAAAAGAAACTGAGCAACAAGCTCCCATAGTCTTGACCTAACTATATTAGGCTCCCATAGTCTCGACTGAGCAACAACATAAAGAATTGGTTGACAAAAGAAAAGATATTATTCCTTCTTGAAAAGCCAAGAGGAAGGGCAAAGGGAACATAGTTGATGGCATTGATCTTTATGAGGAGATTGTAATCCCAAATTAGGACCAATCAAATCTATCAATTGAGAAAATGGATATTTTGGGAGAACTATGGAAGAAAAGAAAATCAATGAATGCTAAGAGATGAAAGGGATGGTAAAAAATTCTTGGAAGAAATCAAGGAAATATTTTCAGATGCTCTATCTATAGAGGCAAATGATAAAGTCCCTATCATTGAACAATTAATTGATATTTTGCATATTTTCAATGAGGACACTAATGGGCAGGACAAAGTCCCTATGAAACCTAAAAGGAAGTTTGAGAATAAAGTGCTAGAAAGTGTAGCACAAAAGATAGCAATAGATCAAGTAGAACTATCGACCTTAATTTTTGTGTTAGAAATTGCTATAAATAATGTTGTATCTTTATTTGTAAAGTTAAGTGATTCCACTAACTTTACAAAGGAAATAAAGAAGAAATTGGTCAAAGTTGACATGGACTTGAAAGATAGTGCAAATCAATTAGCACTTAGTCCTAGCTCCTATTCTATTAATTTTGCAAAAACTAGACTCTTGACAAATATTCAGATAGAATTGCTAAGGGAAGAGGCTAGAATAAGAGAAATGTTGATTGATATGCAAGGTATGATACTTTCCCACATGGAAATTATACATAAGAGAATGGATCATGCAAGGACATTGGTCAAAGGCACAAATGTGTTAGTTTCAGATCATGTAGAGTTTCTAATCGATCTGCACATCTTGAAGGTTCTATAAGATAATTGGGACAATACATTATCTATAATTTTGAAGGTACACAATGATTTTCTTTCTCATTTTGGTATAACCTTGTAAATTTTTGGAATTTTTAACAAAAACAAGGGGGAAAGAAGATGCACAAAGGGGAAAGAAGATGTACAAAGGGCAAAGTATATAGAGAAAGTAGAATGTACATAGGGGAAAGTATATAGAGAAAGTAGAATGTACATGTTCATACATGAAAAGAGAGTATATAGAGGAAGGATAAAATATGTACAATAGGAAACATATATAAAAATTAGAAAAGCAAAAACAATTAAAAAAAACCAAAAATAGAGTTTTTAGTTCAAACCAAGTTTTAGAGTTTTTAGTGCAAACCGAGCTACAAAATAAAGAATACTCAAAGGGGGAGTTTGACTAAAGATTTTTTTTAGATCTTGTGTATGATAAGTTTTTTTTTCACTAATATCAAAGGGTGAGATTTTTAATCTCATTGCAAGATATCTTGCTAAGTAGTGTCAAAATACTTAGTCATAATGGACATACAATAGTAACCAAGTTACTAGTCTATAGTGTTAACTGAACTCACTAAGGAACCATGCAAACAATGTTAACTAAGTAGGAAGTAAGTAGTGTCAACAGAGTTACTGCACCAACCAAGTTGATAGTTCACACTGAGCTATAGTGTCAACTGATTTGATAGTGTCTACCAAGCTCTAGTGTGAACCGAGTCAGAAAAGTAGTTTTGTTCCAAGATGATAATCAAGATGACAAAACAGTGCAAACTGAGTCAACAATATTTACTTAGTGATCAAAATGAACCAATAATATAGTATTGGTTGAGTGTTAGAGTTAGCCAAGGTCATAGTGTTTCCCAAGTATCTTCAACATTTCTTGAGTAAACCATTGGACCCAAGTTTCAACACTGAGCCGAATTGGTAATTGCTTTTAGAATTAACTATGTTGTAGCCAACCTATGATGAAATTATTTGAATGGATATAAGTATAAGGAATTTTGTTTATTCAATCTATATTCATTCATTATATTATCATTCAAGCATTAAGAGAATATGGAAGAGCAGATTATTTGAAGGCTACAAGAATTCCAAGGAAAGGAAGAGACTCATCTATCATAGCTGGTGATCAATTTACTTCAAAGGATCTTCATTAGCAATCATAGTTGCACATCAAAGATCAATCCACTAATTCACCCTAATAGGTACATTAGTCCTAAATCCTTTAACTAGGTGGACCTAATAGCCCTTTGCAGAAAATCCTAACATAGTACATGGTTTCCAATATTGTGTTATGGTGTTGTTACTTTATTGTTTTATGTTTTGTGCATGCAAGTAGATTAGACAACTTAATAGAGTGGTATAGTAGAAGAAGTTTAAGTGGTTCCTAGTTCACTTTCCTCCCCTCTCATATGGAATAGTAATGTCATTAAGAATGAGTCATCCTTAGGACAAAAGGTACACATCATACCAAAAAGAAAAGGAAGATAAGGGAGTAGTATCTTAGATACCCCAAATGTATTTGAATAAATCATCAACAACATACATATAAAAAATTGACCCTTTCTTCCTCAGTTTAATCATAAATGGAAAATCTTTGAAGAATTGTATGATTGATTTAGGGGCCTTAAATACTATCATGTCTTTTAAAATCATGGAGTCCCTAGGTCTGAAAGTAGATGCTAGGCCATGGATGTAAGGGAAGTCCCTATTATAGGTACTATAAATGAATTCTCATATGGAATAACTACCTATCTTGACATTGATTTGACCATGAGTGTCTAGGTAGTTGATATTCCTGCCCAATATGGTATGTTACTATCAAGGAAATGGAGTGTTGCAATGGCAGGAAGCCTATAATGTGACCTATCTTTTGCTACCTTACACATTAATGACAAAGCCATCAAAGTCACTAGGAAGCCTATATTTATTCATATTATTGAGGATACTATTGATACTAATGATACATGCTTCCTTGACATAGATGTAAATGTCTTTAGGGTTGAAATTATTGTTCCATAGATTGAAAAACTAGTCCCATTGATTTCACAAGAGAAAACTAGATGTATTAATTCACAAGGGATCTAGACAATGTATTTTGATGGGGCTAGTTCTAAGGAAGGGTCTGGAGCTAGAGTAGTTTTCATTTCATTAGAAAAAGAACAAATTCAGATATTCTTTCACCCTAAACTTCACTTATACCAAAACATAAAGCAAAGTATGAAGCATTCTCGTTGGGCTTGAAAGTATTTTCTAGTCATGGTATCAATAAATTACATGTTATTGGCGACTCTAAATTGGTAGTATCTTATATTAAAAAAGCTTATGCATCCAATAATAAAAGATTGAAATAATATATGGATGTTGTGTGGGATGAGATTGAGGAATTTGATACTTTTGGGATAACTTGGATGGATAGGAGAAACAATAAAATGGTTGATATGCTTGCCAATGTAGCCATCAAGCTTGATGAATGTATTTTGTTGCAATCTCAAAGGTTGAAGTGCAAAATAAGCCCTCAATTTTTTATAACATAGAAAATTGGTAGGTATTATAAGATCACAAAGACATTCTAAAATTTCTTTTGAATGAAAACAAATACCATGGTCAAGAGTTAGAATCTAGTTCCTTTGTTCAAATGTAAATGGGAAGGACACCATTTTTGGTCAAGATATCTTGTAGTTAGAAACAAATAAACTGACCAAGGGGTTAGAATTATCGAAAAGTGTTTTTGACAATCAAGATAGGGTCCATCCAGAAGCAAAAGATAACAAACTAGAAGAGCTAGAAGAAATTAATCTTGGAACAAGTGAATCTCCCAAAAAGGTATACATAGATAAGACTTTATCCCCTATTATACGAAAGTCCTTGGTAGATTTATTGAGAAAGTTCATACATGCATTTTCTTGGTCTTATGATGATCTAACAGTTTATAGGGAGGATTTGTTCAAATGTATTATCCCACTAAAAGAAAATGTTAAACCATTCAAGTAGAAAAAAAGGCCTCTCAATAAGATTATGTTTCTCATTTAATAATACTTCACTAGTACCCTGCGGTAACATCATCATCTAGTGAGATGGTTGATGCTCTAAGTGTTTTTGGATTGGTCGATTCTCTGTTAGGTAGGAAATTGGAAGGGGAGAATCTTGTGGGAGGCACTAATCTTGGTAGGATAGAAGACCAAAATGTGGAAAATTTGGCAAACTATGTAGGATTTACGAATGCTGGTACCACTAGGTGTGGGGTCTGAGAAATCCTTTTGGATTCTTTTCCTACAAATTACGTGCCTGGTCAAGAACTCGAGAATGAGATGACTCCTTTTGAGAATTTGGAAGAGAATAATGAGAGGAAAGTAGAAAGTTCAAGGAAAGGGTTAGGAGATCAAAGGAAATGGTCTTCTCTATTTGGTAGGAAATCCGGTGGAAAATCATCTTTCCCTTCAGTTACATCAAAATCTTGCTAGGAGAAAGGTGAGTTTCAAATATTTATTCCCAACCCAATTGTTGATTTCTTTGTCTCTTCTATGGATTTAACTCTTGTTGGTAAATTTATGGGGGCAAGACCAGATATAGATACATTGAAAAATATGATAAAATGGAAATGGGTTATCAATGGTCAACTTGATATAGCTCCTATGTTGAATGGATTCCTTTCATTTGTTTTTAATTGTAATGAAGATATGAATATGGTCCTTTGTGGAGGATCATGGTCATTTGGAAAAAGTACTCTCACTATTAAAAATTGGGAGCCAAACATGGATTTATTTGATGCCTTTTTCTTAACCACTCCAATATGGGTTAGACTTCCTAGCCTCCCTTTGGAATTTTGGTTGAGGATATCTTTCAGGGAATAGTTGGGTCCTTTGGGGAACTAATTGTAGTGGATCATGCTACGACTTTGGAATTTAAACTTCAGAGTGCAATATTATATGTGAAAGTGGCAAACTTGAATCAACTCCCTAAAAAGGTGGAACTAATTTCTAAACTTGGAAAAAGAATGCAAGAAATTATATATGAAGATCTTCCAAAAATACCTATTTTTCTTGTAAAAAATAGGGTCATAGTGTGAAAATTTCCCTAATAAAAGCAAGAACTATCCTAAGAATGATAAGAAGGATAAAAAGAAAGAAGAACAAATCCAAAAGAAAGTTTGGAAACCTAAAGTTACTCTTGAAAAGGATTTGAAGGATAATCTAAATTTGGAAAATTAGGAAACTGGTATGATGCCAAATTCTACTTTGAAGGAAAACTTGAGTAGTGAAAATTAGGAGAGTGGAGTGATGTTAGATTCTACTTCACCTAAGTGAAGTAAAGAGAATATGGTTGACATGACAAAGCAATTAGTTATTTATCAAAAGAATGATACAAGCTAGGAAGATCTAGTTAAGATGGAGGAAATAGAGAAGGGTGAAATTTTGATGGATAGAAGTAGATCGATGGTGTTGGAAGAATCCTAGAAAACCTAGTCTATTGAAAGCCAAATTGTTGTCCCTAAGCCTCTTTAGATTCCTTTGTGCAAAGAAATTGTTCCCTTTTAGAATGATTTTGAAATTGAGGAGAAGAACTTGGAAGGGAAGGATTTGAAATAGAAATAAAGTCAAAGGAAAAAGATGGAAAAAAAAAGTAATACAGCTCCTAAAGGAGTAGAGACTCGCAGTAGTAAATTGGAGCAGCAATCTAAGGTGAAATTGAATGTTGGAACTCTAGAGAAACCTTCTAGGAAAACTAGAGAAATAGAAAGTTTGTAGAATATTGTTGATGGAAGATAGCCAACTATTCTGGATTTTACCACTAAAAAAAAAACATGAAATCTATTACTTGGAATATTAGGGGATTGAACAGTAGTCATAAACTTGATGTTGTTAGGAATTTTGTTAGGGACCACAAGCTAGATTTTCTTTTGCTACAAGAAATGAAGATGGAGAAGGAGAGAGCCAAAAGAATTAAGTCTTTTAATGATTACTTTTTAAAGGCAAGTAGTTCAGAAGGAGCTTCAGGAGCTACTCTAATGCTATGGAAGAAATCCTACTACTCAAGAATTGTTTTGAATGCTAGTAAACATTTCATGGTGGTTAAAATTACTAGCATTGATCACAATAATGAATGGTATATTGTCAATATGTATGCACCAAACATTAAGAACTCTAGGAAAAAGGCATGGGAAAATCTATCTAATATAAAGAGTAAAGACTAATTTGGTACATGGATCTTCATGGGGGATTTTAATGTTCCTCTTTCTGACCATGGAAAAAAGGGGGGTAATGTGAGTCAACTAGATGGGAGAATGGATCTAATGGATTTCATTAATAAGGAGAGTTTAATGGATCTAGATCTTCATGGTATAGAGTTAACCTAGAGTAATAAGAGGCCAGGTGATGATTGTATTCAGGTTCGATTGGATAGAGCTCTAATTTCTCTAGATTGGACTAAAGATTTTGTATGCAAGTTAGAGGCATTATATAAGAAAACTGGGTTAGATCATTTCCCTTTGATTTTTACTATTGAGAAGGTTAATATCAAAAAAATTTCCTTTTAGGTTTGAAAAAATGTGGATGCAGCACCCACAGTATGAGAGTAAATTGGCTGAATGGTGGAATATAGATGTTGATGAAACTGCTCTTTTTAGAGTGGCTTCAAAATTAAGAAATGTCAAAAAGGAGGTTAAAATATGGAGCAAAAGATATTTTGGTAATATTTTTGAGAGTAAATAAAGTATTAAGGAAGAGTTGCAAAATATCCAGAGCAAGATACAGAAGGAAGGATACACTCTTGACCTTGTTAAGGAAGAAAATGAAAAATTGGTGGAATATCATGACATTGTTACTAAAGAGGAAATTTATTGGAGGCAAAGATCCAGATTGGTTTGGTTGAATGAAGGAGATAAAAATACCAGGTTTTTTCATCTTTCTACTTTGAAGCATAGAGCTAAAAATCGTATCTCATATCTTAAGAGGGGTAATTTGAAGATTACAGAGGAAAAGGACATATTAGAAGATATGGTCTCCTTTTTTTCCACTTTGATTTCATCCAACTCTAATATTGATTCTACTCATCAAGAAGAAATTTTAAAGGTGATTCCACCTCTAATTACTGAGGAGCACAACAAATTGTTAGGCACTATTGCCAAGGAAGAGGAAATTTTAAAGGCAATTTATTCCTTAGGAGGGGACAAGTCTCCAAGACCAGATGGTTTTCCTATGTTCTTTTTCCAAAAGGAATGGAAACTGGTTGGAAAAGATGTATGTGATGCTGTTAAAGAATTCTTTGGGGTGAGAAGAATGCTAAAGGAGATCAATTCTACATTCCTCTGCCTTATTCCAAAAAAGATTGGGGCTAATTCTCCAGACCAATTTAGGCCTATTATTTTGTGTAATTATTTCTATAAGATTATCTCTAAAGTCCTTACTTCCAAGCTACTTTTGGTGCTTCCATCTCTTTATTTTGTTCAAAAAAATGGTTTTGTCCCAGGTAGGCAAATTCTTAACTCTATTATTGCTACTCATGAGAATATTCATTCTTTATCTTGTTCCAATAATTAGGGTTTTATCATGAAAATTGATATTGAAAAAGCCTATGATAGAGTGGAATGGGCTTTTCTTGTAAAGATTTTATTGGCCTTTAGCTTTAGTCATAGGATAGTGAGGGCTATTCTTTAGTTGATTTCTACTTCTTTAATTGCTGTTCTAGGGAATGGGTGTTCCTCTAAATGCTTTAGCCCTTCTAGGGGTTTGAGACAAGGAGACCCTTTATCCCCTATTCTATTCACTATTGTGGCTGATTGTTTGGGGATGTATATTGGGAAACTAGTTTTGCAAGGGGATATTAAAGGTTTGCAACCTTCTTCTTAGCCTCTTACTTGTTCTCATGGTCAATTTGTTGATGATACCATTTTTATGGAGAAAGTTGAAGTTTGAGAAGCCAAAAATCTCAAAAAAGCCCTTAGCCTATACTCTTCTACTTTAGGTTAGTTGATTAATTGGAATAAGAGCTCTCTATTTTTAATTAATACGCCAGTTTTAAGACATGAAAAAATTGCTAAAATTTTAGGCTGCTCAATAGGATCTTTTCCTTGTATTTACTTGGGTCTCCCTTTGGGACCTAAAGCCCCAAATTATTTTTGAGAAGATCTCATTAAGAATTTTAATAACAAGCTTGTTGGATGGAAGGATAATCTTTTAAGTCAAGTTGATAAAATCCTTCTCCTTAAAGCATGTCTCCAAAGTATCCCCACTTATGCTTTGAGTCTCTTTAGAATTCCAGCTAAATTTGCATATTCTATTGATAAAATCCAAAGGAATTTTCTCTAGTTTGGCACTAAGGAAAAGGAAGAGAATGAATTTGATAGCTTGGGATCAAATTTATAAGCCTATCAAGGAAGGTAGTTTGGGAATCAAGTCAGGGTGAAGTATGAATAGAGCTCTTTTAGCTAAACAGGGTTGGAGAGTGTATCATGATGATAAGGAATGCAGTACTATATGGAGACATAAGTATCTTTTTAATGCTCCTTTTTAATCTAATTTTCTATCATCTCCTGATATTCTTCTCCCTTTTGCTATTTGGGGGGTTTTGCAGGGAAATAAGAACATCTTAAATAAAGGATGTTCATGGAATGTTGGAAATGGGAAGAAGGCCAAATTTTGGGAAGATGTTTGGATATTGGATCATACTCTAATTGAGGAAATTGAGGATAGGACCCATATTGATAAATGTAAGAAATTGTATGGGACTCTTGTGGGACATTAATGGTATAATAACAATTGGGTTAATCTTGTTGATGTTAACCAGGATTTTCATAACATCCAGATTATGTTGAATGCCTTTTCTTTGTATCCCCTTAAGGAGGATAAGATGATATGGAGGGCTGATGCAAGTGGCCATTTCAAAGTTTCCTTTGTATTCAAATCTAAGGAGAAAGGTAATTGCCCTTTATGGACTAGAGCTTGGATAAAAGGTCTTATACTAAAAATAAATATCTTTTATTGGATGTTGCTTCAAAATAAAATTCTTACTCAGGAAAATTTGCAAAAGAGAGGCATTAATGTGGTTAATAGTTGTAGCCTATGTAAAGAAGGTTATGAAGATAGAGATCACTTGTTCTTAAATTGCACTTATAGTCAACAAGTATGGAGTTCTATTCTCAACTTATGGAATATCACTTGGGTCCACCAAAATAATATAGAACTTTGTTTTAAGAGCTAGACTTGCCCATACAAGGATAATGATATTGATTTCCTATGGAAAATTACTCTTCCCCATCTCTGGTGGGGTATCTAGAAAGAAAGAAATAACAGAATCTTTAGAAACAAAGAAATGCCAAAGTGGGTACTTGGACAAAACATTATCAGAGCTATAAAAGAAAACTTCAATTCCTAGAGAAAGTGTAATGAAGATTTCCAAATTGACAATCCAATGTTTTCTAAAGGTTCTAATATGAAGAAAGAAGATCCAAGATTGAATACTAAGTGGAAGGCTCCTCCTATGGGATTGATTAAAGGGAATTTCGATGGTGCTGCTAAAGGAAACCTTGGTAAAGTGGGCTATGGAGGGGTTTTGAGGGATCACATAGGTAATATAATAGATGCTATTGCTATACCTATTGGTATTTCTAATAGCCATAAAGTAGAGGCTACTACTGCTCTGTATACGATGAGGATAGTAGTGGAAACTAGTTTTTGGTACCTTTGGATGGAAGGAGATTCCTTGAATATTGTTAATATGCTTAATGGAAAAAGCTTGATCACTTGGTCTATCGAAGATAGTGTTATGAAAATTAAATGCTTAATGGATAAATTTGATAAAGTCTTTATATCTCATTCATTCCATGAAGGAAATGCTCTAGCTAACTGGATTGCTAACTAGGTTGTCTAATGGGAGTGTAAGATGACATGGCATGATGACCTAAGCAGGAGTGTGGATTTAAAAGCTCTTATTATTTATGATAGAAATTACATGACAAAGAAAAATATTTGCTAAGATTAGTAATTTAATGATAAATGGAAGTGGGGTTATGGAGGCCAGTGTTATTTTCTTGAGAAAGTACATAAATGTGATTATTATCCTAGCTTGGCATGCATGTGTTTTAATAAGCACTTTAGTTGGTTTAATGAACACCTTGGCTTTTCTTAATTCTTTATGTCTACCTATTTTCTTGACTTTGGAATTTTGTAGAGAAAAAAAGTTTTTGAAAATGGGTGGGCAACAGAGAAAATAGGAACCAAAGAACTATAAAGAATGGAGGGCCAAAGCCTCTATTTAGCAGATTCTAGAGAAGGGTAATGCTACTACTTACCTGGAGCATCTTCATGGATACAAACCACATGTCACTATGGCTTTCTTCAAAAATTGGATTGAGGATAGGGTTTCTATGCATGGGGTAAAGGTTCATTTGTATAAAGATTTCATTGTAGAGGTTACAGGGATACCTAAGTGTTGGATAATGTTGTCCTTGATGTCACACAAATGTCATATCAGTCATTAGTCTCAAGTTCACCGAGCTCAGATAGTCTGCAATGCAATCTACAGTGCCAACCGAGCTGACTCAATCATCAAAGGAAATGTGGAAGACAGTGTTAATCGAGCTAACTCGGTCAACAAAGGAAAGGAGAAAGATCGTGTTCACCGAGCTCACTCGGTCAACGAAGGAAATGTGGAAGTCAGTGTTAACCAAGCTTCACTCAGTCTCCAAAGGGTAGTTTCCACCAAGCTCACTCGGTCATCAAAGGAATCATGAAGAAGTCAATGTTAATCAAGCTTCACTCAGTCTCCAAAGGGTAGTTTCCACCGAGCTTACTCGGTTATCTCAGGAAACTTAGTACTTATTGAGTTCTCCCGACGATTGAAGGATTGTCACGAAGTTTGTTGTATTAATTGAGCTCGGTCGGTTAACACAAGAATTATTTTTTGAACAAGTTCACCGTGCAGGGTCGACCAGTATAGGGATTTGCTAATTAATTACTTCTAGCCGACTGTTGTAATTGTTTGTTTAGTTAGTGATTTGAGCCGACTAAGATAATCTGAAAGGTATATATGGTCATTCAAGTTATGAATTAAAAGTGTGTGTGTGATTATGAAAAAGAAATTATGAATGTGAATTATAGTATGAAATGAAAAGGCGAATGTTGAGAAAAGTCTGATGAAGGATCAGATGTGTTGAAGGAGCTGTAAAGTTGTATTTGATCAGTAAGGATCCAGTCAAGCATAACAGAGATCTGTAATCAACAAAGATAAGTTGCACATTATATCAGGTCACTTCATTGTTGCTTTCTAACCATTGTAACAGTGAATTCAAAATCTCTTAACAGATTTGGTTTAACAGCCATTCAATAAATCCTCTAACAAGGTGACAATCCAGTTGAATTATTCTAAAGACCTCTAGCAAGGCCACTCCTAATAGGGTGATTAAATCCTTTAATAGGGTCACACCTAACAGTGTGTTTTTGTAACCTTTAACATGGTTGGCTCCTAACATGGCTCACTTCAAAAGAGTGAAAAATAGTATCTAGTTACATTGGTGGATTTTCCCATATTGGGTTTCCACGTTAAAACTGGTGTCTCTTGTGTTCTTAATTTCCGAATTGCTTTGTGCATGATAACATATCAGTTCTTAATACTTATCATTTTCTGCATTATCAAGTTTCAACATTTTATATTAATCAGATCAAGGGTATATTTAGACATCTTAGGGACTGTGGAAAGTTTTGTAGTAATTGATTCACCCCCTCCCCCTCTTAGTTACTCTATTCTCATTTCCAACAATTGGTATCAGAGATTTTGGTGCTTGCAAGAAAAGATTTCAAGGATCTAAGCCAAAGATCAAGATGTCTTACAAAAGAAAAATTCCAAAACTCAACAGAGATAACTTCTCCGCACGGCAAGGATTGATGAGACTTCATCTGGCTACTGTTGGTGATACTGGACTGAAATACCTTGAAGAAAAATATGAAGAACCTTCTGGCACATTGTCTGTCAATGACATTGCTGAAAAGAAGACTCACAACAATATGATGATAGACATAGCATCCACTCTCAGTTATGAAGAATTTGATGACATTAAGGACTGCAAAACTGCCTTTGAGATGTGGAACAAGCTAAAAGAGATCTATGGAGGAGATGATAATGTGAGAAGAGCAAAAGCAAAAAGTCTAAGAGGACAATTTGATCAAATGAGGATGAGAGAGGATGAAAACATTGCAAAGTATGTTGAAAGAGTTAAAGCATGTGTGAGTGCAATCAGAGCATCTGGAGGTGATATCAAAGGAGAAACAGTTATAAGAAAAGTTCTCAGAACCTTGCTTCCCGTTTATGCAATCAGAGTTTCTGCAATTCAGGAAAGAAGTTGTGAAGCAAATCATTAGATAAATCTTGAGGCCATAGTTGGAAGACTAATTGCATTTGAACTAGATAACTTTGACAACTATGTTCCAGCCTCCGAGAACATTGAATTAGCATTTCAAACCAAGCTCTAACTCAAGGAGAAAAATAAAAAGGAGAAGGAATCTCAGTCAGAAAGTGAAAATGAATCAAGCCAAAGTTCAGACAGTGACCTCGAAGTGATTGAAGCTCTACTAGCAAGAAAATATTCTAGAGGCAGAGGAAAATACAAAGGTAAAGTTCCTCTAATCTATTTTTCTTGTGAAGAAATTGGTCATATTGCAGTAAGATGTCCAAACAAGAAAAAAAATGATGAAAATAAAGATTAAAAATGGAATGGAAAGAAAGACTTCAAATTATCCAAGAACAAAGGTAAGAAATCATGCTTCATGGCTAAAAATTCTAAAGATTTTGATAATAGTGAGGATGAAATTTTTTATATTGGATGATTCTGACAGTGATGAGGAAGATAAAATGGCACTTGTTTCTCATATAAGTAAGAATGATACATGGATTATAGATAGTGGTTGCTCACATCATATGACTGGTGATAAAACTAAGTTTGATTAGTTTGAAGACTATGATGGTGGCAGTGTAAGGTTTGGTAATAATGAACCTTGTTTCATAAAAGGAAGAGGAAGAATCTGTCTAACCAAAGAACTTGTATGTAATAATGTCTATTGGGTTGAAGGTCTTGAACATAATTTGTTAAGTGTGTCATATTTACTCAATACTAGATTCAAGGTGGAATTCATGCATGGAAAGGCAAGACTGTTGAATGAGCAAGGAAAGCTGATAGGATCTG
The DNA here is from genome assembly GCA_028749045.1 of Cupressus sempervirens. Classification (NCBI taxonomy): domain Eukaryota; kingdom Viridiplantae; phylum Streptophyta; class Pinopsida; order Cupressales; family Cupressaceae; genus Cupressus; species Cupressus sempervirens. Next base: position 502,111,743 of record CM053784.1, read on the forward strand.
GCACCCAAACTAAAGGTAACTTGTTCTATCTAGAACTTGGTGAATGCTCATGTTTTATTGCTCAAATTGAAGAAAGTTGGTTATGGCATAAAAGGTTGTGTCATGTCAATTTTGATAATCTGGTAAAAATAAGCAAATTCAAGAAAGTAAGAGGCATTCCTAACATTAAGAAACCTGAGGTTGGTCTATGCAAGAATTGTCAGATTGGTAAAATGGGAAAGACTAGTTTTAAAGGTAAGAACTATCAGTCTAAAGATATATTAGAAATTGTGCATATTGATTTATGTGGACCCATTGTAATAGAAATCTATATTGGAGAAAAGTTTTTCATTCTTTTTGTTGATGACTACTCAAGAATGATGACTGTCATGTATCTAAGGAATAAATTAGAAGCATTTGAGAAATTCAAATGGTATTTGGCAAGAGTAGAAAAAGAAACAGGAAAAAGACTAAAATGCTTAAGGTTAGATAGAGGTGGTGAATTCATCTCACATGAATTCAACAACTTCTGCATTGAAAAAGGTATTAAAAGACAGGTCTCAGCACCAAGAACTCCTAAACAAAATGGAATAGCTGAAAGAAGAAATAGATCCATCATGGATTGTGCAAGAACCCTGATGATAGAAAAGAACATTGCTATCAAATACTGGAAGGAAGCCATCAACACTGCAATTCATACCTTAAACCGAGTATAGTTGAAGAAGGACTCATTCAAAACTCCCTATGAATTATGGTATGCCTACAAACCCAATGTAAGTTATCTTAAAGTATTTGGAAGCAAATGTTATATTTTGAAAGAATCTAGAAAAGGAAAATTTGATGTAAAAGGTGATGAAGGAATATTTTTAGGATATTCTTGCAAAAGCAAAGCATATAGATGTTTAAATCTATCCACTCACAAAGTCATAGAAAGTGCACATGTGAAAGTTGATGAGTTTGCAGACAAATCTGAAGAAGAAAGAAAAAAGGTACCTGAAGATTACAGAAGATTTGTTTACATTGAACCAGATACTATACCAAGCATACCGTTCACTCAAAAATCCTCAACTCCCGAATCATCAGTAACCGAGTTGCAAAAATTCAAACCGAGCCACAACAACATTTAGACATCATCGAGCAAGTGTCTACTGAGTCTGAAGCGCTCGAGCCAATTCTTACCGAGCTAGAACAGCCTGAACATGAAATTGAAGCACAAGGAGATAGCAATGAAACTCATTCAAGAGGCAAAGAACCTATATTAGCTAAATATGTCAGAAGACATCATGCATCAGATCAGATCATTGGAGACAAATATGAAGGAACCTTGACAAGAAGCAAGATGAAAAATACTTGTTTGCTGATTTTGAACCTAGAAACATTAAAGATGCATTGGCAAATGATAGTTGGATTGAGTCAATGAATGAGGAAATAGAATAGATAGAGAAGAACAAGACATGGACTCTTGTACCTAGGCCTAAAATAAGAATGTAATTGGAACCAAGTGGGTATTCAGAAACAAGTTGACTGAAGATGGTAAGGTATCCAGAAACAAAGCCAGATTGGTATGCAAAGGATACTTTCAAGAAGAAGGCATAGATTATGGAGAAACCTTTGCTCCTATTGCAAGATTGGAAGGAGTCAAAACCTTACTTGCATATGCTGCTCACAAAGGATTCAAAGTTTATCAGATGGATGTCAAGTCAGCATTCCTCAATGGAATGCTGGATGAAGAGGTTTACATTGAACAACTTGAAGGTTTTGTTGATCTAGATAAAAAGAACATGGTCTGAAAATTACACAAGGCACTGTATGGTCTGAAACAAGCCCCTAGAGCATGGTATGAAAGATTGCATAACTATCTTATTTAGATTGGTTTTCAAAGAACTAATGATAATAGTAGCTTGTATATAAAGGAAGGACCAGATAATAAGATTGTCTTGGCAGAAATATTTGTAGATGATACTGTTTTCACAGGGCATGATGATCTTTGCAAAGAATTTTTAGAACAAATGAACAAGGAATTTGAAATGTCTATGTTTGGTGAAATAAAATTCTTTTTTGGTCTTCAAATTCAACAAAATAAGAATGGCATCTACATCACTCAATCAAAATACATCAAGGAGATATTGAAAAAGTTTGGTATGGAGGACTGTAAACCTGTTGGAACTCCTATGTGTATTGGATTGAAACTTACCAAAGATGATAAATCCAAAGAGGTAGATCAAACATTGTATAGATTATGATTGGAAAGTTGTAATACGTAGTTCATACTAGGCCAGATATTGCCCTTGCAGTTGGTATTGTTGCAAGATTTTCAGCAAAGCTAAGAGAAACTCACCTGATGGCAATCAAAAGAATAATGAGATATTTGAAAGGAACTAAAGATTATGGCTTATGGTAAAAATTTGGAGGTAATTTGGATTTGAAAGTGTTTACTAATGCTGATTGGGCAGGAAACCTTGATGACAGAAAAAGAACAAATGGAGGAGCACTCTTTCTTGGAAAAAGATTGGTTTCTTGGACAAGCAAAAAGTAGAATTGTACATCCCAATCTACAGCAGAGGCAGAGTATGTTGTTGTAGCAGTAAACTATTCAAATATTGTTTGGTTTAAGCAGTTATTGCAAGGAATGAAGATGGAAATCAAAGAACCAGTTGTCATGTTCTGTGACAATACTAGTGCAATCAACATATCTAAGAATCCAGTGATGCATTCCAAGACCAAGCATATTGCAATAAAATATCATTTTGTCAGAGAATTGGTGCAAGACAAGGAGATCAGATTGGAATATGTCCATACAAAGGAACAAATTGTTGACATATTCACAAAGCCTTTACCTAAGGATGCATTTTTGTATCTTAGAGGTAAGTTAGGGGTCATTCCCCTATCTGAAGTCCACTAAAAATAAGTTCTAGTGATGCATCAACACATACAAGATTGAAGATCTATCTGTTGATGCAGTTTAATCAGAAATCATTGCATATGAATCAGTACTAAAGGTACATTACAATTCACTTAACTTCTGTTGTCTTTGGCATGTGTTGTCAAAGAGGGAGAGATTTACTGTCATATCCTTCTAAAATTTGTGAGATTTGAAAAGTTTTCCATGAAGTCCCTTAACAAAGGGAGATTATTGAAGTAGGGAGAAGTCTGTTATCTTGTTGGACTTGTTTTCAAAATTTCATTCTGTTATGACATGTTGTGTTGCCATCAATGCGAAAGAGGGAGATTGTTGGATAATGTTATCCTTGATGTCACACAAATGTCATATCAGTCATTAATCTCAAGTTCACCAAGCTCAGACAGTCTGCAATGCAATCTACAATGCCAAGCAAGCTCACTCGATCATCGAAGAAAATGTGGAAGATAGTGTTAACCGAGCTAACTCGGTCAACAAAGGAAAGGTGAAAGACAGTGTTCACCAAGCTCACTCGATCAATGAAGGAAATGTGGAAGTCAGTGTTAACCGAGCTTCACTCGGTCTCCAAAGGGTAGTTTCCACCGAGCTCACTTGGTCATCAAAGGAATCATGAAGAAGTCAGTGTTAATCGAGCTTCACTTGGTCTCCAAAGGGTAGTTTCCAACGAGCTTACTCGATTATCTCAGGAAACTCAGTACTTACCGAGTTCTCTCGGTGATTGAAGGATTGTCACAAAGTTCATTGTATTAACCGAGCTCAATTGGTTAACACAAGAATTATTTTCTGAACAAGTTCACCATGCAGGGTCAGCCAGTATAGGGATTTGCTAATTAATTACTTCTAGCCGACTGTTGTAATTGTTTGTTTAGTTAGTGATTTGAGCCGACTAAGATAATCTGAAAGGTATATATGGTCATTCAAGTTATGAATTAAAAGTGTGTGTGTGATTATGAAAAAGAAGTTATGAATGCGAATTATAGTATGAAATGAAAAGGCGAATGTTGAGCAAAGTCTGATGAAGGATCAGATGTGTTGAAGGAGCTGTAAAGTTGTATTTGATCAGTAAGGATCCAGTCAAGCATAACAGAGATCTGTAATCAGCAAAGATAAGTTGCACATTATATCAGGTCACTTCATTGTTGCTTTCTAACCATTGTAACAGTGAATTCAAAATCTCTTAACAGAGTTGGTTTAACAGCCATTCAATAAATCCTCTAACAAGGTGACAGTTCAGTTGAATTGTTCTAAAGTCCTCTAGCAAGGCCACTGCTAACAGGGTGATTAAATCCTTTAACAGGGTCACACCTAACAGTGTGTTTTTGTAACCTTTAACAGGGTTGGCTCCTAACAGGGCTCACTTCAAAAGAGTGAAAAATAGTATCTAGTTACATTGGTGATTTTTCCCATATTGGGTTTCCACGTTAAAATTGGTGTCTCTTGTGTTCTTAATGGCTGAATTTCTTTGTGCATGATAACATATCAGTTCTTAATACTTATCATTTGCTACATTATCAAGTTTTAGCATTTTATATTAATCAGATCAAGGGTATATTCAGACATCTTAGGGATTGCAAAATTTTTTGTAGTAACTGATTCACCCCCTCCCCCTCTCAGTTACTCTATTCTCATTTCCAACACTAAGGAGGATATAAAATTTAGTAAGGAAACTAGTATTACCAATGCTACATTTAAGAAATTTCCAAAGATTGAAGAGGAGGAAATGAATTTGGAGAAGAATGGCAACTTTTATTAGCTGGGTCAAATAAAAGTTATATGGTAGGACATTCTCTCTTGCATCCATGAGTATTTTAATTTTGATGGTAGGGCAAAGTGTATTCATAAATTTCATTTTTTGTTCCTAAATCATTTTTGGTATAAGGATAGGATCTCTTTTCCTTTTTATCTGAGATTTTCTTTGCTTCAAAGTCTTCAAGCCCATAGGAAAAAAGAGTCTTGTCCAATTTTACATGAAGGGTAATTCTTTTAATTGAGAATTACTATAAGAACATGGCTATTTTTTCTTCCCCTCCCTTTGAGAAAAAGAAGGGCTCTATTAGTGAAACCTACTCTAGGAAGAGTAAGGTTGAGGAAGGGGTAAGTGTGAGAAAGAGGAGTCTGAAGCAAGAAACTCCTCAGAAAAATGCTAAGGAGATTACTGATCTATTAATTTACACAATAATGATGATAAGAATATGGAGGATGAGGAAAAATATGGATGTGGGAGACTTTAGTTCAAGGTTGGAGGGTTACCTTGGTAGCAAGAGTGAAACTGGTAAAGGTGATCATGAGGAAAGTAATGATAAAAATATAGGATCAAATAATGTTGGAGAAGAAGATAAAAACCATAGTGAGCATACCTAGAGAGCAAGGGAGGAAAATTTGGAGCAAGAAATGGAGAAGGAAAAGGAGGACCTCACTGGTAAGGGTGTTATGAATGTAGAGGAAGATACAAGGAAAGAGAAGGATGATTCTACCAGTAAGGGAGAAAGGGGGAAGGAGAAGGATGAACCTAGTGGTAAGGAAACAATGCTTTCTTTCCTTCACACTACTACACTTAAGGCTGAATCCTCTCTCCAAGGTGACTCTTGGATACATAATGAGTTAATGAATTTGAAAAGAAGAATGGGAAAGATGCAACAGAACCAAGAAGCTGACCAAGCTAAGATCATGTAGCTAGAATTTCAGGTGGAGAATATCTCAGATAAGCTAAAGGAATATGATCATAAACTTTGGCTTTTGATTAAAGAAAGTGGCAACAAGATGGAGCAAGTTACTTCAAAAATTTGTGCTATTGTTGCTAGCTTAGGGAAAATAAATAATGAGGAAATTATGTCTCCTAGCGAACCAAGAAAAAGAACTAGATAGAGTTCAAGAAAGAAGGTGATTGAGGTAATTGGAGGATCTATCGTTGACACCATCCAAAGCACTATGGAGGTGTGCAAGGAGGTGGTGAAAATGATCAAAGAGCTGCAATAATAGCTAGTGGTGTTTCTGGTAATTGGTCTTTGTTCTGGTGGAGGATATGGTAACTGGTCTTTGGTCTAGGTTTTTTAACTGGTTTTTGATCTTTTTGTTCAAACAATAGATTCTAGGTCCTCGTAAAACTAGTTTCATTTTTTGGTCTTATTTTGTGGTTTTAGGTCCATGTAAAACCTAATTTTCTAACTATTATACTGTAGGTTTTAGGTCCTTGTTAAATGTGGTTGTGTTTATTGGTTTATCTTTTTCTTTTCTGTTAAGGGTTTCGGGTCCCTTCAAAACCTATTTTTACCTTAATCTAAAACAAAGGCCTCTCAATCCTATATTATCTCTAAAGATGCAAGAAGTGTTAATGAAGCTTAGGGATGAAGGAATCATCAATAGGATTAACTTTAAGAAACCCCTCCCTAAAAAAAATATAAATTTTTTGTGAACCCAACATTACTTTTGGGGGTGAAAAATTAAAATCTGTTGGCAAATGTTTTTTTTCATTTTCAACAAAATTTTAATGTTAGATGCATTTTTCTCTGACCATTACAAAATTTCATAAAATTAAGGTGATTTTGTCCCTTCTAATACAAAAAGTATATATTGTATCAGTTATTTTTCCCATTTATTGGAAAAACATATATATTATATTAGGAAATTTTTTGCATTTTTTGGAAAAATTATATATTTGATTAGATAAATTTTCTCATTTATCCAAAAATATATATATTTGGTTAGGCAATTTTTACTATGTATTGAAATAACATATATAATGCATTGGTGAATTTGTTAGAAAATGGTGTAATTACTTAATAAATCAACAAGTAGAAATTAATCATATGTTTTTCAAATCACTTGTTAGATTATCAAAAGATTATGATCAGAAATTAAAGAGTGATAAGAAAGTGAGGTTTCTAGAGGATGAGATGTATGTGGAATTTCCTATTGCATTTATGGCACAATGGAATGTTTTTGAAAAATATTCTTTAAATTGAAGACATCCTTCTTAGTGGTTGCCATTGTCAGAAAAGTAGTTGGTTGCCAAAAATGGGACTACTTATGGAAGCGAGATCATTGAATGAAAATCCAAGCCCTATTGTTAGCCCAAATTTGACTATGGAGAAGGATGAGGAACAAAGTGATCTTACTATTGGGCTTATTGTAGCTTCTTTGGATCTCTCTGTTAATCCTTAGGATACCATCAAAGAGCTTGAAAAGAAGTAGGAAAAGGATAACCTCCAAGTGATGGTTGTTAAAATGGGTCTCGATCCTACTAATTTTGAAGAGAAAATTGCAAATGCGGTGGAACAAACAACTAGAACTTTAATGTTTTTGGGATGTTTATAAGGATAAATGAAGTGTGACATGAAGAATCATTGGTTTAGTTAGGGTTTATTTTATAAAAAATATTATTGAAAGTGTATAAATTTGAAATGTAATAGTTCAAATCTTTGTCACTTCCCTTTTTGATGGAAACCACAACTATTATTGGTATACTATATATATGAAGATGAAATGTAAAGTAGATACAAATATTATAATGCAAAGTAAAACCCTTTTTGTTGATATTTGATATTTTAGTGGGCATGGTGTTTTCTTTTGGGCTCTAGTTATTTTAGAATAATTGGATGATGTATTTAATTATTACTTTCCAAATGTGTGTGAATCATAATTTCATTTTCTAGTAGGCATTTATTGATTAGTAGTAGCACACAATACATACTACACATGTCACATGTGACTAGGAATTGATGTATGAAGTAATGAAATTTTAGGAAATATTTCTAATAACATTTCATATCTCCAATGTGTAACTAGTAACATCAAATTACAGACTATCATCTGATGATAATATATCAATGGTTGAAGGTTTATTTGAGGCCAAATGTCCCAAATGAATCCTTGACCTTGTCCAACTCTTCAGAATGGTTAAACATTTCCTTCCACCCTGTACTACTTGCAATGGATAGTAAATACATGTCTTGTCACTATTAGGGACATTCCCTCTTCTATCGGCTTCACACACATTACAAATTTTTTAACACAAACTTGTATTTATGTTGAAGATTTACAAAGATTTAATCATTTAAAAAAATTGAATTGGAAGTTGGATAAAAAAATATATAGGGACCATTTCATAGCCACTCAACTTATTTATAGGCAATTGAGCTACTTCTTTCATCATTGCTCATCTCATTTTTGGTAGCCAATGGTTTGGTAATAGGTATACTTTTAGTGCTTGTTCAATTTTGGTCTAGTTTATTTGGTGTGGTAGAGTGGTAGTCCTTGTACTTTGTAGTCAAGATGGACACTCCAATTCATCTAACATGTAAATTTGAAGAGGAATAGAAGGCCTTTTAAGGTGATGTCCTGATGAAAACCTCTTGTCAATTTGCAATGAGGTTGTTCCTACTGTGAATTTCATTATTCATATTGTGAAAATGGTTTTGCGACATGAGTTTTTGGAGAATGGGAATAGGTATTATATCAACACTGACATTACATCCTATTTCCTAGAGTCTTTGCTTAACCTCATAGAAACAAGGATCAACATTTTTTTGCTCCCAAGGAAGACTTTTAAAGAAACATACTTGGGCGATGACATTGATGTTGTTTCTCATGCAAAATCAAGGGTAGGGATCCCTTGAGTAGGTAAAATCTATAAGCTTCTAGAACCTAGCTAGAATGTGGCCCTGCAACTATTTCTGTTGGGCCTAACTATTGGGCAATTGAAGCACCATAAGAAATAGACATGAATTTGCTTGAATTTTCTCCAAAAATAGTATAATCTAGATGAAGTGGCACAAGACAACCCATGGCTAGAAGAACTCACAATCTTAGTTAGTCTCTTGCTTTCTACAATGACTAGTACAATAGTACTAGGGCTTTCCCCTAGAGTCTAGTTTCACTTTCTTTAAAAAAAAATCAAATTACAAGTATTGTACATGTGTCTACCTTAGATTGTAATTTTCAAGGATTATCAATGAAATCTTTGGAGTTCCATATAAAATTGTATTTCATTGTTATGCTTACTTATGCAATAGTTTGACATTTTTGAATTTTTCTATTAAATTGTTAAGAAACAAAATATAACACTTAACATTGAATTGAAATTAACATATTGAGATTTCACATTTAACAATCAATTTAATTAATAAATCACTTGAAACTTACTTTAGTGTTCAGTTTCAACACTATCAATACAAAATAATAGAATATGTGGAACTTAATTGATAGTTACTTTTACAATCAGATTTACTTCTGCATTGGATGGGCTTATTTTACAATCAAATTTAAATTATCATTGAAAAAAATTTCATTTTTAAAATTAGAAATATTCTACTATATTTACTAACTATGTTTGTAATATTATAAAGGTAATGTCACAATGACTGTTGGATGGACAAAGATCAATGACTTCAGATGTTTTTCGGACTGAATTCGGCAACAACCGACTAGCTTTTCCAAATGCCCCAGAAAGAAGACACATGGAAAACATGATCAAGTGTGAAATCACTATACTCATAGTAGCACTGTCTGATCAATTTATATCAATGACCAAAGATAATTTTTCAGGCAAATCTAGAGAACACTCAACTATTTTGATAAATGCAACTGGAAAAAGACACGTGTCATCTCTAGTCTCTAATAACTAATAAATATCCTATATTTAAGGATGCTCAATTATTATTCATATTGTAATGACTTTTAAATTTTAATTAGAACTTTAAGTATGCTATATAAATTAGAATAATGTAAGTATATTGTATTAGATCCTTAATTATTTTTTAATCATCAACAACATAAAATAAGATAATTATTTTGTTAATATAAATGGTTAAGTTTGAAATGTAATGAACAAAATGCATAGATTCCTATTTCTATTTAATTTGTTATGAATATCTTCTTATTATCCAACCACAAAATAATTTAAAAAACATAACACAAATAAGTTAAACTATTTTCTGAAAATAAAACATAAACATATTTATTCAGTTTATTTTTAATTAGTAATTTGTATCTTTACCAAGTGTTAATAGAATTTTGTTATTATTATAATATAATAATAATTAATATTATGATAATAATTTAATCTGATGATGCAAGTGTTAATATAATAAAGGGGATGACCCCACTACCATTGGATGAGCAAGGATCAATGACTTGAGATGTATTTCAGGCTGATTTGGGTAGTAACTAACTCATTTTCCCAAATCAACCCAGAGAGAAGACATGTGGCATATGTGTAATATCAATGACTATTCATTATTCATTTTTACATGGATGGTGGATAACATAGTGACAAACATGACAAGGCATCAAGTCAACCACCACTTGATCAACTTAGCATTAGAAATAGATAATACTGAGGAGGGGTGTATTCTACACACTTTGTCTCACAACTAGATATTATTAATTACTTTACAACATGCATATGAAAGTAAACCAATAATGATGAACAATAAATAAAACTATACACAAAGAAAACTCATAACACCATATTTTTTTAACTAGGGAAAACTTGGCCAAGGGAAAACCCTGGTGGGGATGGCACCCACAAAATGATCCACTAAACAAAAGAATCTTGTTAAGGATATTGACCTTGTTAGGAGTCTGTGAATTACATATAGTGTCTCTGTCCTTGTTAGAGGACTAAGCCCTGTTAAAAGCCTTAAACTTGTAATGAGTTAGTATTACAATTACAACTATATGCAAGAAGATCCCACCAGCCTAACATGAAATTATACTATATGGTGCCTTATATAAAAGGAGATAGGTACAAAAGCCTCTTTCTTGCCGACTATTGTACTTCACACAACTTTGATCTAACATCAAAATTTACATCATAGATTTTTGATACAAGTTATCATGTCATATACATAGTTCACATACTCATCATATACATTGCATTCATATATATCAAATATATCACACATGTACAAACTTTGCATGTAATAACTCTTTACTTATACTCTTTTCTTTCACAAAAAATGTTATGCAGTTGGCTTGATGTAATCACACATTATGCTAACTTAGGGTAAACATCTAGGATGTCATGCATACATAATTAAGTATTTATTTCTTGACCGAAATAATTCCTTAACATTTTGTTCCTCTATTTTGCTATACTCTATTCTGATGTGCATAATTCCTTTATTGGTAGTTGACCTATAACTTTTTTTGTACTATCTATACTGATCTACACACTTAGGTACATCATCATGATACTCTATTATACTTGTCCTTAAATTTGCATGTTCCAAATATCTTTGTAGCCTTCACAATACCAGAAACTATGTCTGCATTGCTAGAGAAATTGTCTAACACTTAGATAATTCTTTATCTCTAAATATAGAATCATCAACAATATATTCTTGCCATCTCATCCTGAGATATATGTTTCCATAAATGAACACCCTAACTCATCCTACCTATCGATACTGCCAAAAATCCCCCCCTTTGGCATTGATGACAACATATGGGAAAATTGGCTAAGTCCCAAAATGTTATACAAACAAATTTTTAAAACTGGCCTTCAAAGCTTTATAATTTTTTTAAAATTACCAACTTATGTGGATCATTACACTTATAATCATCTTCTTTATATTTACTAATATAATAATAAGTAACATTTCTCTCCCTTAGTATATAACTACTTCTATACATATTGTTACTCTATACAAGCTTCTTTCTTCTCCTCCTTTGACATCAATGACAAAGGTGCCAAAATTGTGTTTCATTACCTCTTATTAGGTTGACAAGTGATAAATACAATCACTAAAATTGACTACAAGACTCTTCATAATCTTCTCCCACAATTCCTTAACTCCTTATGAGATGTTGAGAAGAGTGCACAATCCATAGGATGCTATCTCTACTACATTCAGACCTGAGTACACAAAACTATCAAAAGATATCTTGATTGACAAATATTCTTCCAACTATCTCTTAATTGTGCTTAATTTCATAGATAGGTGTTCTCTTAGAAGTTAGAACCTCTTTGTTATCCTTATTTTCCTATCTTCTAGTAGACTTATCTTATCATAAGTCTTGCTAACTTGTGCTTCAATTGCCTCAATTTTTACACTAGGTTGACTCAACTTATTGGCAAATGGTTCCACCTTTGTGCATTTTTGTTTAAGCTCATTATCAATGGATTTTGTGAAGCTAAAATATATCACACAATTAGAATGCAAAAAATTTCCTTCAAGCTCACACTTCCTTAATGTCTTGATGCAAGTATCAATATTCAATAAGTTATTTCTAATGTTCTGACAAAGAGTTTCAAACATCTACACATCATGCTTAGTTTGAGCTGTTGCTACTACAACCTTTAAAAAAATTGTGAATTCAACATTAAATTATTGAATCAAAATTTTGGCTCTATCCTTAGGGTTAGGATCAAGTCACTTCACAGTCCTGACTCCCTGCAACTTTTTAGTTACCTCCATAATAGTTTTCTACAAAATCTTGACGTATTTAATTTTGTCGATTATCTTGCTGAGGGATGATATTCATTCTAATTGATCATCATCATCTAAATCGGTAAGTGTAGCTAGTGTGCTGGGTGCACTTGGCTTCTCATCCTTCTCTACTTTCTTCTTCCTCTATTCTTCCTCTCTTCTCCTTGCCTCATCCTCTTTCTTCTTTTAATCTTCCTTTCTTTTGATTTCTTCATACTTTTTCCTCTTTTCCTCTTCTTCTTTCTTCTTCTTCTTTTCTACTTCTTCTTTCTTCATCTTCTCTTCATCTTCTTTTCTCTTCTCTTCCTCTTTTTTCCTTCTTCCTATTTCTCCTTCTAATTCATTCTTCTTGAATTCTTCCTCTTTCTTATTTTTCTTCTCTTCTTCTTTCTATTTCTTTTCATCTTTTTCTCTTTATTTCTTTTTCCTTTCTTCTTCTCTCTTTTCATCTACTTTTCTCTTCTTTTCTTTAACTTAATTCTTTCTCTTCTCCTCCTCATCTAATATGGAGTAATCAATTCTTGAAAATATAAGAGGAGTAATTGAGAGGGGAGGGGTGAATCAATTGCTAAAAAATATTTCCTAGATCCCTTAGATGTCAATACAAATCAAAACTTTGATTAAATTGTATTCTATTGTAACTCATCAAACACACATGCACTTAGTTTATACTAGAAATTGTTGTAACTTGACAAATATTGAAATAACTCAGCATCTGCTTAACATTAAAATCTTAAGATATTATCTATTATTAATCTTACTTGATCTTAGTTACAAACACATAAAGGAAATATCTTGAACACAATTGACACCAAGTAACGTGGAAATCCAATTTGGGAAAAACCACTAATTACAACTAGTAATTGATTTTCACTCTTCTAAAGTGAGCTCTATTAGGAGCCAACCCTATTAAAGGTTACAAAATACATTATTAGGAATGATCCTATTAGAGGACTAAATCACCCTATTAGGAGTGGCCTTGTTAGAGGTCTTTAGAAAATTCATTATTGAAATGCCACCTTGTTAGAGGATTTACAAATAGTTGTTAAGCTAACTCTGTTAAGAGATTTTAAATAACTGCTATAGTGTTTAGAAAGTAACAATGAGATGACCTAATTTCTAATGGAACTAAATTTCTAATTAAAGATCTCAATTTTGGATTGTATACTTAATCCCTCCTAATCGAATGTATCTTTGCAGCTCAACAAGGATATTATGCTTATCTTTCTAATTCACTTCCTCTAAGTATCTTCAAATCTTCTATTACGTTCCACACATTTAATCCTCAACTTGACCTTATATTTATATCTTACACAATGTCAAGTTGGTTTGAATACAACTTATAATACTTAATATTCATCTCTTCTATTAACTAGAACCAACAAACAAAATAATTGAACTCAATATGACAAAACAAGAAAATCCTTCGTTAATCGACCTTGCTCAGTAGACACTAACTTAGAAATGATTTTCCTATGTTAACCAAGTGAATTTAGTTAACATTTCATATTCAAAAAGTTCTTTCGATAACTGAGTGAGCTCACTTACCACTGGTTCCATCCAACATTTCCTTCATTAATCGAGTGAGCATGATTAGCACTCAACTTCTGCAAACTTCTCTTTGTTTCCAAAGTGAACTTGGTAGACACTATCTTCTAAACTTGGAAAACTTTGGAATTCTTGGCCGACACAAGAAACCATCTTCATACCTCAGTGAGCTCAACATAAACTGAATGGCAATGATATAATATTTTGTGTAACATCAAACATAATACACAATTAATCAATTATTTTCAACATCAATGATATTGCAAACAATGTTTGGCCCAAGATCCTTGAAAGGATCTTCTGTGATGTTAATTTTCACACTTTTAGTGCCAAATTTCATAGTATATGTTCCAACGGAGGTATATGAAGATAGATCTACCATCTGAGTGTCCTTAGCTTCCACAACTACTACTGCTAGAGTACTTTATTCAACAGATATAGGGATTACTCTTGATGACTTCACACTTACTTATTTGGGTACAAAATTCATGTACTTAACAATGGTTTCTTCTATCTCCTTATTTACCTTTTCATATTTACCTCCTATCAAAAGACTATGTCTTCTTTTATTTCTCAAAAAGGGCTCAATTCCTTTTATTATATCTTGCAAGTCTTCATTACTATTGACTTTACAAATCTTCTTGATCATATTTTCTCTTATTTTCTTATCTTCACCAATGACTATTCTTCTCCTATTTATAAACCTATTCTATAGGTCCTCTAGTATATGTCTTTGAACATCTTCAAATATTTTATTCTTTAAGATCATATTCTTTACTATTGCATTCTCTAACTGAATTCTATCCATATTGCTATACATGCTATACGATTTATTTAACTAAATAAAATTGTTGTCATTAATGATTTTCATATTCAAGTTCTCTAAATTTGGCTTCTAGGTCTTTTTTCCAATGGATTTCGTTGCTTCTCCAACTACATGTTTAGTAGGTATATCCTCTCCATCTTGAGATTCATAAGATTCAACCATTTGCAGTGTCTTTCTTCTCTTCCCAGGGCCACTTGGAAATTTATTGGTCCTTTTTTTGCAAGGTGACACAACCTCTCATTTTAACTTGGTGAGTCTCTCTAATTTTCTTTTAGGTGGAGGAGTAGATGATTTACATTCTACTATTTATACCTCCTCTTCATTAGTTTTCTTCAAAGGTTGAACAATAATGGGTTTTAATTGGGCTACTATGGCATAGGGAACAATAGGTATCTAAAAAGTATATTATTCTACTATTACTCCCTCTAAAGGTCCTACTCAAGAAATAGGAGTAGCTTCTAATACCCCAATTTGACCACTAGCCTTCATCTTGATGGGGACACAACCCAAGCATAGAATGGACACAATAGGTAAGGGAAAATTTTATTAACTATGAAAATATGCTAGTACACTTAGTGCAGAGAAATAGACTCCAAAACATGCCCTATGGGCTTACAATAGAAAAAATCTGGAGAAAAATTCTTCTCCCAGTACCTTCTCTCAAACTCCACTCCGAACTGCCTTTTACAATGCCAGAAAGGTTCTTAAATAGACCCTAGAGGGTTAAGGATTAGGAATACATTATAGAAAGTGCTAGTAGGCATCCACCAACCAAATAGAAGGCTCTAGAAGTCACATTAGAAGTCGGCGCAAAATTAGAAGAATCTAGAAATGGTAATCGAACTTCCAGGAGGCATAACTTTTGAATCGTAGCTCCAATTGACGAACTGTTTACATTTTTGGAAAGATCTCAAAGCGCTCTATAGCCCTATGGACTAGATTCACTCATCCCCCTTTTTTTGGCCCTATTTGAGGTCATTTAATGCCCCTAACCCGACTTTGAAGCATTCTTAGGATGTCTCCAAAAATTGAAAAACTGCAATAACTTTCAAACCATGGGGGCTTTTGACCTGATTTTTTTTTGGAATGCTGTAAATTACAATGACAATCTTTGACCAATTTACACCTTCTAGTTCACCAAAATGATGTCTCAATTAAATACTCCTATTTTTTTGGTATTTACACGTATCCTAAGGTGTTCAAATACTCTATCCTAGAACACTGATAGTGGAACTGTGAGAGTTGGAACCTTTATTTGACCCAAATGGGTATCCAAAAATGAAAACACATGAAACAGAAACTAAGTCTAAATACTTTTTTTTAGTTGACACAGGATTTCCCTTATACCTCTGGATGCTCCTGCATCACATCTCCAAGGATATACCCTTTATCTCATTTTATTCTTCTCTGGTCATTCTTGATTCTTTAAGAATTGGCTCAATTTTTTTCTTCATAATCTTCTTTGTTTCCTTATAGTATAGCTTAATCTCTACGTCTTTGAGTTTCTCTACACAAGTTCCCCATCTTGGAGTGTCCTTGTCCACTTCAGACTCAAGTATGATCTTCACATACCCTTCAATTATTTCTTCACTTAACTTATAGCCCATGGGGTCTATGAACTTAACTATCAACACAACTACCTCCATACATGTTACATATGTTTCAACCATGAAGCATATGCCCTCTTTTAACCTATCCACCAATGAAGGTGGTATCTTGTATCTTTGCTTCATCACAGTTTGAAAGTAATTAATCATTCTATTGATATCTTCAATAATGTTCTGCTCAGACTGTCTTCTATCATTTTAAGTCACCAAGCTCAAGGTGAATTGATTCTTTTTGACCCATTCCCTATCAAACATACCAAGGAATTGCCTCATCACTTGGAAGAAGAGGTTTCTTAGTAATGACTCAAACCTAATCACCACACTTCTAGTCTTCTTGAGTTTTTATGTGTTATCTAGCAATTGATGCCTCTGAACATTACACATATGTTGAAATCTAATTGAAAAGATCATTGATTAGAAATATTGTTATATCTTTCAATCATTCTTTTGTCACTGATGTCAAACTTGCTATTTGCTGGTAAGATAATTGCTTATATGTTTCAAGTACTATCACTTAGTTGATTGATGAGGACAATTTGATCAACAAGATGTAACAAAAGCACCTAGAGTAAAGGTTGAGCTATGGTTATATAATGAAGTACAAATATTAGTTAAGACAGTGATAATATGATGTATTGATGATCTACTTAAGGTTACAAAATGGCTGGCTACACTTAGAAAGTTTAGAAGAATAAGTTAAACAAAGTTTATCTGCCAAGCTTTGATAGAGTGGATAATAGGTGCCAAGCAAAGTTAGTGCAAGCCAAGTAGAAAGTTAATTAGAGCTGAGTGAAAGAAAATTCTAGTGAATGTCGAGCAAGATAGTAGATGCTGCGTAAATTTTAGTTGATGCAAAGCACCAATAAAATCTAATTGATACTGAATGATTTTACAGTTGATGCCAAGTGACATAGTATGTGCTGAGCATCAAAAGATTGATAATGCCAAGCTACTACATTATGACAAAGATCAAAGATTCACCAAATAAAAGCCAACAAGTTTGTTTTCTTGGAACTTGTGAACTAGCAGGAAGATAAGATTAATGAGCTAGTGAGACAAAATTTGATGTAAACCATTTTGGAGGTAAATTTAAATAGATTCTAAGAGAAGTTTCTAGAGAAGATAAGATATGGGGTAGGTACATTTTATCCTACCTAATACATCAAAAACCCTAATTTAGATGATGGATAATGAGAAGGAAAATGTTCTAATTTCCTATATATAGAAATGTCTAGTCATGAAGCAAAAGAGTAAGAGAGATTGGTGTCATGTGTGAGAACCTAAGGAGGAGAAGTAATTGAGGGTTTTGCTTCATCAAGTGACCCAAGAGAAGTGTTTGCAATGGTGTACTAAGAAAGAAGGCTTAAGGAGATGAATGCTTGAAGGTTGAACAAGCTGTTAGAGCTACAAAGAATGGAAGCCAAGTAGAATTGAGGACTAAACAAAGATCTATAATCTCCTAGTGAAGTTATAAGTTGTATCAAATCAAAGCTCTATTGTTACTCTCTAACAATTGTATCAGTCTAGGGTAAATCCTTTGGAGTAAGGTTGACTTAAAAATCATTGGAAAATCCTTTAACAAGGTGGCATTCCAAGTGAATGGCCTAAAGTCATCTAACAAGGCTCAATTTTAACAGGGTGACAAAAATCCCTTAACTGGGTTACATTTAATAGTGTCTATTATAACCTTTAATAGGGTTGGCCTTTCATAGGGAATCACTTTAGAATAGCGAAAAAGGAGTAGCATGTTACTAGTGGTTTTTCCCAAATTGGGCTTCCACATTAAATCATTGTGTCAAATGTGCTGATGAATGTGTTGTGTTTTAAGCTTTACATTTCTACAAGTTGATTTGATAGTAACATATAAGTTTTAGTAGATGCACATGAATACATGCATGGGTATGAATGTTTTATGGGTTCACTAAATTGTGAGAAAAGTTTTACTTGTACATCAAGACCTTGACTAACTAATTCACCCCCTTCTCAGTTATTCTAAAAGAATTCCAACAATATATTAACCTTTTCATTCTTAACTGTCATCATGTAAGATGGATGTAGAAAACTAGTAGGTACTAAGTTCAATATTAAACTATGATTATTCTTGTATGATTATTCTTGTATCAAATGATCTTATTGATCATTCTCACATCTATCTTCTTTATGAGGTCAATTCTTATGTTCCTACCATCTGATTTGGTCTTTAGATTGGTCTGCATCATCTTCTTTACATTTGTTTCATTAATTGGGTTTTTCACCTCATTGCATAAACTAGTTAACCTATGTATCATGTTATTTTCAATCATTACAAACAATATCCAACCCAAAAAATTCCTTTATGAATGTGGCTTAGAATGATTTTCCCCCATAAATGTTGTCAAAGTCTCTATAAAATATATGGTTCACAATGTCAGTTCCTTTAGGTGTCCAAACTCTTGTTTCAATGAAAAGTATCCTTGGAATACTAGGTCTAGGTCCTTATGAATGTCATTGTCTCCAATTCTCTTAAATTTTTAGTGAATATATGACATGATATCCTCTATGTGAAGAACATTCCTTGGAGCTTGTGAAAATGCTTCTAAGAGATAATCAACTTAAGATATGAATGAGTGCCTCTTAAACACATATCTCAACATCTCACTAACATCACTGATAGTAGGATTCTCCATTTAAGCTAATTCAAACACTTCATAAGCTTTCTAAAATACCTAAATATCATGAAACTAGGGCTTTTTCCTCTTCACAATCTAAATGCTTCAAATTCTCCTTTACTTCCTATCAAATCACTCTTAATTTCTCCTTAACTCTACATAGGATTGAATGATACACAAAATATTGTTTGCATCCTTTAAATATTTCAAATCAAACTTCACATTATTTGTGCATCTACCAAAATTTGTGAAACTATTACTATATTAACTAGTAAACTTTCTTGTCTTCGTTCTCCTTCATTTGATCACCAAATAACTTGCGCTCTTAACCAAAGCTTCATCATGAACTTTACTAGCTCATGCTAACTTTGCAACTCTCAACTTGAATTTGAAATTTCATTCCATATTTATAATGCTCTATCTTAAATAAAAGGTGTGTTTAATTCAAATAAGATGAAGCATGCACAATCTTTGACTTCAATCTCTCATTCAGTGGATCAATTTATTTTTCTTCTAAAGCTATATGTGAACTTTCTAGATCATTTTCTATCACAACACTTCCTTGAATTGTTCAACATGATCTTTAAGTGCTTCCTTCTAAATATTATTTCTACCATTATCATTTCTTCTATCATTTCTATTATTTTTCCTTATATAGTTATGTTTCTTCGATCTATTTTGCAAAACTTCACTATATGTCCAAAGTTATTGTATAATTGACATATAGGTGCATTGCTTCTCTAATTGGTTCTATTCTAATTATCTAGTGCTCTGTGATTTCTTGCAATGTGTTGGCTCCTAAATTTACAAATTTTCAATAACCCAATGATAGGAACAAATTAATCTAGGGGTAGCTAATTCCCATCTATAATATACCTATTCAGACACTAAGGCCAACTATAAGGCTATACTCCTTTAGGCTCTGCAATACCTAAGTGGGTGAACCTATAGATTCTATTATATGGTACCAGTTCCAAAAGCATACAATCTGAATCTTATAATGATCTAGGTGGATCTTGAAGATCTCAAAAATTCAGCCCACTTAAAATCTCCCAAAATTGGCATCAATGTATAGAGCATGACGAAATGTTCCTGACACAATTTGAAGCATGTTAAAATGAATCCATTTGCTCAAGATATGCTTGGTCAAAGATTTGGTCAAATAGGTTGACTAAAAAGTTAAAATTTGATCATCTCAAAAGTGGTCAACAATGGGTTTCAAATTAAAGAACTCATCGAGAGCTTTCCAACAATGTTTATTTTGTCAAAAATAAAGTTCATATGTGAAAGTTATCGCCATTCAAAATTGGAGGAAAAATGCAAGCTTTGATGATGTCATTATCCTCATTTCATGTTCTTAATAATATAACAAGTTTTAAAATGAGGTATACTCCTAAATAAAATATGTGGTTAATATGAACCATATACTATTATGATTGTTATTTTATAAAAAGGGGATATTTATTGTTATTTGTTAAGGGGTTGGTTTATTTTGTATGACTTAACATTATAAAAGACAAAAAAGGGAGGTTATTTACTTGGATATTATTTTGAATGGGTTCCCATATTCTTTGGAGATTATAATGTAAACCCAAAATTATAAGGGCCATTATTTTCAAGGATAGTAGTAAAATTGGGAGATTTGGGTTATTTAGTTATTTTAAATAAGGAAAATAGTAATTTTATTGGTTATGTGGTTTCAAGCCAAATATAGTCAATATAAAGTATAAAAGGGGAATTATTTTCCTTTGAAGGACAAACCTAGAGAGGAGAAATCTTAAGGAGAAAATGCTTGTAAGAAGAGAGAGTATCCATATTTCTTAAATTCTTGGAGGGTTATTTTACTCTTCGTAAAGAGTTTTGGGGAAGTGAGTTTTTTATTTATAAGTAAGCTAAGTGGTCCCTTGAAAGATAAAAACTTGGCAAGTTCCTTGAGAGAGTTTTCATGACTTTTAGAGTAATTTTTGTGAAGGCTTAATGCCCATTGAGAGAGAGTTGCAGTTTTATTTCTTAGCATTGTAAAAAATGGTGAAGGAGCTAGGCATGAACATGTTGCTAGCAAGTTCCTATCATCATAGTGTGGAAGCAAGAAGTAGATTGTAACTCCATAGAAGACCATGATGATGTGTGAGTTTTGCATCATAATAATGGCCCCGATCTTGCAAGTTTGTAGATCCAGAGATGTAGCTAGAGTCTTATGAACTCTAAAATCAAATCCTTTGTCTCTTGTTCTCTTGATGCATGGTTTGCCTAATTAGTTATTTTCTACATTTATAAGTATTATTTGCTCAATTCACAAGCAACATCAATAATGATCTTTATTAAATATATATCCTAGTGAATCTTAAAATTATAAGTGATTCATAACAAGGAGTTTATAGATCATGTAAAGGAGATAAAACCCTTAATATTATATTGCTTATGCAAACAATCATGGACATGAAATAGCAAATAACATGACTCATGAACTTGATAAACTAAGTGAGGGAAACTGTTTTTAACTCTTCAACAAAAAGGGAAAATGATTTTGATTATAATATTGGTTTCGACATCATCGAGACACGGATAAAAAAAAAAAAGATCTTGTAGCTAATCAGTTCCTTATCTATTGGGTAATTCCACAAATCACTAACATACATCCTTGGAAATCATTAATACATTTCATATATCAAGACTTTTAGATCTATCCATTCATCTTGTGAATTAGACATCTGAATCATTTCCTTTATGAAATCTACAACCTTATGATGATAAACTAAGAATTTACATGACTCCTTGAATCACAAGAAAAACATATCAACACATACAACCTAAAATAGATTGGAACTAAGTTTTGTGCCCTTTGTTCACAAACCACAAAAGATTACAAACAACACAAATAGGAGACAAGATTCAAATTGAAGATAATTTTGTTGTTGCATTTTATTTATTTTCTTGAAACAAATACATGAGAATTCATAAAATTAGCTCCTAAAACAACTGAATTGACTAGGACTATCTATACAAGTTCTTTAATTGTTGTTCATACAAAGAGAAATCTTGAAGAATGGTGAAAACCCAGCTGAGAGCTTGCTCAAAAAACTTAGGAATCAACTTTAAAGAAAGAGAAAAGAAGAGATTATAAAGAATGGAAGAAATCCCACATCTACTATGATGCTACCATTTGTCCACTTGAAAAAATTACACTTACTGATGATGAAATTTTCTCTAGTCTCTTCCTATAACCAAAAATTAATCTTATCCTCTTGCATGTACTAATTGATCAAAAGATCTTCAGAAGATGGAAACATACAACTAATTTGCAAGAAGATACCAGATCTGCTACTAAAACATATGCCAAAACACCAACCAAATGACTTTAGAGGAAGAATAAAACTCTCCAAAAAAATTCCCCTAAATCTAGAGCTAACAAACTCCCTTGTCTACTCTCTAACTAATTTTGAAGCTCAATTATGAAAAATATTTGTTCTATTTTGAGTGCTCACCATTTTACAAAATTAACTATAACTTTTACCACTAAATACCTGTGCATATTCTAGCTACATATTCCAAAAGTTTGACTTCTCTCATTTCCAATGGTATACTACACTCTGCATTATGATGTAAAAATGTCCCCTTGGTGCTCATTTGAAAATTTAGGCCCTAGCTAATGACCATGCTACTTAAATGTTAAAATTTTAAAAAAATGATATAGTTTCAACTAAACAAGATTCAAATTTATTGTCAAAATTTTTAACTTTTCATGAACCCTTTTAAAGAATTTTTTAAAATATTCTTGAATATTTTGAAACTTCATTTTACTCCACATTTTACCTCAGTCAAACCTCTTATTGACTACCACTTGAGCACTATATGTCACCACTTGATTGGTCAGATTTGCCACCTCATCACTTTGTCAGTAGGTCCTTGCCACATGTCATGCTCTTGCATGTTCACATCCTTAACCCTTAACCTCACATTAACTGCAATGACTAGGTGATTAACCACACTTTGCACTATTGCACCTAAGTTTTCTAATTATGAGTTAAGTGTTGTGACCATGCAATTTAGGATTTTTTGTGTAGTCAGGACCATTTTTGTTGACTTGTCATTAAATGCCTAGAAACCATGATGCAATTATCTTTAACATTCTTGCACCATCGTCACAACTAGGCCTAACCATGACTTAACCACTATGAATGCCCAATTTGTGGGACCTACCTTAAAATCAATGCTATGTGGTTGCTTCTAGTTGGTTGCTAATGTTATCATCCATGTTTAAATATTTGGTCCAAAATTTATTTATCGCTACTGCCAATTGGTCATCTATCCATAGTAGACCTCGTGCATAAGGCTTATGTCTTCAAAAGGCTCATGCCTTTGAGACACTAAGACTTTGTGTAATGGGATATACAAAAATTGAAAATATCCATTGCCTTCCCAATGTAGAGCTAAACATCCAGGCTCATTTTATCGCAATGATTGTCCTTCATGACATTGCTCCCTGAAATGTTTACTTTATACCTAAGACCAATCTTGAGGAGATATTTTTTGCATGCATTGGCACTAGATTCACACTCATGCATCATTGAACCTCATTATTCATTTCTTATATGGTAGAGGATGGACAAGTACAGTGGAGAAAAACTTAAACAAAGCATATAATCATTGGGCTTTTTCAAACTTCATGTTCTTTCTCACATGGACCTTTGGCTTCCATAGGAAAAGTTGATCCCTTCTTGACTGCCTCACATTGACTTCTTATTTGTGGAATAGGGGAAGATGAAAGAAGGATCAATGTTTTTTAATCTTAATTTTCCTCTTCAAAAAACTATGCATGTAAATTTTTCATTACTTTGATATACCAGTCTTCATACAAATTGATCATGGAAGGCAACCAAATGAGCATAATATGAAGGAGGCATTATAGATGTAGAACACATGCACCTCTATTAGAACCAATTTATAGTAGAAAAAAAACAAATCCAATGCTAGCCAATCACTCCTATTTGATCCCTAAACACAGTTTGTCTTTTTCAAAAGAGCATCAACTAAAAACACTTTTTTTCTTGATAGACCCTACTTGTTATCTTTATTCATCCAAAAAGAATTTAAAATGTGTTCTACATCTCCATCCAATCACCAGTTGACTGTCAAAACACTAGAGTGACATTGCATAATCCTTGGAAAATATGAAAATATGAAATCAATCATTAGGCATTGTAGATCCAATTGCTTGTAGGATGAGTTCATCTTTTTAAGCTCTACTTCATTTTATCACCATGGCTTTTCTAGAAGAATCCTCCAAGTGGGGATTAATTACTATATTTCCCTTTACTTTATTTTGATGAAAACCTTGTAACAAATAGAGAAGATTCATTTTCAAAATTATTTTCAATAACTCTATACTTTTACACATCTTGATGATCCTTTAAGCTCATCTTCTTTCCATCTGTATTCCTATTATTATCAATTGTACCCTTCTAATCATAATGCCCTTCCTTCTCTCTCAGGTTGTCTCCAATCTTATGAATATCATGTTCATTTTTGAGAACCTTATTTTCTTTAGCATGCATATCTTATCATCAAATCCATCATCATACTCATCATCTAAATCAACATGTTCTTGCTATTGAATCACCCATTATATTTCTACTCCCACTATGCTTGTTATCCTCTAATAGGTGCTCTCTTTCCTTCCAATTTTATTAGTCTAGTGAGGTTAGTTGCACCCCAAAGTGGGTCCAACTAAAAGAAAAATAATTTTCAAATAGCTAACATTTCAAATTGATTCACTAAGCTTACCTCACTGACTAAATTCAATTTAAAAACATTGATTCAACCTTTAAAACCCATTCTTACCCTTCCTTGCAAACTGCCAGTTTCATGCCAATGGGTCTTCTAACTGGCCTTAAAAACTAATAAAAACATCTAATTGGGCTATAATGTCTGACATGTATTTTCTCCAATCCATAAGCTCTCACCTTATCAGATTTTTCCTCATGAGGATATATGGGTCAAAAGATATTGACCATCAAAGTCACCTTCTCTAAACTTCTTGCAAACAAACATGCCAAAAACCAATAAAGTGCATCAATTTTGGCTTTGAAAATAGGTCAAATGGATACTTCGAGGCATGAAAACTGGGGCATTAGTTCACTATCATGAGGAGAGTATAAATATATGATTTGGGATCATGATGAATAATAGGGCCCATTTGGAAAGCTTGCAAAGTTAGAGGTAGTCAAAATTGTAGAACTGGGAACACTAGCAGAACATTGGTTTTCAAAATAGAATGGACTTGGGAAAGTGCATAGAATGATTCATCAAGACTTGAAAATTGACACAATTAAAGTATTTTCAAACTAAGACACAATGGTACAATCCATTTGATCTCATCTATCACAGATTCAAAGTTATGACATCCCAAGTAGGGCTACTAATCAATCTACACTTTTAGACACTAGTAAAACTTTAGAAATTGCATTTGAAAACTAGCCAAACAGATTTATCATAGGCTCAAATCTAAAACATAGCAAGTGTCTAACATCTAGAATGAACAAAAAGGAATTTTCTCATTTTAGTCAACTAGGTCAAAGTTATAACTAGTCAAACATGGCTTCCCACAATTTTGAGAAATATGCATCAGGATGACAACACTTAACAACCAACTTTGAGGGATTCAAAACCTAGAAAAAACATATTGAAATGAATTGAAAACTAAAAAATATGTTCTTTTATATGTGTACTAAAAACTCCCAATGCAACAAATCATGAAACTTAATTGGGTGCAAGATATTCAAATGCAAATTAGGCTTACTGTCGTTGTTTAATAGTTAGGCAAAAATGTAGATCTGAACAATGCTCAAATTTTTTTTATGGAATGACTATTAATGGAAATTTATCATCATGGGATGTATGGATATACTGAATTTAAGGTGTTAGAAACATAAAATACCTCATAGGCCTCAAAATGATAGACATGTACACATGCACAAAAAGGTCTTATAGGGGCTCAAATTTTAGAATGGTGCTCAAAATAGGAATGCAATTTTGAGTCTTATCAATGGCTTTGTGTAGGGATGCATTTCCCTTTTGGGCATGGAAAGGGTTTAGATCTTTGGTGGAAGAATAAAACTCAAACAAATCTCTCGAACAACTTTATTGAAAGCAAGAAAAACTAATCCTAAATTGTACAAACAATGGCCTTGTGTCACTAAACTTCAACAAAACTTCTTACCTTTATCATATACCTAATTTTTATCTCCATTTTCATGAGGTAAGATGAAAAAATCATTCTCTTTAGTTTCATCAATCATATTAGTATTCTAAAACAATTCATTCAGAAAAGTAAAATCACTATCATCACTCTCATAGTGCATATACCAATCAAAATCTACTTCAACATCATGCTCACTATGAGATAGTGAATCAATATGCTTATAGAAAATAGAATCAAATTGAAAACCATCATCTACATATGATTGATGCATGCTATCATTTGGAAACATGAAGGCTTCATATTCTACTTCATTCAAAAAGTTGCATGTGTCAAAACTTTGCAACTCACCTTGTGTAACTAGGTGTGAAAACATATAAAATCTGATTTCTCATCATTTTTAGTCCTAATAATCATCTAATAAAATTTATCACATGCTAAAACTCATTCACACTGAAAAAACTAATTAGTCACCAAGTTTGAAAAACTCTCATAAAGTGGTGACATAAAATATGCTGATCATAATCATAGTCTTCATCAAATGACTTGTTGGAGTGAACTTTGAACTCAACAAACTCATCAGCATAAAAGGGAAACTTATAATTAGATTTACAACTTCTAGCCTTTTCCTCTTTCTCATATAAACAATAAAAAAAACTTTATTACTATGGACATGATAAGAATATAAAACAATATAAGATTTCTCCCTAATGATATTCTCCACATAAGACAAGTCATCATGTGTATTGACACTTAAACCATTATCACATACACCTCCAAAAATTTACAAAGAATGTTATGATTTTATATCACTTTCAACATAAAACTTTTGGGAAAGGACTTCATCTTGAGAATAAACATAAAAAGGGACAACATGAGCATCCAGAGAAACATTTGTGTACGTGAAGATCATGAGCTAGTAGTTCTAAAATTTCATCAACACTTAAGAAAACTTCATCACAAGTTTGTTCTCCTTGGCTATGATCATAATCTAGCTGATTTGAAAAACATATACCAGTAGTACCATTAGTATAAAAATTTGAAAAATCAAAATCATTACTACAACATATTACCTCTTCCTTGTATAATACCTCTTCACTAGGTGTTTCATTTTAATTTTCATCACAAGAAGAGTTATCCATACTGTTGTTAGAACTTTCTTCATTCTCATACATACTATCACATCATTAATTTTCAATCATTTATCCATCTTTATCTTCCTGACTAAAATCATCTTATTCAATATATATAGAATCCATCTCTTCACATTCACAAGACACATTATCATTATCTATGGATTCACTACATTCATTTTGACCTTTAGCACATTCACTTTTGTTATTAGAGGATTCAATATAGAATATATTTCTACTTAAATCACTCTCAAATTTCTTGAAAATATTTTCAACATGCAAAATATTTTGTACTCTCAAATGTGCTGGCCAATTAACTAAATTTGACATAAAAATATCTAGGAAAGAAATAGGCCATGAAGATTCCTTAGGTCTTAAATAAAAATGCAAATCTATGAGTTCTGATTTGAACTTTATATAAATTTGATCATCCCTTAGACCTTGAATATTTTCTACTATATTTCTTATGTAACTAACAATTTGATTGTGGAGTTCTTTTTTAATCTCTACAATATCTTCAAGAAAACTTTCATAGCTTACTAAACTAACTTCAGATCTAAGATTTGATTCCATTTTGAAAAAAAAATCTACCTCTTTCTCCTAGTGCTGAAAGTCACTAAATAGAGGTAGTGATTTCTAACACTTAACTTTCATGAAAAGAAAAATATCATAAGTGCTGGTGTTGAACCTCAATCTGTTGATCTTGGCATGGGTGTAAAGCTCAAATTCTTTACACCATTCATGAAAACCATGTAAATTCACCACCTCATTGAAGAGGACAAATAAACAATTTCTGTGATTCACCATATAACATTCAAATTCTTAAAATAGTACTTGCATAAAACACTTAAACTTAAATCAAGAACTTATACTTCATTTCCAAGAACCACTATCAAAAGATTTAGATCTACCCACACAAACTAAAAGTTCTTCAAAATATATAATATGAAATCAACTACAAAAAATGGTATATAGATTTAGACTCACCACTCACTCTTTATGAGAAATAAAACATAATTTTTCAGGTGACAAATTTGAACCACACTTTTTATTTGTAGAAAAACTACAAATCATCAAACCACATTTGGAGATTTAAAAACTTGAAAATGAGAATAAACATTTTTGTTCATTCTTGACTCTGAAATTTACAACAAAACTTTGAAACATATCTAACTAAATCAATTTAAGATAAATTCACTAGTAACAATATAATTTGCATTCAACTTTCAAAGCTACTAGTATCCTGGACAAGACATCTCCTGGGATACATGATTTTGAGTGAGAGACTAGAAAAAACATTAGAAATATTATTGCTACAACTTGGTCCATGCACTTCTTTCCATTGTATTGAATATCCTTTTAGATTCTCAAGGTTTGTCTACCATAAAGATTCAATACAAAGTTGCTAGTAGAGCCACTATTTTGTTGGCTCCTAAATTAATAGATTTTCAATAACCTAATGATAGGAACAAATACATCTAGGGGCAGCTAATTCCCATCCACAACATACCCATTTAGAAACCAGGGCCAATTATAAGGCTACACTCCTTCTTCTTTAGGCTCTACAAGACCTAGGTAGGTGAACCTATAGATTCTATTATATGGTATTAGTTCCAAAAGCATACAATCTGAATCTTATAGAGT
Organism: Cupressus sempervirens; assembly: GCA_028749045.1. Classification (NCBI taxonomy): domain Eukaryota; kingdom Viridiplantae; phylum Streptophyta; class Pinopsida; order Cupressales; family Cupressaceae; genus Cupressus; species Cupressus sempervirens. The sequence goes on from CM053784.1 coordinate 502,140,677, forward strand.
AGATAAAACCCTTAATCTTCTATTTCTTATGAGAATAATCATGGACATGAAATAGCTTATAACATGACCTATGAACTTGATAAACTAAGTAAGGGAAACTCTTTTTAACTCTTCAACAAAAAGGGAAAAGGCTTTTGATTATATTATTGATTTCAACATCACCAAGACATGAACAACAAAACACATAGATCCTATAGTTGACCAATGCCTTATCTATTGGAAAATTCCACAAATCACTAACATACATCCTTGTAAATAATTGATACATCTCATATATCAAGACTTCTAAATCTATCCATTCACCTTGTGAATCAAACATCTGCTTCATTTTTGAGTCTCATACTCAACCTTTCCCTTCATGAAATTTGCAACCTTGTGATGATACACTAAGCATTTACATAACTCCTTGAATCACAAGTAAAACATATCAACACATACAACCTAAAATAGATTGCAACTAAGTTGTGTTCTCTTTGTTCACAAACCACAAAAGATTATAAACAACACTAATAGGAGACAAGATTCAAATTGAAGATAAACTTGTTGATGCATTTTATTTATTTCCTTGAAAGAAATACGTGAGAATGCATGAAGTTAACTCCTAAAATAATAGAATAGACTAGGACTATCTGTAAAACTTCATTAACTACTATTTATACAAAGGGAAATGCTAAATAATGGTGGAAATGCAACTGAGATATTTCTTAGAAAACTTGGGAACCAACCCTAAAGAAAGAGAAAAGAAGTGATTATAAAGAATGGAACAAATCCTAGATCTGCTATGATGCTACTATTTGTCCACTTGAAAAACTTCCACTTGCTAATGAATAAATTCTCTCTACTCTCTTCTTGTAACTAAAAAATAGAATTTATCCTCTTACCTCTACTAACTGATCAAAAAATCTTCAGAAGATGGAAACATACAATTGATCTCCAAGAAGATACCATATCTGTTGCTAAAACATATGCCAAAACAATCACCAAATGAATTTAGAGGCAAAATGAAACTCTCAAAAACATTTTCCCCTAAATATAGAGCTAAAAAACTCCCCTGTCTATTGTCTAAATGATTTTTAAGTTCAATCATGAAAAAATCTATTCTGCTGAGAATGCTCACCATTTTACAAAATTGTCTATGATTTTTTTTGCTGAATACCTATGCATATTTTGACTGCATATTCAAAAATTTTATCTTCTCCCATTTCCAATAGTAAAATGCACTTTTGTTTTTGAATAAAAATGGCCCCCTTGGTGCTCATTTGAAAATTTAGGCCCCAACCCATGAACATGTTACTTAAATGTTGAAATATTTTAAAAATGACATAGTTTCAACTAAACAAGATGCAAATTTACTGTCAAATTTTTCAAATTTCCATGAGCATACAAAGAGTTTGGAGGAAAATTTAAATATCCTTTAATATTTTGAAACTTTATTTTACTCCTCATTTTACCTCAGTCAAACCTCCTATTGACTATTACTTGAGCACTAGTTGTCACCACCTGATTAGCTAGGTTTTCCACATCATCACCTTGTTAGTGGGTGATCACCATATTTCATGCTCTCATGTGTTCAAGGACTTAACCCTTAACCTCATGTTAACCACAAAAATTAGGTGACTAATCAGACTATGCACTATCACTCCTCAATTTCCTAACTGTAGGTTAAGTATCTCGACCATGTGATTTGAGATTTTTTGCCTGGTCAAGACCATTTTTCTAACTTGGCATTAAATTCCTTGAAACTGTGATGTGGTTATCTTTAATACTCTCCCATCATTGCCATTGTTAGGCCTAACTATGACTTAACCATTGCGAATGCATGTTTTTTGTGACCTACCTTGAAACTCATGCCAAGTGCCTACTTTTGGTTGGTCCCTTGATTTCTACTGATGTCAATATCCATGCTTTCATATTTGGTCCAAAATTTGTTTGTCATCACTGCTAGTTGGTTAATTTTCTATAGTGGACCCTATGAATGAGCCTTATATCTTCAAAAGGTTCATGCCTTTGAGAAACTAAGGCTTTATGTAATGGGATATAAATTCATTGAAAATATCCATTGCCTTCCTAATGTGGGACTAAACATCCAGGCTGATTTTATCACTATGATTGTTCTTCATGACATTGCTCCATGAAATGTTTACTTCATGCCTAAGACCAACCTTTAGGAGACATTTTTTGCATGCATTGGCACTGGATTCACACTCATGTATTATTGAATCTCATTATTCATCTCTTACATGATAGAGGATGCTCAAGAAGAGTGAGGGAAACTTAAATAGAGCATGTAACCATCAAGGTTTTTCAGACTTCATGTTCTTGCTCGCATGGACCTTTGGCTTCCCTAGGAAAATCCAAGCCCTTCTTGATTGTCTCACATTGACTTCCTATTTGTGTGATAGGGGAAGATGAAAGAAGGATCAATATGTACCCTTCTAATCATAATGTCCTACCTTCTCATTCAAGTTTTCTCCAATCTTATGAGTATCATGTTCATTGCTGAAAACCTCATTTTCTTCAGCATACATATCATTATCATCAAATACGCCATCATACTCATAATCTAAATTAACCTATTCTTGCTATTGAATTACCCATTGTATTTCTACTCCCACTATGCCTATTTTCCTCTAACAAGTCCTTCTCTCTTTCCTTCCAATTTTATCATTCTGGTGAAGTTATTTAGACCCCAAAGTAGGTACAACTAAATTATTTATTTATTTTCAAATAGTTGACATTTCAAATTGATCCAGTGAGCTTACCTCACTAACTAAATTCAATTTAATACATTGATTCAACCTTTAAAACCCATTTTTACCCTTCCCTATAAACTGCTAATTTCATTTCAAGGGGTCTTCTAACAAGCCTTAAAAACTAATAGAAACATTTGATTTGGATTTGATGTCTTACATGTATGTTATCCAATAGATAAACTCTCACCCTATCAAATCTTTCCTCATTATGATATCTAGGTCAAAAGATATTGTTCATTAAAATCACCTTCTCTGAATTACTTGCAAAAAAACATGTTACAAATAATAAAGTACATTTGGTTTTGGCTTTGAAAATAGGTCAAACAAAAACTTGGAGGCATGAAAACTAAGGCATTAGTTAATTTTCACAAGGAGAGTATAAATCTATAATTTGGGCTCATGACGAATAACAAGGTGCATTTGGAAAGAGTGAAAAGTAGGTACTCAGAATTGTAGAACTAGGAACAATAGAAAAATAGTGATTTTCACAAAGAGAATGGACTTGGGAAAGTAATTACTCAAATTTTAGAATGGAACTCAAAATGAGAATGCAATTTTGGGTCCCACTACAATTTGTTCCAAGGTTGTTACATTTGTAACATACAATTTGGTTCCTTACTCCATTATGTCTTTCTCCATCATTGGATATGCTTTGCGATCTCCTTCTTTCATTACCTACAAGGTTAGAATCCCTAAACATTCTACTATTTCCATTATTACTATCAAACTTAGGTTTCTTACAATCTACTACTTTATGTCCAAAACCATGACAATTATAAAAATAGAATTTAATGATATGTTTAAAAGACTTACCTGTGAAATCTCTCCTCATATGACCGAATTCATTGCATATAAAACATCTACCTCTGAATTTATGTCTAGCCTCCTTAGGTGGTTCAACTTTTTCTATTTTTTTTGGTTCATCACATTTCTTTTGTTGATTAACTTCCTTAAATTATTTAGATACTTGTGTAGATATACTTTGTTCAATCCTATTTTGATCAATTTATTTAGTCTTATGGGGTTCAACAACTAGGTCTAGTTCTTTCCTAACTTCAATTTTCTTGGTTGATTTCTCCCTAATAAGATATCCAAGACTTATTTTGTCATAAGAATATCTTTGGAAAAATAGTTTTTCATCCACTTTCTCACTATTGGAGTTAATATTTTCTAACTATTGCTTAGCTTGAGTTAACTTTCCTTTCATAATGGCATTTTACTTCTGTAACTCTACATTATCTAATCTAATAGAATCTAATTTAGATGTTACTTGATTCAGATGGGATCTTAGGTCCACATTCTTAGATTTTAGATCTAGTTCAATTTTACTATCATCTTTATTCAAACTCAACTTAAGTTCAACACTTTTCAAATCATGTTTCAAGATCCCATTTTCCTTCTTAAGGCACTACTTCATCAATATCATTAGTCTGCTCTTTTGATTCCATTCTAGATTTTAGGTAATCAATCTTATCTTTTAGTTTACCAATGTAATCTTTTGCATCTTCATACCTTTCTCTAAGGTTGTCTCTTTCTTCTATAAGGATATCTATTTTTTCTAGGTCTTCTTCAAGATTCCTCTTTAACTGTTTAATATCCATATGGGTCTTACTCAAGTTGTTAAGCCTCTTCTAAGTAACTGAGCTCCAATACCAATTGTTAGAAATAGATAATACTGAGAGGGGGAGGGGGGTGAATTAGCATTCTACAAACTTTTTCCCACAACTGGATATTATTAATTACTTTACAACATGCATATGAAAGTAAACCAATAATGCTAAACAATAAATAAAACCATACACAAATAGAACTCATAACACCATATTTTGTTAACTAGAGAAACCCTAGCCAAGGGAAGACCTCAGTGGTGATGGCACCCACAAAATGATCCACTAAACAAAAGAATCATGTTAAGGATATTGACCCTATTCAGTGTTTATAAATTTCATATAGTGTCTTGGTCCTTGTAAGAGGACTAAATCATGTTAAAAGAATCAAACCTATTTTTTAACTATATATATATTTTCCCTCTTTGATAATAATATTAGGAGTTGGTATTACAATTACAACTATATCCAAGAAGAGCCCACTGCCATGACATGAAATTATATAATATAGTGCCTTATACAAAAATAGATAGATACAAAAAAAATCTTCCTTGATGTTTGTTGTACTTCACATAGCTCCAATCTAACATCATAACACACATCATAGATCTCTCATATAGGTTCACATGTCATATACATAGTTTACATACTCATCATATAGCTCACATTCACATATATCACATATATCACACATCTACAGACTTCACATGTAATAACTCTTTACTTATACTCTTTTCTTTCACGACAACTCTTATGCATTTGGCTTGATGCAATTATACACTATGCTAACTTAAGGTAAACATATAGGATGTTGTCCCTACATAATTAAGTAATTATTTCATGACTAAAATAATTCCTTAACACTTTATTCCTCTATTATGTTGTGCATACTACCTGTACTGGTATTTGACCTATAAATTTGTTTGTACTATCTATACCAATATACATAGTTATGCAGATCATCATGACACTCTATTATACCTATCCTTAACTTTGTACATGTCAACTATCTTTGTAGCCTTCACAATAACATAAACTATGTTTGCATTGTTAGAGAAACTATCTAACACTTCGAATTTTTTTTGTCCCTGATTGTAGAATCTTCAACAATATATTTTTCCATCTCATCTTGAGATATATGTTGCCATAAATGACAATCCTAACTCATCTTACCTAGCCATATTTCCAAAACTTAGATCGACAACTCCAAATGAATTTAGGGCTAATTTTGGCAACAGTCGATTTGTATTCCAATATTCCCCAAAAAGAGGACAAGTGGCATTTTGATATAACATCTATTATAGCATCCACATCCTTTATAGTGTTACACACTATTTGGTCAAAAAAGATCAAATGGACCTAGTCATATTTTAGGATGATTTTGGCTAGAGTAGTATTGATTTCTCAAATATTGTGGAAAGAAGACACATGACATTGATGCAGACCATGCTGCAGTAATGGGACATGTAAAGATTAATGACTCGACATGTATTTGAGCTAATTTTTGCTATCCTCATTTTTTCTTCAAAATTTCCTTGAAAAAGAAGTCTTCATAAAGAAGTGGAGCCACCGACTCTTCATAAATTAGTGATAATTTCTAGAGTTAATCCTGAATTATACTATAACATTGTACATTTATGATTTCACAAATAATTATGATACCAGCTGTCTAGTATATAATGCATTTTAGAATTAATATTAAACACATGTTCAAATCTATCAATTTTGCAATTTGTAAACTTTTCCTGAATATAGAGTGTAAAGTTTAGTTTTCATGATTTAATCTTGGATCTCTACAATGTGCACAAACTACCAATCCAAGATTTAGTAAAAGTAATGGAGCATCAGAAAGGGGTTGTAGATCAGAATTTAAAAGTTGTAACACAAACGTAGTCTTCCTAGATAGCTCATAGCATCACAAAAAATAGTTATCAATTATAGTTTCAACTTTCTAGGTGAGATCCTTGCCATGCCCAAAATACAGGGTAAAAACATACCGACAAATTTTTATTATTATTCTTTTTAAAGTGATAATGTGATTAAAAGTAATACATAAGTATCCGAATAGAATTACTTAACTTCCTCATACACACGTATAATTACGAAATTTATGTACAAATCAAATGCAAATTTTTTTAACATATTTTAAGACTTAAATTGCATAACTTAATAAATATAAATCACCATATTATATAATTAACCTCAATCAAATGAATAGGATTTTGAAAACATAACAATGCCGCAGGATGGTGAAACATCATTACATCTAATTTCAAGAAAACATATGCATAAACTGAAATACCAAAAATATAATAAGTAGGAATATTACTCAATTTTTATCAACAAATGTGGTTTAGTCATTTCTCATTTATTTTATTGAACCCCCTAATTCAATGGCTCCATCGCGAAAGAACTAGGAAGAAAACCCAACATCGTTGCCACTACAAAAAAAGTTTAAATAACATTTCTACATAGGATTTTAATCTCAAACATAATTGAATTTCAAAAATCAATTTAAATTTCCTTCATGGCCCTTAACAAGGGATCCATTTCATTTTCTACAATGCATCGCTAAGATTGTGGAGGGAACGAAAACTAGCCAGGTGACAAACAAACATAACAAGGAACAAAATCAAACCTTCATTTCCATACTAGGTTTTCATAATAGGATTCAAAATTGAATCAAAACTAGGGAGAAGGTGGATTTTTCCAATAGGAGATGTCAGACACAACACCAAAATAGGTGCCCAATCGGGGCTATACCTCAAGAATTATCATTCCACCATTCTTACATGCCAAAACTCATACGTGGTTTGTGCTAATAGGTAGGGGCCCATAACACCCTACCATCTCTCCCTCTTCTCATCCTGAGAAGAGACTCTACACTGTTGGAGTCCAACTGAAGACCTTTCCCAAAATTGGCCACTTCTGCCCTATCTGAGGGTGAGTAATGCCAAAATAGCCATACAAGAAAACTTCAAAATTCAAGCAAAACATGAAGGAAAAGAATTCAAGAAAACATGTTTCAATCCTTCCCAAGCATATCCAACATACAAACAAGCATCCCAATGAACAACACAATAACATAGGCATGAACCAAGCATGAAACAACATGAGCAACATGAACAACATGAACAAAGGAGATGAAGAACTCCTACCTTCAAAAAATGGTTATGGTAAAATAAACAAGTTGAGAAGAGCTTTTCCTTCCTTGCCTTCAATCTTCCAAAACTTCCCTTTAAAACTAGAGATTGGGTAACAACCAAAACTACTCAAAAAAGCCTCTAAATAAGATCCAAACTCAACCACCTCTAAAATGCAATAACTCCCCCACTCGCCCAAAATTTCTAGAGGCTTCTAAACTCAACTAGACATAAGGCTAACCTCAAGGTGGGGTTAAAGTCATCCAACTCATGATGAAAACTATCAATTTTCGCAATAAAGAAAAAATGGGGTTTTTGAGTGACCATAAAAGTCAACAAAAGGGGCTAGGGGGGTGGAAAATACCCCCAACCCATGCCCATACCCCTTGGATATTTAGATTTCATGATTTTAGGCCTTAGGGATTAATTTGGGACCTAACAAATACTAGGAATTTTTAGGTCTATCAAACAACCTTCAAAATGCAGATTAAATACTAATTCGGATTAGGGGTAATTAATCTTGATTAAAAGTTGATAAGAAAAAAGGTCACTAACTTAGTCTGACTTAGATCTTTGGGTTACTTGGTTAACCCTAACTATCATGCTGGAATGCATATACAATTCATGAGTGTCAAGCGACACTATAAAAGCACTATTACAAAACATTAACATTTATTGATTACAGAATGGTACATTCATTTAACACATAATACAAATAAAATACAAACAATGGGGTTTGCATCCTTCATCAGATTTAACCCTAGTTTTCACAAATGGTACATAGGGTTCAATTTTGTTTCTCCATTAGATTTTCTCAAATACAATACCCTGCACACTCATTGCACACATTAGTAGCTCAAGAAAATTACATAGATATATTCAAAACTTATCTAGTTAGTTACCTAAATCAAAACATGAATCTCTCATATAATTAACTATTTAATTCATTTTTACTCACATTTAATCATAAGAAATGACATAGTCAATATAGCATAACTTATTCATTAATTTAGATTAAAATGCCAAAAAAATCATCGTTAGGCATGCATATACCTAACATCATAAACATCACCATTTAAGGAATACTAAACTATCTGGAACATAAAACTTAATCATTAGGATATCAAAATCAACACCCTTATCATCAGGTGAAAATGCCTCATATCATCGTTAGTGAAATTTTAATGTTTAAATAGTCGAGATAATGTAGTTTTTTCTCGAATCATTGAATATTTAAAACATGAATGTATTAGGATCTTAGTTCTTATCAAGACATCTAAACCATAAAACATAATTTCATATCCATTCTAATCTCCTACAACAATTTTAAATAGAGAGATATACATTTAATAAGTACATGCAAGGAGTGACCTCACATCCTCCCCCACTAGCCTTTGACTTCCTCATGGAAGTTGCACAACTAAAATGTTCATACTATGCTAGAACTTGCCTAGAATTATTCCAAGATTTACTCTTATTAAAAGAATGATTAATAATTCACATACATACACAGGGATGATAACCTATTTGTCTAATTATTGTTACTAAAAGAAAAGTTCAATCCAAAACTCTAACATGGTTACATTTTCTAGGGTGAAACACTCTTTAAAATATATAAGTCACATATAAAAAACATTCTAATCTAGTATGCGATACTTAGAGAGTCTCTAACAATAATAATATCATAAGATGTTCTGATTTCTACATACTCATCGGGTAATCAATTGTACAAGACTCCCTCAAATAAGTTTTCATATTAAGCAACTTGTCCCTTAATACAAGGTTAAATACTTTCCCTTAAGAGTTTCCATGATGCATTTATACTTGATAGGATACTCAATGAGTCCATCACTACACATGTACCTTTCCATCTAGAAGTATTTTTAGTTAACCTGTAACCTTAACCAAATTTATGTTGGGGTGAAATTTTATTACTCATAACAATCAACAGATAACACCAGTCCTATTCTCAAAGTCCTGGGAGAGGGTGGGGCACAAATACTCTCACTAATAACCCCATACCCTAATTTTGTGCATCCACATGATTGTCAAGAAACCCTTTGTTAGCCTCTTCATATGTCATTTTGCCAATAAAATTCACAAGAAAGTGCCTCAAAATTTAACATCAAGGATGAAACATCCAATGCAAAAGTCTGAAAATAAAAGAAATAAAGAGTGGCCACAATAGTAATATCTAAATCAAGAAGTGAAGACATGACCTAGAGGAAAAATAAAATCATCAATAATAAAGTTGGCTAAACAACCCCATATCAGATTGCTAGAAAAAAGGAAAAACATTAAAATACCAACATCTGAAATTAGACAAATAAGGAAATAAATTCAAGTACTCACAAAATTTAAATTTTGACATGATGCAGCTATACCAGGGTCACTAAGGAAAATGAGGAATCTTAGGTCTTCCAAATACATTGTAGGAATATTTTGAAAAAAATGGTGGTCTAATGACCATGTCGCTCAAACCATGATTGATCCTCACATACTAACTACATAGCTCACTTTATTGATATTTCCCTATGATTAGCATTTTCTATACCAAGGGGTTTTGGCCTAATCAGACTCACTCAAAAGTGCAAATGTGAGGATACTAAAATGAGTCCCCTTCAATCCTCTTATTGTTACATTGGTTTCTTTTCAAAGAATCTATACATGTGGGGACATTAGTGTCAATAGAGTTATACTTGAGTTATAATTACAAAACCAAATCTCTTATCCTTAATTCATTTATAATTACATATTAGGGCATCTACCAAAGAACTTTCTTAAATCAATTCCACCATCTCTACACTAGTTGAAGTTGTGTTATCTCTCTCACCAAAATGGTATGATCCTCTATACATTTACAAATATCACTTTCCATGTTATTCCATCATTCCCACAAGTTCTAATTATCATCCAAGAATGTACTAAATGTTGTTATTTTCTTTTCAAGGATTACTTGGAACAATATATATTAAATTCTTAATAGGTTAAAGGTATCCCAATAACTTGGTAACGTGGTATACTCTTCAAGTGTTACCTTCCTATTTACTCATCATTCATTTTATCTATACAATATTTCAACCTGAAGGTACAAAATTAGATTATGAAGATTGTAGATTTCCTTTACTTATGTTTGAAACATCTAAAACAATACTAGTTTACTTGAGCACTTGCATGTTTGATATGAGCTACAATGCTTCCATGAGTGTTCGGGTTAGACAAAATCCACCTTCTACAAAAGATGTTGTGAAACACTATTTCTTTAATCGTTAGGTTATTTACTTGTTTCCACTCACATGATTGAAAAATATTTTAAGGTTCTTAATTTAGTTTTTCCTCAAGGTGATTGTGTTCAATATAGTTTCAAATTCTTTATGAATTCATAATATACTTTAATATAAATATAACATTCTTTCATCTAATCAGTTGTTTATTAGATATTAAGATGGGGTCATTTGTTTATGGTTGACCATTTACAATTGTTAATACTAACTCCAAGTTTAATCTACTAAGTTAAAACATGCTACATTGATCAGGTTATAGAAAGATGACAAAATTTTATAGTGAGTTTTCAAATACATACTATTAAGATGTAGAGTTGACATCTCCACATATTGTCCAGGTTCGAACCCTTGAAGTACTAACTGTATGGGAACATTTAGTCTGGGTTGAATGAGTCAATTGATTAACATCTCGGTTCAAATTTCAAAGGTGCATCTTCTAATTTAATTTACATTTTAAGGTTTCCAAGTTCATAAGTCGATCATGATGCTTTTCCCTTTTTTTTTGTAACACTTTACCTAGATCAATTCTTGGGAGAATCTAATTTTTCACAATTAAATGTTAACCCATCATAACATATTAACACTAAATTCTAAAAATGGTCATAACTTATTTTAAACTAATTCAAGACATCAAATATTCATCAATAAAACAATTTCTACATCCTACACAAAAATAAATACTAACTATTATTTTCAAAATAATAATAATAATTATTCCCTTACCTTAATATAATCTAAAATAACATAACTTCCCTAATCACATTCTAATTCCAATTCATTTAAATCTTCGTTAAAAATATATTGATTTTAAATTTAAAATAACTGAGTAATACTACACAAATACTAATTCTAATTACAAAAGCACGTTAAAAAAATAATAAATTAAAAAAAATTAAAAAAAGAAATACCATCTTAAACTTCTTAGTAACATCTAACACCACTTAATTTAACCTCTAACACAACACACAAAGAAATATACTAACCTCAACATTTAACAACTAACTAAAACTTAAATAAAATCTAACACTAATATATTCTAACACCAAAACTAACATACAAATTAAAACTCCATAAATAAAACATTAACAACTAATCGATCTCTAACTTAACTTCATTGGCTTACTCACTTTAGCATTATTACATATCAATTAATACTAACATATAAAAATAATTAAACAACTAACTTTAACTAATTAATAATCTAACAATACTTTTTTTTTTTAAAAACACTCACTACAATTTTTTTTTAAAAAAAATTATATATGTAAAACAAATACTAATATTTAAGAACATATTAATTAAATTACTAAAAATTAAAACTAATTAATTTCTAAACTACAATTAAAATCTACTAACTTATACACTTACACATACTACCTACCCTTTACTAACCTAACCAATTCCCCAACACCTAACTATACCCCCCTACCAACACCATTCAAGTGGATGCATTATCCCATACCGCTGCCCCTCCACGCTGCCCAAGAAAGGCGTGAGGAAGCACTTGGGAGGATGGGAATCTGGTGGGTCGCCCATTTTATCAAACATAAAGAAGCTGCCCCAATCTTAAATTCATGTGCCCAAAACTTTTTAACAATATAGAAATAAAAAGCTTTACCAGCAAAAAGGAATCAAATAACTTTTATTGCAATGATTTTTGTATCTTTTTAGAGCAATCATGTGCTTATGGGCAAGGTAACCTCAATAATTTCATACAAAACTGATTCATTTCATTACAACATTTAATGGGAGGTGCTAACATTATTCCCCCCTCTCTTCTCTTAATTTAGTGCTTTAATGCACTGCCAACAATGTTGTCACCCCCCTCCATTAAAACTTAACCCACTCCAATAAACATAGGCATCAAATCAGCATGGATGGATTGCATGGGGTAGAGAAGAGTTTAAAACTTAAATCTTCTCCTTAATAAATAAGCCGCCAACTCCACTCCAAGCCGCCCAAGGCCAAGGCTATGTGGGATTTCCCATACGCAAGCTCAAGTGTAGGATGTGTGTGTGTACCAAGGAAAGGCTAGTCATGCACATGGTGAGATGAGGGTGTGTTAAATGGTTTCCCTCTAATCAACTGTCCCCTCCTATTTAATAAGCTGTCCTCCCTACTAAAAATTGCCAGTTAGAAATTGCATAGGGGGTCACGTTGGGTAAAAAGTCAGCACATTTAACATGCCCCCCCTGTGTGGTCTCTTTACCATAGCACTTTAATGCACCTATTTTTTAAAACTACCACCTCCTCCAATCAAATCTAAGTGCGACCAGCTCTGGGGTATGTGAACAACAAAGGACCAATTGGAGGAGGGTGGGTGGAGTCAGTGCATTAGTATTTTGCACTCAGTCAAAAAAGGCCTGCGCCTAATAATGTGAGGAGGAGGGTAGAATTAAAGATAAAATTTAATGGTTAGGCTAGGATAGTATTAGGATAGGTTACGAGGTTTCTTTTTTTTTTTTTTTGAAATTTATGTTTAAGCAATGGTATTTTAAATTCATTAATTTAATAACAAAATGGATATTAAAAAGGAATCTTTAGAGAATATGCTCTGTTGTAAAATGGGAATTTCTTTCTTTCCCATACAAAAAGAAGAGAACTAATCTTCTCTTAAGAATGAATAGTTTTCTAAAGACCTTTTCTTTTTCTAAGTGTTAATTTGTGAATACAAACTATTTTTTAGGGCAAGGGGAGTATATATATTTTTAAAGTTGATTATAACATTGAGTTTAAATGTCTTGCTAATAAAATAACATAGGATTATTCCCCTTTTTCCAAACAAATAGAAAAATGTGAGAGGAGGTTTAATTCATGTAGTTTTAAATGTCCACACTTTACATGGACCCATTATTGCTCAAGTGTTGTGAAACCAGGCTCTGATACCAAAATTTCATGCCCAAAATATAGGGTAAAAACACACCAACAAATTATTATTATTATTCTTTTTAAAGTGATAATGTGATTAAAAGTAAGACGTACATATCTGAATAGAATTACTTAACTTCCTCATACACACGTATAATTATGAAATTTATGTACAAATCAAATGCAAATTTTCTTAACATATTTTAAGACTTAAATTGCATAAATTAATAAATATAAATCACCATATTATATAATTAACCTCAATCAAATGATAGGATTTTGAAACCATAAGAATGCCGCAGGATGGTGAAACATCATTACATCTGATTTCAAGAAAACATATGCATAAACTGAAATACCAAAAATATAATAAGTAGGAATATTACTCAATTTTTATCAACAAATGTGGTTCAGTCATTTCTCATTTATTTTATTGAACCACCTGATTCAATGGCTCCATCGGGAAAGAACTAGGAAGAAAACCCAACATCATTGCCACTACAACAAAAGTTTAAATAACATTTCTACACAGGATTTTAATCCCAAACATAATTGAATTTCAAAAATCAATTTAAATTTCCTTCATGGCCCTTAACAAGGGATCCATTTCATTTTTTGCAATGTATTGCTGAGATTGTGGAGGGAACAAAAACATGCCAGGTGACAAACAAACATAACAAGGAACAAAATTAGACATTCATTTCCATACTAGGTTTTCACAACAGGATTCAACATTGAATCAAAACTAAGGAGAAGGTGGATTTTTCCAACAAGAGATGTCAGACACAACACCAAAATAGGTACCCAATTGGAGCTATAACTCAAGAACTATCATTCTTCCATTCTTACATGCCAAAACTCATACGTGGTTTTGCTAACAGGTAGGGGCCCATAACACCCTACCCTCTTTCCCTCTTCTCATCCAGAGAAGAGACTCTACATTGTTGGAGTCCAACTGAAGACCTTTCCCAAAATTGGCCACTTCTGCCCTATCCAAGGGTGAGTAATGCTAAAACACCTATACAAGAAAACTTCAAAATTCAAGCAAAACATGAAGGAAAAGCATTCAAGAAAACATGTTTCAATCCTTCCCAAGCATATCCAACATACATACAAGCATCCCAATGAACAACACAATAACATAGGCATGAACCAAGCATGAAACAACATGAGAAACATGAACAACATGAACAAAGGAGATGAAGAACTCCTACCTTCACAAAATGGTTATGGTAAAATGAACAAGTTGAGAAGAGCTTTTCCTTCCTTTCCTGCAATTTTCCAAAACTTCCCTTTAAAAATAGAGATTGGGTAACAACCAAAACTACTCAAAAAAGCCTCTAAATAAGAACCAAACTCAACCACCTCTAAAATGCAATAACTCCCCCACTCACCCAAAATTTCTAGAGGCTTCTAAACTCAACTAGACCTAAGGCTAATCTGAAGGTGGGGTCAAAGTCATCCAACTCATGATGAAAACTATCAATTTTCGCAGTAAAGAAAAAATGGGGTTTTTGAGTGACCATAAAAGTCAACAAAAGGGGCTAGGGGGGTGGAAAATGCCCCCAACCCATGCCCATACCCCTTAGATATTTAGATTTCATGATTTTAGGCCTTAGGGATTAATTTGGGACCTTAAAAATGCTAAGAATTTTTAAGTCTATCAAACAACATTCAAAATGCAGATTAAATACTAATCCGGATTAGGGGTAATTAATCTTGATTAAAAATTGATAAGTAAAAAGGTCACTAACTTAGTCTGACTTAGATCTTTGGATTACTTGGTTAACCCTAACTATCATGCTGGAATGCATATACAATTCATGAGTGTCAACCGACACTATAAAAGCACTATTATGAAACATTAACATTTACTGATTACAGAATGGTACATTCATTCAACACATAATAAAAATAAAATACAAATAATGGGGTTTGCATCCTTCATCAGATTTAACCCTAGTTTTCATAAATGGTACATAGGGTTCAGTTTTGTTTCTCCATTAGATTTTCTCAACTAAAATACCCTGCACACTCATTGCACACATCAGTAGCTCAAGAAAATTACATACATATATTCGAAACTTATCTAGTTAGTTACATAAATCAAAACATGAATCTCTATATAATTAGTTGTTTAATTCATTCTACTCAGATTAAATCATAAGAAATGACATAATCAATATAGCATAACTTATTCATTAATTCAGATTAAAATGCCAGAAAAATCATCGTTAGGCATGCATATACCTAACATCATAAACATCACCATCTAAGGAATAGTAAACTATCTAGAACATAAAACTTAATCATCAGGGTATCAAAATCAACACCCTTATCATTAGGTGAAAATGCTTCATATCATCGTTAGTGAAATTTTAATGTTTAAATAGCCGAGATAATGTAGTTTGTTCTTGAATCATTGAATATTTAAAACATGAATGTATTAGGATCTCAGTTCTTATTAGGACATCTAAACCATAAAATATTATTTCATATCCATTCTAATCTCCTACAACAGTTTTAAATAGAGAGATGCATATTTAAAAAGTACATGCAAGGAATGACCTCATAATCCTAAACACATATTTTTATTGATAGTTAGTAACTAGTATCGACTATAGAATTTAGGGTTTAATTTCCAATTTATCATGCATTGTAAGCCTAAGTTGTTTACTTTTTAGGGGCTAGGTAACTTGCAATGTTAAAAATTAGAAATACAATTTAGAGATTAAATGTTAATAGTATCTGTAAATTATAATTTACATTTGTGTATAGTTCTGTAAATTTTTCAGTGATGACAAAAACCTACAAAATGAGTGGAACTAGAAGTGGATTTGCAATGCAAAAGAAAATACATAGGACTAGGAAGCTATATTTTGACATGCACAAACTTGTTAAAATGTCAACTTTTACTAATGAATTCCATGATATTTTGGATCTTGTTATCTATGGAAGGAGTATTAAGACAATCCATGATGAAATTGAAGATAAGTGGAATAATCCATAGAAGGAGTCAAAATATATTAAATCAAACAACATGATAGGTTGCATTGTAAATAGATTTGCAATGTGGACTGGGGAAATTTCCTTCTTGGGGTTCCCTCAAGTATTCCCTCATAAAAAATTAGCAATAGTTTGTGCTAAAAATTATGATGAAAACAAAAAGGAAATTGTGAATCAAAATACATAGGAGGTAATTTTTCTATTACGTAGATAGAATTTGGTAGACTATCAAACCTAGGGTTTGAAGAACAAACCCCAACCCACATTGACCTAGAAAAATTGGGAGACACATATGACAAGTTAGGTTTCGACAAAAACATTATTATATTAGAGGATTAGTAGATGGATTCAATTTTCCTCATGATCATAAACCTCTTTATGAATTGAATATTTTTCCACAGTGGGTTCAAGATATTGTATCTCTATTATCAATGTGTTTAGGTTTGGAAAGTAACAAGAAAGTGGATGCCAATATTTTGGAAATGATTTTCAATATTCATTGTCTAAAATAGCCCATAAGATATAATTATATTAGGCACATTGTACATCACATGAATGAAAAATTGTTAATGACTAAAAGAGGGGCAGACCAATTATCACAAAAGACATTTAGATACACAACCTACTTGTGCTATTTTTTGTTATCAAAGCATCATCAAATTCTTGAAAGAAACAAGCTTCAACTTAAGTTTGATAAACCAATATTTGAATGGTCATCTGTGATTAGGATGGGTGATCCCTAAGGGAACTACAACCACTTTGTAGACTTCTTTTTGGCACCACTTTATCATAAAATTATAGGTACTTGAATGCCTAGATTGCCTATGTCTTGTAAAGGATTAATTCAACTAGGAAGTCAAATTCAATTGGATGATTGGTACTTTATGGAAGAGTACACTTTATTAAAACTTTATGGTTCAGCTATAGAACCCTACAAACTTCCAATAGATATGACAAGAGGGTATTTGCATTAGAATATGTACGGTAGATGGAAAACACATATGTACTCTTTTATGGTTAGCAAAAGAGAACTATTTTTCCTTCCTTGCCTATTGGATGTAGAGGGTTCACATTTGAGAGAAGAGAATTCAATGTGGTAGATAAATTTCTTGCAGTTTTTAAATTTTATGTTGCCAAGCACTGACAGTATGTTCCACTAAACATAATTGGTAAAACTCTTGTACATAATGGGAACTCTACAAGAAAATGTCAATGTGAGAGTATGTCATTGATTGAAATATTTAAAAATATTGACTCATGGGAAGAGGTCAAAATGGAGATGGAGTAATGCTCTAGTTAAAATAATATTTCAATACAGGAATTGTTAGCACAAATTTTAAAAGAATTGAATAGATAGGAAGAAAAAATATAGCTAGTGACATCCTACAATTTCTACTAGATAGTGGATCATCTAAGTAAAAATAATCTTCTAGATGCCATAAATAAAGATTGTGTAGCTGCACATTGGTGTCAATAAAAAATTAATGCACTTTGGGAAATGAGGAAGAATCTCAACGAACCTAAGACCTCTGTAGATTCTTAAGACTTTCCTGAGGATGAAACATTTAGAAAATTATGGGATAATGAGCATCTAGATGAAGCCTCAACATAATGTGATGCATATGATGAAGGCAATGGGTATGGGGTTTGTAAGGATCCTTTATCCACCACCATAGGCATTGACACTAGTTCTAGTGAATCCACTACTCAAACTACTACTAGTTATAGTGCATTTGATTCAACTAGACAATATATTGTACTTAATTAGAAGAAAAGGGAAAATTATGGCATAGGGGAAAAGATGATAGAAAAAATGTGTTATCTTGGTGATGGTGGGCTAGGTATAATTGGTCAAGGAAATTGGTATCCACTCCCAATACTAGAGGTAACAAAACCTGCTCATAAACCAATCATTGGAGATGAGTCAAATGAACCATGAGAAAATCAAAAAATGGTAAACCCATGATATTATTCATCCAAGATGGATTTTTAACCTCTTAAGTTGTTTCATCTTCAAAAAGTATGATGTGACTGAAACTTGACCAGAATATTGTAGTTGAAGGTCATTGCACAAAGAAGAAAAAGGTTTCAAATACTCCTACTAATATAATGCTAGTCACAACTCCCTTAGGACAAAACCTTCAGAATAATCCAAAAACTCCACTTGTTAGTGGTAGTGGGAAAGGATTGGAAAGGGGTGATGTTGTTGGTAATCCTCAAAATGCAACTATTACAACCTTAGGCATTAGTCAAGACAAGTACAATGTTGCAAGTGGTCTTTCTCCTTTCAAGCATCATCTTGTATCAATAGACCCAAATTTTGAATTCAATAAATTTGTAACATTTTTTAAAGAAACCACAAAAATGAATAAAAATAATAAGTCATTCAAAAAGGATGTACTTGAGTTGGCTCATTCTCAAGAACCTACATCTAGTAGGATATTTCCAGCATATAACACAAATAAAGAAATAATGGAGTTTATGACTATTTCTCCCCCACAACTAGATAATAATCCACCAGAGAGTTAGATAATTCCATCATATTTTCATGTTAGTACACTATCTATGGATTTCTACACTATCTATGGATTTCTCCAAAGTAAAAATTGTGGACAAAGTCAATGTGGCAAAGAAGACCAATTTTGTGGTCTATAATTCACTATTTAAGATGAAGAGAGAGGAAAAAGGGCTAGAGAAGGCAATTGAAAAGTTAAAAATAGACTTGGAAAATGCAAAGGTAAAGGAGAAAGCAATCAATAACAGGTGCAAAGAAATAGAGAAAAGGATTACAAGTGTTTCCCCTCAAGAAGCAAGTGTACAACCTCAACCATAAAATATGGAGGCAGAAATGAAAATTCTAAAGGAACAATTAGAAGAAAGAAATAAAAAATATATGTGATGTAAATGTAGAGAGAGAAGAAGAAATCAAGATGTCAAAGGAATAATTGGAACAGAGCAATAAGAAAGTCAATGATACTCTGAACCATATTAATATGGAAGTTGATGTAAAATTCAAAGAGCTTAGGGATAAATTACAACAATCAAATAAAAAAATTTAGGATGAAAGAGCATCTTTAGTAGACATTTTCAAAAATTTGGAGTCTACTGGACATAGAGTTAGTAACATAAATAAAGATTTGGACAATGACAGGGAAAAAGAAAAATAATGGGAAGAGAAAGATGAGGAAATAAAGAAACAAAGTGAAAATCAATTTTCACAAATGGTGCAAGAGGTACAGGAGGAAAATAAAACAATCCCAACCTATGAGAGAAACTTGGTTGAGTTAAATGAAAAAACCCAAAATTCAGGCAAGATAGTTAAAGAAAAAATGTGGGGGAAAATTATAGAAAATATCGAAAGGTTGTGTGATTAGTTTGAATTGCATCAAATTTTTTGAGCTGTTTGTGGGAGTATCAAAAAGAAGATTAAGAAAAACAAAGACATGTTTAATCTCAATAAGACTACAAGAGAGACTATACATATAATCAACACACATAGTGATAGGCATTTGGCCAGCCAAGGAGTTCATGACCACATTAGTGCATCATTTAAGTCATTAGCTGCCATTCAAAAATGCCAAAGTATAAAGGAAGGAGAGGAATATTTGAACTCATTTGGGAGAAAACTTGCCAAGATGGATGATATAAAAAAATTAATGATAAATCTTGGTTTCCTAATCCTTTCTCTAGTAATTCATCAATGACATTCATTGGAAGGGAAGCTTACCAAAAAGAGTTGGAGGCTAAAATGATGTTTGAAGTAGTCAAGGTTCTTTAGGATTCTATTCCTGAAGGCATTTTGAATTGCATCATACCATTGGTGAATCTAAATGCACTATTGGATGTAGCATTGCTTTCAAGTAAATCTTCCAAATATGGAAGTATGAAAAAGTTAAAGGTCTTCTACTATAATATACCAAATGTTTAAATTCCAAATGAAGAAAAATTCAACATCCTAAAAAAGATGATTGAATCTTCAATCATACCATAATACATCCATTAGGCATGAGAGTATGTGATACTTGAAAAGTGATTTTAATCATCTTTGTAGCATTTACTTTATTTTTATTTGTAATTGTTTGATGTGATTTTAAAATTTGAACTATTTTTCTTGGACAAGATAAACGTAGCAAAATCCAAATGTTATTTTTCTTACTAGGCCTATCAAATACAAAGGCAAAAAAAATTTGTGATACTAAATTTGGTGTTACTTTAAGACTCTTCCCATGAGGCAAAATGAATTGAAGCTATTATTGCTCCCATATTTCTATATTTAATATTTATATTGAATGGAATTTAAGATCATGTGCTAAATGTAATGGTTGTAAATATAGTACTTTTAACTCATGATTATGCAACTGGGTATTCAAATTTAACTTTTACAAATTGAATTCATTGAATTTTATCAATTATCATGTGTAAAAAATTTAATGAGAATGAATATGAATTTTATAATTTGAATTGCTATATTCTCATCAAAATCATCAAGGATTGTACCATAACAACATATCATATGAGTATAATAATGCAAATAAAAAGCAATAGTAATGACAAAATTTGAATGAATCTTGATTCATGGCATCATCTAACATAAAATGTACAGGTTTGTTTGACATTAGACATTTAAAAAATGATATAACTTATTATGCATGATAGATGAATCATGATTAGATTTAGAGAATACTATCTAGAATCTAGAATATAGATTGTATTAATTACTAATAAGTAATAAATTCAGAATTGACACATCATACCATAACTATTAAATTTTCCACATCACCTCATCATCTGAATCTTTAGATTTTTTGCCATCAAGTTCAAACAATCCATCATGCTCCATGTTCTCTCTAGTCAACATACCTTTTCCATCTTGATACTGATCCTCAACTTCAACATCAATGCTACCAATACCAGTACAACTACTTGAGTTAGTGATCTCAATGTTTGAAATGTTACCCAAACCTCTTCTTTGGTATTTCTTCATCCAAAATTTCAATTCCCTTTTGTAAGGAAAAGTATTGAATTCATATTTGGACATATACAACCTTAGACAATTTTCCAAATTTCTGTCTAGTTTATTTCTTATCTTTGACTTTAGGAAGCCCAAAGCACTAAAAAATCTCTCATCCTCCATAGACCCCAATATCATGGTTAAACATAATTCAACAACCTTGAATTTTTTTTGATATTGAATCCTGCAACACTTCTCTCTAAGCTAGATTTCTCCAAAGTTTGGTTATTGACCCTTCTTCTCAGGGGTTCCACATAAGATTATATTGTTCCTTCATTGTACTAGAAAAACAATGGTACTAATCTCTCAAATGAGATTCATCTAAAACTCTATCTATAGTTACCCTATTGATTTCTTTACTTTTGGAAAATTGATCTTTAAAAACCAATAACTTATCTCTAAAGTCTTTAGCACTTTTAAAACTCCAATAATGGGGAAATACAATACATGCATTGATTCAAGTCATTCATGTCGAGTCAATATTTCTCTAATTTTAGAGGAAAGATTATAAGAATTATCCTTCACAGAATTCATTATAGAGTTAACAATCTGTTCAAACACTTCCTTTGTAATAATTAATTTTGGCTATGTGGGTTTCTTTCCTTTTCTCATGGACATGTTCCTTCCATAGTAGTGCATTAGTATCTCAACACCTCGTATATTGGCACATAATTCCCCCTTTGTAGTAATCTTTAAAAAGTTATCAGGATTATCCAAATCTGTGATTCTCATCCACACTAAAAGTTTTTCATCTACAAAAAGTGAATCTATATTTCTATAGAGATTATCAAGGGCAACACATGTCATTTTATATAGTGTATTATATTCTACAATATACATAAATCTTTTTTTGGATGTCCTTCATTATATTCCTCATTTCCTCTAGAATGGGGAGAATGGTTGTTAATGTTAATATTGTCTCTACAAATTACTTAACCTTTCAAGTAGTTTACCATATTTTCATTGACCACCATGATCATTGTGAGTTAACTTCATTGTACCAAGAAATAATGGATATCTAGAAAAAAACTCAATGAGTTGGCCCATCCAAAGAGATCCATTTGGTATCATAATCCTTCAGAAACTTTCTCCCATTAGTTAGTCCCTTGACATTCTATTTAAATTCTCTAAACTATTTAGGACTTTGACAAAAGTGCCTATAGATCTCTTTGATTAAAACTTCACTCTGCATATTTTTGGAGAGTTGCTAACAACTCCAAAAGCTAGATTCATTTTGTGGGCTATGTAGTGAATACCAAGAATGTAAGGTGCAAGAAATTATTTTCACTTTGTGACAAGACCATTGTTGTGGCCTTACATTACTTAAACTCCATCTGGTCCAACACACACTAACTTTTGGGAAATTTTCATTTCATCTACACCTCCATATTCAATTAGAGAACACTTTGATAGTTCAAATATATTTTACACCATTGAATTATTCTTCATTTTAACAATAGTTAGTACATTAAGTTGGCAAAAAAAATTGTGTATAGTATAGACATGCCTATATACCTAGGAAGTATTGTCTATTACTATCACCTCATCTAAAGATAATGCAATTGGTTCTTTAATTTTTGCTTTGATAGTTTCCTTTTCAACCTCAGCAAGACAACTTACCCATTCACATTCTCTATTTATTGACCAATGACTACTTAGATAATAATTAACTTTCAAAAAGTGTAATAAACCACTCAATTATGGGTAGTTTTTCATGGTTCACCCTTTGCTCAAAATATAGAAGACAACACTTAACTGAAGAACTTTACCCATTTCTTTTCCAAGAAGAGATTCAATGGATTCCTTTACTCTAGTAGGATTCTTCTATATTTTCTTGTGAAATTCTAATATTTATTCATTTTAACATGTTGACATTTCTCCTTGGTTTTCCATCTTGTCACTGATTTTTTCACTCCATCTATGATTTTCTTCTCATAAAATTTTCCCATATGATTTTATATGGTGTCAATTTTTAGCTATAACCTCTTTTCCTTTATATTTATCCTTGTGCATATCATACATCTTCATTCTACTAGAGGCTTACCTTCTTTTGGATTGCATACATGTTCAATAAATGGATACTTTGAGGCCCATTCTATTTGAAAATTCTTGATCAATAGATCCCAATGCCAATCCTTTTTGGATTTCACATCAATTTTTGCATTGTATTTCATTTGTCACTTTCCTTTTCATTCACCATCACCATATTTTGAATTATCATCCAAGGCTATTATATTATTCTAGCTACTCTAGGTATCAACCCAAAGATCTTGGCTACTCTAGGTATTTACTTGAATATCTTCTTCAAGTTCATTATGATTAGAGATATCAAGTTTTCCAACTTCTTCAATATGTTCTAGTGGAACTGGTAGTGGCAATGGTTGGGAATCTTTTAAATGTACTTGTGATGATGTAGCTTTTTTGTTTTGGCCACCAAAATATGATGACAAGGTTCTATTCTTGGCTAGCCTTTCTTGACTTCCACCACATGTAGGACTCTTACCCTTGTTCATGTTTCACATCTCCCAATAAATATAGGCTTCTATAAAATAGAGGTTGTTTAAAAAGTTATAGTTGAAAATAGTCTATTAAATATATTTATCTAAATAGTATTCATTGGTTTTATGACCTACACTATAAAATATAGATGTTTTAGGTCTCCCTGGTTATTACATGACTCGATGGTACCAATCATTGGCCCCAATTGATAACTAGCCACTAATAGTCTAAATTATATTTACTAAATATAAAAATGAACTAAAATTAAAGAGAATACGTAGATAGGGGTTTGAGTTACTCACCTTTGGCTAAAATATAGTCATCACACTCACAACTTGCTTGATAATGTTCTCTACAATAAGAGAAATTGAGACTTTTCTATTGATTGGAATTGAGACAACCTATTGATCTATGAATGTATTTATGCCACTCTTTTTTGGTGAATTTCATGGGAATATTATAGCACATACAAAATATTTAGCGAATCTCACACAAGGAAAACACATATTCTAGAATTTCTAAGGTGAATATGGTTCATCCATTATATGACCATGCATAACATAGTTGGAAAAATTAAATTAGTTTGTGACATGCATCGAGATATTTGGGGAGGAGAATATTATCCCTCTCCTCAAACATTTTTTAAAACTAAGGGAGAATTGAGGCCATCAAAAAAGTTCCACTTTGGAAATCATAGGCGAATGTGTTTAATTTGTTGTGTGCAAAAAGTATTTCTAATTGACTATTACATTTTGAAAGGAGCTCCGATGGTATAAATCCCCTGACAATGGGCATAGGGGTTTGACTCATATTTGGAAAACTTGGGGCAACATGCCAACCCACATATGCATAATTTTTTTTCCAAATTGACATTGGTTGATGGGTGACATTCACCAAATGGTGAATATTTTCTACTAAAGTGAATGTTGATTATCAAGCCTATAAGGCATTCCACTTGAGTATCCAATTTGGTACTAGTAAAAAATAATCATGGAGACATCAAATTTTGTGTGGATTTCAAAAATCTCAATATTGCCTCCCTAAAGGATAACTATGGTCTACCAAACATGGAGGCTATGTTGTGACAAGTGACAATTTTTGAATTAATGTCAATGATGGATGGTTTCTCTGGTTATAACCAAGTGCTAGTTGATGAAGTAGTACAATACAAAACTACTTTTACAACACCATGGAGGACCTATGTGTATGTTATAATGCCTTTTTTCTTAATTAATGTAGGGGCCTCTTTCCAAAGAGCCATAGATGTTGCTTTTATAGAATACATAGACAAGTTTAGGGTGGGTTACCAAGATGATTTAACAACCTATTCCAAGAAAGTAGATGTTCACTACAAACATCTAGAGGAGATTTTCTTGAAGGCTTTAGATTATAGATTTTCCTTAAACCCAAGAAATATGCATTTGGAGTCACAAAAGGAAGGCTTCTTGGCCACATAGTTTCTAAGAATGGAGTGAAAATTGATCTAGAAAGGGTGGAAACTATTGATAAAGTCCCTAAGCCTAAGAATGTCAAAAGTATCCAATCATTTTTTGGCCAAGATAATTTCCTAAGGAGATTTATAGTTTTTTTTGTAGAGATTAGCAGGATGATTTCTAAGATGCTAAAAAAAGGAGCAATAGTCAAATGGTATGGAGAACCTTCAGTTTCTTTCCAAGAAATAAATGATGCAATCAAGAATGCCCATATACTTAGAACTCTAGATTATACAAAGCTCATGCATATTTTTTTATTTTCTTCTTTTCACACAATTGTAGCAGTTGTGCTTTAGAAAAATGAAGAGGGATTTTGAGCAACCCATTGCATTCTTTAATAAATCACTTCAAGTTTCAGAACTAAAATATGACATAAATGAGAAGTAGGCTTATGTCTGGTAGCTCTAGTATAGGTAGTCAAATCTTTGAGATGTTATTTGGTTGGTGTCATTTTCATAGCCTTTGTCTCAAGTGCTTCTGTGAAAGAAATATTTTCTCAGCAAGAGGTATCTGGAAGAAGATGCAAATGGATCAACAAGTTTCAAGAATTCAACATAGATGCCCAAATAACAAAATTAGTGAGAGGCAAAAGGTTAGCCAAGTTGATGATACAATCTAACTTAGATGCTAGCAAAATCAATATTGTAGATGAGGATCATCAACCTTAAACTTTTGATACAGACTATTGTGAGTAGTATAAGAATATCATTTACCATTTGCAATGCATGGAAGCTCCACCTAATTTGACAATTTTTTTTAACAAAAAAATTGTAAAGTTACAGGCAATTAGATACATCATTATTGTTGAGAAACTATAGTGGAGAAACCTTGAAGGAATATTTTTAAAATGTGTCAACTATGAGGAATCAATCTAGGTATTAACTGATATGCATTCTAGAATATGTGGAGGAAATTATATGACCAAGATAATAGCTCACAAAACAATGAGAGTTGGTTTTTGGTGGTCAAGCTTGTTTAAAGATGCTCATCATTTGGTGAGGAAATGTAACCCTTGATAGAGGTTTACTGGCAAATTGAAATTTTCAGGGAAGATCCCTTTAAAACTAGTGGAAGTTTAAGTACCTTTTCAACAATGGGGAATGAATTTCATAGGAGAGATGGAAAATAAGTCTATTAGTGGCTATTCATGGATCCTTGTAGGAAGTGACTAGTTACCAAAGTTGGTAGAAGCTATCCCCACCAAGCGAGCCACTAGAATGGTTGCAAAAAATTTCTTGCTAAATAATAAATAAGATAATCCCCAGATTTGGATGTGTAGAAAGAATTGTAATAGATAATTCCATGTGCTTCAGATTAGATGTGTTCATATAATTTTATGACAAATATGACATCACTAGATCTACCTCATCTCCATATCATCCTTAAGGGAATGGGTAAGAAGAATCAAAATATAAAAGCTTGTTGAAGATCATTAAAAGGACTCTAGATGACAACAAATATGCATGGGACTCCAGGCTACCTTTAGTAGTCTAGGTCGATAGAGTAACAATTTAGAAGGCCATAGGAGTGTTACCATTTGACTTGGTATATGGGATTAAGGAAAGAATCCCTCAAAACAACCTAATTGGTTTATAATTTTTTTTCCAAAAGTATGATGAGGATATCATAGATGATATTTATGAAATAATGGATGAGCTTGCTAGGTTAAATGAGCACAGAAGAGAAGCATCTTCTAGAAATACTAAATTACAGTTGTAGATGAAATACTTGTTTGATAAGAAGGTAGTATAGAGAGAATTTGAGCCTAAATACATGGTGTTAATGTAGAATGTAAGAATAGAGGGTAAGGGGAAGAGTGGCAAGTTTGACCCTATATGGCTTGGCCCTTATTTAATAGATTCTAGGTGGGGAGAGAACTCATACATCTTGAAAGAACTCAATGGAGATTTTATTAAACAACTAGTTCATGGAAAATTCTTGAAGAGGTATTTCTCCTAAATAGATACTTCTTTTTCTCCACCAATGGTAGTTAGGTTGTTAGGCTTTGTATATATTCTATATAGTGTGTTTCCTTCTGGTTGATTTGTTATTTTTTGTTTTCTCTTTAGCGATCTCCAGTTTTGTCAAGTTTTTGGTTTGTTTTAACTAGAGATTTTGAGCCCTTGCATAAATGTAGGTCATTCATAATCCCTAGACAAGGGTATTGTTAGCCCCATTTGAGTTATTTCTCTTTTTAAAGTTTGAAGCTTTAAATCCTATTAGCAACAACCTTATTTTCAAATTTTGTAAGGCAAGTGAGTAGGTTAAATCCTAATATAATTTTTGAACCTCTAAGGGATTTTCTTATTTAGGAATAATATTTTTTTAGTGGGTTATATCCTAAGTCTTTTCTGTGTTATTTCCCTTTTTGTAGCAAATTTTTTTTGGTAGGGCTTTTGTTTCTATTTCCTCATTGTGTTTTTCCTTTGGTCGACCCTTGAAATGAGCTATTTTCCTAACCATCAGATCTGATTTTAATGAATGATCATCACTTTTTCATTATGAAAAGTAGAAAGGATTTTATGTATAGTGACATGGCAAGAAGATAACATGAATCCAATGGGTCTGCATGAATACAACAGTCTCAAAATTTGAATATGAGTTCTTTGATACAAATAAAATCCACAATGGTTGTATAATCACCAAGAAAAGATGTGAGACCTTTAACCATAATGACTACATGATGTGAAGACATGTGGAAAAGGTGGGACTAGAGGGTTTACAAGACTCTAAAAGAAAAAATGTCATCCAAGGACAACCACTGTCACATTCTAATTCACTTATAGCTTAAGGTAAATAGGTTCCAAATTTTGTTCCTATCCATTGAGCAGATTGGAAATTGATGACCATTACATTATCTCTAAGAGGAGATTTTCAATTGTTGAACATGATAACAAAATGAAATAGTGATGCATGTCTTGGTGGTGGGAGATATAGAAGGAATAAAATAAAATATTTTGGACTATCAAATCAAGAATGGATTAATCGATATCAATTTATTGTATTGAAAAGGTGCTTAGTAGATAAACCATGCAATATAGCAAGAATAATCCATGTGTCCCAAGTAGGCCTCACTTTGAAATACAAAATTTTGTTTTCCTAATAGTTGATCTTGAACATATCAATGATGGTCACTATGTTGTGATAAGAAGTAATAAGGATTGTATATATAACGACATAGCTAGAAGATGGCATGCATCTTTGTGGGCCATACAAAGCAAGCATAAATGTTTCTTCTTATAGTCTTTAGATCAAATGTTCATCTATGGTTATTGGTATGGTGCTATAACAAGATGCACAATATTTAGTCCATACAACTATGTGACAAGGTGATACATGTCCTACTGGGCCTAGTAGTATGAAATATCAATGAGAAATCTTGACCATCCAATGGTGAGAAGATCAATAATCTTCACTATGTCATAAAAGAAAGATGTAGGTTCTTTAACCATAGAAACTACATGATGTAAAGACATGTGTCCAAGGTGGGCCACTTGTGGAGAGAAACTATAAAGGAACTAGGAATGATCTGAATCATCTCATGCAATATGGATCTATTCCTATTGTTATGTCACTATTCAAAGTTGAGGGGTTTTTAACTATAGCGACATAGAGATAAGGTAATGCATGTCAAAAGGTTTCATGACCAATACAATAAGGATGAAAATAGGATAGATTCTTTCTTGCTAGCAAGAAACTATTGGTTTGACTACTACATAGATATAAAGAAATATGAGCTAGCAATAAAATTCAATCGAGCCCATTAGATATAATACAAATCAACATTCTATTTTTAAATTTTTCCTGCAAAGCATGCATATCTACTCCCTACAGAATATTTATGGTAAATTGAACTCTCCTCATGTCGACATAATGTGAAAATATAATAGAGAAATAACATTCTATTCTACAAAAGAAATAAATTGAAGAAACATAATAGAGCACAAGGAAAAAGTGAATTGTTTCAGCTAGGAAGTGATGTGATTATTTTAGTAAGTTTCACTTTCCATCTCTGTAAAGGATTTTAATACAAAATTCTCTGTTTATCACAAATATGCCTCCAAAAAAGGGTTTGTCTAGAAGACAGACTACCACCATAGAAATGTCCTTGAAAATTTCTTGGAGCAATTGAATGAATCAACTAATGATGCAACTCAGAAAAGGAAATTAGTCGCTATCACTTGATGATTGAAGATGGTCAGGGGTTTTTATGACTGGGGGAATTTGACACACTACATGGCGACAAAAAAGAGTGGGTTACAACTTTTTAAAAAATGGTTTTTAGAAAGAAAACTCTTTTCCCCAAATGGTAACATCTAGAACTTTGACCTTGGGAAATTGTAGTCCCTAATTTTTTTATGGATTTAGACCTTTTGACATTAGTTTCAGGGATGTATGATCTAATCACTAGGTCACTATGGGGGACTAATGGAGACTGCCTTGTAAAAATAATGCCTGAGGAGATCAAAAAAGTTTTTGGCATGGATCCTATCTCTGATATCATGAAGCTATCAATTTTTAAGAATTAGAAATATGGTATGAAGCCCAAAGAGTCTATGTCAAACAAGGACCTTTGAGAGAACATCTGGAAGCCATTGGAAGTACAACATTGATCATAGCCTCAACACTAGATCCCTCCAAGAAATAATTTTTTAATTCACCTAATTTGGTTATTTACATGTCTTTATGTAAGGTCTTTAGGATAGATGAATAGAGCTATATGTTTGTTAAGTTTATGTATATGATGGTGTAAGTTTATTTCTTTGGAGTGGATGTTATCTTTGATTTTGTTTTATTCTTAGCTAAAGAAGTCCATGGTGGATTGATTGGAATTATAAAGGGGAAGGTGGAAGGTGGAGAAGGCTTTCAAATGATATTCAATATTGATGCTTATGTTTCTTTTTAAGGGATCCATCTATTCTAGAGGAGATATGCAATTAATAAGGGAAAATGAAGGAGAACCCTTACTTGCCCAACTTTAGAGTGTATACATGTCACAGGATGTAAATGAAGCCATCTTTGTTAGATTTGATAGTTATTTTTTCTCAAAGTTAAGGACATTGTTATCTAGGGAGAAACTTGTTGGATACAATTGTTCAATTATGTGTTGTCTTTGATGTTACAAAAATGTCATATAATTTAGAAGATAGAGTCTACTGAGCTTAGTTGGTCAGTAAAGAAAATTTTAGAGTCTACCGAGCACTCTTAGAAAATACTCTGTGGAAACAATTTCTACCAAGCTCACTCAAGTGTTGAAGGTTTTTGTGGTAGAAGTCAATGTTTATCAAGTTCACTCAGTCTTTAAAGGATTTTGTAAGATTCGTAGTGTTAAACGAGCTTTAGTTGGTTAACACTGGAAATCATTTCTGGAACAGTGTCTACCTAGCAAGGTCTACTAATGAAGGATTTCATTGTTTTGGGAAATAAAATTTAATCATTTTATGTAATGATTTTAGCTGATTGATGTAATGATTTTTGGTAATTGTAACTTGTAAATAAGCCAACTTGATAATATAAAAGGTATATATGAAAGGTCAAGTTGTGAATTCTAAAGTGTAATGAATGAGCATGCAAGTGTATCGATTGAAGAAGAAAGTGTGAGAAAAATTTGAAGGATGGTCAGATATCCTTGAGGAGTAGCAAAGTTTTATTCGATCAGGGAGGGTTTGGTGGAGTAGAATAGAGATATGTATCAGTGATTTAGTTGCAGCTCATTCAAGTCTATACATTGTTACTTTCTCACCATTGTAGTAGTGATTTATAAATCTCTTAACAAAGTTGGTCTAACAACCATTTTGTAAATCCTCTAACAAGGTGACAATTCTATTGAATTTTTCTAAAGACCTCTACCAAGGCCACTCCTAAAAGGGTGATTGAATCTTTTAACAAATTCAAACCTAACAATGTGTTTTGTAACCTTTAACAGGGTTGGCTCCTAATAGAGCTCACTTTAGAAGAGTGAAAATTAGTAGCTAGTTACTTGGTGGTTTTTCCCATATTGAGTTTCCACATTAAATCTGGTGTCTCATGTGTTCATGTTATTTCTTTTATAGTTGCATGTTAATCACTATGAATTTTTAAAGATCAATAATAAGTTAACATTCAATGCATCTACCAGGTTACAACATTTTTTTGTATATTTATCGAGTGATAGCAGTAACTAGTTCTATAAGACATCTAAGGGATATGTGGATTTGTTTTTGTGGTAACTAATTCACCCCTCCTTCTTAGTTACTCCACCTATATTTCCAAAAATTTGTATCAGAGCATTTGGTGCTTGGAAGAAGGATTTCAAGGATCTATGCCAAAGATCAGGATGTCTTACAAGAGGAAAATTCCAAGGCTTAACATGGATAAACTTTTAGCATGGTAGTAACTAATGAGACTTCATCTGGCTTCCATTGGAGATATAGGATTGAAATATCTTGATGAAGGATATACAACTCCTTCTGGTACATTATCTATTAATGACATTGTTGAGAAGAAGACTCATAACACCATGATGATAGACATTGCATCTACCCTAAGCTATGAATAATTTGATGATATCAAGGACTCCAAAATTGCCTTTGAAATGTGGAAAAAGATGAAGGATATCTATGCAGGTGATGACAATGTGAGAACGGCCAAAGAAGAAAGTCTGAGAGGAAGATTTGATCAAATGAGGATGAGAGAGGATGAAAACATTGCTAATTATGTTGAAAGAGCCAAAGCAAGCATCAGTGCAATCAATGCTTCTGGAGGAGATATCAAAGAGGAAATTTTTTAAAGTAAAGTTCTTAGAACATTGCTTCCCATTAATGCAATTAGAGTTTTTAAAATTCAAGAAAGAAGATGTGAAGCAAATAATAAGATAAATTTAGAGGGCATAGTAGGAAGATTGACTACATTTGAGCTAGATAACTATGACAACTATGTTCAAGCTTCCAAGAACATTGAATCAACAATTGAAGCCAAGCTTTCACTCAAAGAAAAATTCAAGAAGATAAGAGATTCTTCATTAGAAAGTGAAGAGGAATCAGAAGAGAGTTCTAACAGTGATCTTGAAGTAGTTGAGGCTCTACTTACAAAGAAATATTCTAGAGGCAAAGGAAAATACAAAGGTAAGGTTCCTCTAATCTATTTTTCATGTGAGAAAATTTGTCATATTGCTACTAGGTGCCCAAACAAGCAAAAAAAGGATGAAAAGAAATGTCACAAGTGTAATGACAAGAAAGACTTCAAATCATTCAAGGAAAAAGGTAAAAAAACATGTTTCATGGCTAAGGATTCTAAGGATTCTGATAATAGTGAGGATGAAATTGTTTACATTGCTGTAAAAGATGAATCTAATAATGATGAAGAAGATAAGATGACACTTATCTTTCATGTGAGAAAAAATGATACATGGATCATAGATAGTCATTGTTCACATCATATGACTGGTGACAAAATTAAGTTTGAATAATTTGAAGATTATGATGGTGGTAGTGTGAGGTTTGGTAATAATGAACCTTGTTGCATAAAAGAAAGAGGAAGAATCTCACTAACAAAAGAGCTTTTATGTGATAATGTCTATTAGGTTGAAGGACTAAAACATAATCTGTTGAGTGTGGCACAACTAATCAATATTGGATTCAAGGTAGAATTCATGCATGAAAAGGCAAGACTGCTGGATGAAAAAGGAAAGATGATTGGATCAAGCATACAAACAAAAGGTTACTTGTTTTATCTTGAACTTGGTGAGTGCTCATGTTTTATTGCTCAAGTTGAAGAAAATTGGTTATGGTATAGAAGGTTATGTCATGTGAATTTTGATAACATGGTAAAGATAAGAAAATTTAGGAAAGTAAGGGGCATTCTTAATATAAAGAAACCTGAGGTTGGTCTATGCAAGAATTGTCAAATTGGTAAGATGTGAAATACTAGCTTTAAAAGTAAATTGAATTTTTTTTTAAAATTGTGCATACTGATTTGTGTGGACCTATTGGAATTGAGAGCTATACTAGAGAAAAGTTCTTCATTCTTTTTGTTGATGATTACTCTAGAATGATGACTATGATGTATCTGAGAGAGAAGTTAGAAGCATTTGAAAAATTCAAATGGTATTTGGCCAAAGTAGA
Source organism: Cupressus sempervirens (assembly GCA_028749045.1). Classification (NCBI taxonomy): domain Eukaryota; kingdom Viridiplantae; phylum Streptophyta; class Pinopsida; order Cupressales; family Cupressaceae; genus Cupressus; species Cupressus sempervirens. The sequence goes on from CM053784.1 coordinate 502,174,443, forward strand.
AAAGGAAATAGGGAAAAGACTGAAATGCTTGAGGTCAGATAGTGATGCTCAATTCATCTCCCATGAATTCATAATTTTTGCAATGAAAGAGGAATGAAAAGATAGGTGTCAGTTCCTAGAACTCCTGAGTAGAATGGAATAGCTGAAAGGAGGAACAGATCCATCATGGATTGTGCAAGAACTCTAATCATTGAAAATAACATTTCTATCAAATACTAGAAGGAAGTTATCAGCACTTTAGTTCATACCTTGAACTGAGTATAATTGAAGAAGGACTATTTCAAAACCCCCTATGAGTTATGGTATGGCTATAAACCCAATGTAAGTTACCTAAAAGTATTTGGAAGAAAATGTTATATCTTGAAAGAATTTAGAAAAGGAAAATTTGATGTGAAGGGTGATGAAGGCATATTTTTGGGATATTCTTGCAAGAGTAAAGCATATAGATGTTTGAATTTGTCTACTCACAAAATCATAGAAAGTGCACATGTGAAAGTTGATGAGTTTGTAGTACGGACTGAGGAAGAAAGAAAAAAGGAACTAGAAGACTACATGAGATTTTTTTTCATTGAACTTGCTATATTTCCAAATACATTTTTCAATCAAGTGACTTCTACTCCCGAGTCTTCCTTAGTCACTGAGTTGTAAGAAGTTCCAACTGAGTCACAAGGACTTGAGTATCAGTCTGAAGCTACTGAGCCAATGCCTATCGAGTCAAAAGGACTCGACCAGTAGATAGGTCAACTGGAGCCAAAAGTTGAAAATCAAAATGAAGACAGTACAATTCATTCAAGAGGCAAGGAACCTATATTGGCCAAGTATGTCAGGAGACATCATTCACTAGATCAGATTATTGGAGACAAATTTGAAGGTACTATGACAAGAAGTAAGCTAAAAAGTACTTGTTTACTTGCTAATTTTGAACCTAAAAATGTTAAAGATGCATTAGAAAATAAGAATTGGATTGAGGCTATGAATGAAGAAATAGAGTAAATAGAGAAGAATAAAACATGGACTTTTGTACCAAGGCCTAAAGACAAAAATGTGATTAGAACTAAGTGGGTATTCAGAAATAAGTTGAATGAAGATGGTAAGGTATCGAGGAACAAAGCTAGATTGGTATGTAAAGGCTACTCTCAAGAAGAAGGAATTTATTATGGAGAGACTTTTTCATTTGTTGCAAGATTCGAAGCCGTCAGGGCCCTACTAGCATATGCTGCATACAAAGGATTTAAGGTATATCAGATGGATATCAAATCAACATTTCTCAATGGTATTTTGGATGAAGTCTACATTGAGCAACCTGAAGGTTTTGTTGATCTAGATAAGAAGGACATGGTCTACAAATTACACAAAGCATTGTATGGTCTAAAACAAGCCCCTAGAGAATGGTATGAAATATTGCATAACTATCTTATTTAGATTGGTTTTCAGAGAACTAATGACAACAATAACTTGTACATCAAGGAAGGACCAGATAACAAGATTGTTTTGGTAGAAATATTTGTGGATGATACTTTTTTTTACAGGAAATGATGATCTATGAAAATATTTTTTAGAGAAAATGAACAATGAATTTGAGATGTCTATGTTTGGTGAGATTAAATTCTTTTTCGGTCTCTAAATTTAGCAGAGCAAGAATGGTATCTATATCACTCAATCTAAGTATATCAAGGAGATACTCAAAAGTTTGGTATGGAAGATTGTAATCTAGTTGGAACTCCCATGTGTACTAGACTAAAGCTTACCAAGGATGATGATTCAAAAGAGGTAGATTAGACCTTATATAGATCAATGATTGGAAAGTTGTACTATGTAGTTCATGCAAGGCCTGATATTGCTCTTACAGTTGGTATAGTGGCAAGATTTTAAGAAAAACCCAGTGAAAATCACATGATGGCAATCAAAAGAATCTTGAGATACTTAAAAGGGACTGAAGATTATGGATTATGGTATAAATTTGGAGGAAATCTAGACTTGAAAGTGTTTACTGGTGTTGATTGGGTAGGAAATATTGATGAAAAAAAGAGTACAAGTGGTGGAGCATTCTTTCTTGGAAAGAGGCTAGTGTCTTGGACAAGTAAAAAGAAAAATTGCACATCCCAATCTATAGCTGAAGCAGAATATGTTGCAGTTGTAGTGAATTGTTTTAATATTCTTTGGTTTAAATAGTTATTGGAAGGCATGAAGGTTGAGATCAAAGAACTATTTGTTATGTTTTGTGGTAATGCAAGTGCAATCAACATATCAAAGTATCTAGTGATGCATTCTAAAACCAAACACATTGCTATAAAGTATCACTTTGTCAAAGAATTGGTGTAGGATAAGGAGATCAGATTGGAATATGTCCATACAAAAGAATAGATTTTTAACATATTCACCAAGCCATTACCCAAGGATGCATTCTTGTATCTAAGAGGTAAGTTAGGGGTCATTCCCTTATATGAAGCTCACTAAATAAAGTTTTAGTGATGCATCGATAGGAATGAAGTTGAATATATTTCAGTTGATGTAGCATAGTCATGGAAACATTGCATATGAATTAGTACTCAAGGTACATTATTACTCATTTGGTTTGTATTGTCTTTGGAATGTGTTGTCAAAGAGGGAGAGTTTACTGTCATATCCTTCTAAAATTTGAATTTTTTTGTGGAAAGTTTTCTTTCTAGAAAAGAAGCTATGTAATTCCTTCACAGAGGAAGATTACTGCATTAGAGAACTTTATGGCATAAAATCTAAGAGGGAGAAATGTTCTATCAGAAAATGATTTGTTTTCAAATTTTATTGCGCTATGACATGTTGTGTTGCCATCAATGCCAAAGAGGGAGATTGTTGGATATAAATGTTCAATTTTGTGTTGTCTTTGATGTTACACAAATGTCATATCAGTTAGCAAATAGAGTCTACCAAGCTCAGTTGGTCAACAAAACAAATTTCAGAGTCTACAGAGCATTCCTGGAAAATACTTTGTGGAAATAGTTTCTATCGAGCTCACTCGAGCATTGAAGGTTTTTTTTGTAGAATTTAGTGTTTATCAAGTTCACTCAGTCTTCAAAGGATTTTTCAAGATTCACATTGTTAACCGAGCTTCAGTTGGTTAACACTGGAAATCATTTCTGGAATAGTGTCTACTGAGCAAGGTTGGCTAATGAAGGATTTCATTATTTTGTGAAATAAAGTTTAATTATTTTATGTAATGATTGTAGCGAACTGATGTAATGATTATTGGTAATTGTAACTTGTAAATGAGCCAACTTGATAATTTGAAAGGTATATATGGAAGGTCAAGTTGTGAATTCTAAAGTGTAATGAATGAGCATGCAAGTGTATTGATTGGAGAAGAAAGTGTGAGTGAATTTTGAAGGATGGTCAGATATCCTTGAGGAGCAACAAAGTTTTATTCAATCAGAGAGGATCTAGTGGTGCAAAATAGAGATCTATATCAGCAATTCAGTTGCATCTCATTCAAGTCTATTCATTGTTACTTTCTCACCATTGTAGCAGTAATTTCTAAATCTCTTAAAAGAGTTGGTCTAACAACCATTTTGTAAATCCTCTAACAAGGTGATAGTTCTATTGAATTTTTCTAAAGACTTCTAGCAAGGCCACTCCTAATAGGGTGATTAAATCCTTTAACAAGGTCACACCTAATAGTGTGGTTTGTAACCTTTAATAGGGTTGGCTCCTAACAGGGCTCACTTCAGAAGAGTGAAAATCAATAGCTAGTTACTTGGTGATTTTTCCCATATTGAGTTTCCATGTTAAATCTGGTGTCTCATGTGTTCATGTTATTTCTTTTATGGTTGCATGTTAATCACTATAAATGTTTAAAGATTAGTAACAAGTTAACATTCATTGCATCTACTAAGTTACAACATTTTTTTGTATATTTATCGAGTGATAATAGTAACTAGTTCTATAAGACATCTAAGAGATCTGTGGATTTTTTTTTGTGGTAATTGATTCACCCCCCCCTACCCCCCCTTTAGTTACTCCATCTATATTTCCAAAAAATTCAAGGATTCCTAAATTTTTGTTAGATTTTATCAGACCCACGGATCCCACTACTAAAATTAAAAGTTTCTCACAATTGGGTTGACATCACTCCCTATCTAATTTCTATTGTCTTTAGAGTGTATGGGTTTTGTTAGAAAGGTTAATCTTTCCTTGGATATATTAATTGGGATATTCCAAGGGTCCCTAAATGTAGTTTGTCCTCTTGTACACATGTGGAGGACATGTCATTGTTTGTCCTTTATTCCACATGTAAGGACAACTCTTGTTTATTTCTTTATTTAGTTTATCCTCCTTAAGAGGATTGTGACACTTTGCACACACCTATTATGAATGTGGCATTCATAGAAATGGGAGTTACAAATGCAACTCCTTTCTCATCTCTATATAAGAGATGCTCCTCCTTCTTTCTTCTACACTCTTAGCACTTGATGTTATTGTATTGAGCTACTTTTTCTCCAACACACTCTCTCTCTCTTCTCTAGGAATTTGCTTTCATTCATAATACTCACAAGGGGTTTTCTTTTCTTTCCCCTTATAAATTCTTGTCTCCATTGTTGAACCATCTTGGTGTATGCTCTTGGAGTTTGCTTATCTTATGGTAACATTGTTTCACACTTAACTTACTTGGATTGTTTCTCATTCCTTGCTCAAAATTATCATTTCTTACATGGCATCAGAGCTTGGCTATCTAATCCTTGTTTTAAGTTTTGTGTTGAAGGTTGCCATACATTGGAGCACACCTTATTTGGAGACGTTATTGAGAGAAGAAGTTTGTGTTGTGATTTTAGCTCTTTTTTAACATATCTTGTGTATGCAGGTTTCATATTTTTTAATTAACCCTCTTTGGAAGGCTTGCCGCCAAAGGGTTTTCTTGTTAAATTTCAATTTTTTTTCTTGTTTTGGAAGGTATGCTGCCAAAACAAGAAGTATTACATGAGTAAAATTTTCAATAAGTCTCTAATTTTCTTACTCCTTTAAAATTTTTTTTTTCCTTCTCTTTAAAAAAAAAACTTCTAATATATTGTTCGATATCTATTTGTTGTATGCTCTTGAAAATTTCAAACATAGAACATAGATATTTTCATAGGATTTTAATCCTTATAAATCTATATACATTGCATTTAATTGTTTTTTTTAAAATCGCGCATTCACATTTGTTTGGGCGGACGCGCCACCCATGCACCGCCGCGCGCCGCTGTGAGTCGTCAGCGCCGTCGCGTGCACACAGCGCCGTCGCATCACCGTTGCGCGCTATCAGCGCCGCGCGCAACCTGCGCCCAACACTGCGTCCTCTGCCGCGCTCATAAACCTCTGTCATTTTTTTTTTCATTTTTCTTCCACCGCTGATCCATCGCTTCCGCCGCCCCCTTCTCACCCGTAGTAAACCCTAAGGCGCGGCTTGCATTCAAGCCACGCGTCAACTGCCGCCTGCGCAGCCACGCCAGCGGCTTCATCCATATCTTCTTTGAACTATTTTTTAAAAACTTAAAACTCTGCCCTTTTCCACCGACCAGGGTCAACCAAGCACCTCTGCCACTTTGGCCATGCGGCAGCCGCCGTCTGCGCTCCGCTCCCCTCTCATCCTCCACATGCGCACTGCGCATTTTAAAAAAAAAAAAACTCTGCCTTCTTTGCCCACCCTTTCACCAACTTTTTAAAATCTTGTTTCATTTCTTTAAAAAAAAACAAAAAACCATATAACGTTTATTATATCACATAATTTTTTATTCATTTTTTTTTATTAAAAAAAAAATAAAAATAAAAATTTCATTTTATAAATTTTTTTTTGTTTTCTTTCAAATAAATAATTGAAAAAAAATATATTCTTAATTTTATATATAAAAAAAAACAAGGTTTTTTTTCTCAATTAATTTGATTAAGGAATTTTTTTTTTTTAAAAAAAAAGAATTTTTTTTTCTAATCATGTCAACCTTAATTCCAGAAATAAAACTTAATTATTCTAATTATCATTCTTGGAGAACTCATATCTCATTTATTTTTCGTTTTAAACACCTCTTTGAAATAGCCACTGATCCTTCTCTTGAACCCGGTTCAGCGGCTACCCAAGACGAGAAAGATACTTGGAAATCTAAAAATGAAGAAGCTTTAGGGTTAATTGGTATTTCCATTATTCCAGATTTATATGTGCTAATTGCTCACTTTTCTAAGGCTCATGATGCATGGTCCATCTTGAAAACCAAGTATGACAGTGGAGATGAATACCACAAAATACCGTTGCAAGATCAACTTGAAGATCTCAGGTATGCAGATTTTAAAAGTATGGATGAATTTCTGTTAAAATTTGATTCTCTTAAAAGCCAAATTATTGCCTTAGGTGTTCAATTAGAGGACATTCGTTTAATTCATCTTATTCTTAAAAAGTGTCTTCCTAGATAGTTTCAATAGTTTATAACTAATATTCATGCACAACTTGCTATTCCTACTTTAACTTCTCAGTTAACTTATGTTATTTTTCAAACTTTATCAAGATAGGAAGAAGCTAAGCTAATTCAGTTTGGTACCCTTAAATCAACTGAACATGCATTTGTGTCTAGAAATTCAAATAATAATTCTCGTTCTAATAATAATAATAATAACCACAAACAATATAATACTAATTCAAATAATTCCAATAATAAATTTCATGTGAAATATAATAATAATACCAATCATCCTAATAACACTCGTAATACTAATAATCAAAGGAATCATTCCAATTCCAAACCTCATTGTTCTTATTATGGCAAAGATGGTCATATTGTCAATAACTGTTTTAAAAAGCAAAATGATAAAAAAACCTATGAATAATAGTAACAATAAGCAAAACTCAAATCATAAAAAAGGTAACTCTACTGGTTTTAATTCTTGTCATGCTTTTACTTGTAGCTTTAATCTTTGTAGACCTTTAGAATGGATTGTTGACAGTGGTGCATCACAACATGTAACCTCTCATAAAGAAATTTTTGATTCTTTACAACCTGCTATTGCTAACATTCCTATTCAGTTAGCTAATAATCAGACTTGTAAAGTTGAAGGATTAGGTGATGTTACTATTCCTAATGGTAAATTGCATGATGTATTATATGTACCTGACTTGAAAACTAATCTGCTTTCTGTTTCACAGTTATGTCAGGACTATAAAGTTGAATTTTACAAAGATACATGTTATATCATAGATCCTCAAAATCTAAAAGTGATTGCTCATGCTAAAATGGATAATGACAATTTGTTTAAATTCCATGAATTTGCTAGTTCACGATATTCACTACATACTTCTATTGATTTCAATATATGGCATGAGAGACTTGGCCATTTAAATTCCGATTATATTACTTTCATGCAAAAGCATAATATGGTTGATGGCTTGCCTCATATTATTCCTTCCAAGATTTCCTGTACAGGTTGTATGAGTGGTAAGATGCATAGGGAGCCCTTTCCAAGTGGAAAATCATGGTGAGCAACTCATAAGTTGCATCTTGTCCATAGTGACCTTTTGGGCCCCAATGGAGAATACCTCCATCCAAGGTTCTCGGTATGCACTTACCTTTGTTGATGATTTTTCTAGACGAACTTGGATCTATTTTTTGCATAGCAAGGATCAAGTTCTTGATATATTTATTGAATTTCAGTTATATGTTGAAAGGCAATCTGGTTTTAAACTTAAAATTCTTAGAACTGATAATGGGAAGGAATATGTGAATAATGCTTTTCATTCTTATTTGAAATCATGTGGAATTAAACACGAGCTCACTATTCCTTATACACCACAACAAAATGGTGTGGCGGAAAGAAAGCATCGAACCATTGTTGAAATGGCTAGAAGCATGTTGCATGCTAAGAATCTGCATTATAAATTTTGGGCTAAAGCCATGTTTTGTGCAACTTATATCCTTAATTAGACTCCTACCAAAGCTCTCAAACTTATCACTCCAGAAGAGGCTTGGTCTGGTAGGAAACCTAATTTACATCATTTACGAATTTTTGGTTCTATTGCTTATGTTCATACTCCTAAACAGAAAAGGCCTAAATTAGATGCTAAGTCATCTCCTTATATGTTTTTTGGGTATGATGAAAATACTAAAGGTTATCGTGTTTATGATTCCACTACTAACAAAGTTCAAGTTGCTAGAGATGTTTTTATTGCAGAAAATGGAGTCCATGACTGCTCTACTACACATGATGCAGAATTCAGTGGCACTAAAATTGTGCTGGTGGAGGACCAACCTCCTTCTCTTAACCCTACTCCTCCTATTAACCCTTCAAATCAAGTACCACCTATTATTTATGCTCCTACAACTCATGATATTCAAGTAGATACTAATGATACTTTTATTACTAATGATTCTTCCTCTAGTGATAATTCCATTACAACTAAACGTAAACCTAAATGGGCTCAAAACTTAATCAATGAAGGTGATGATTACATTTCTAGATTTGGTGGAATTAAACATAGAAGGATTAATTATTGTAATTATGCTTTGATGACTACTATTCTGAATTCTAACGATCCTAAGTCTTTTGATCAAGCTAACTCTCAACCTCATTGGCAGAAAGCCATGCAAGAGGAATATGATTCTTTAATTGCTAATCAAACTTGGGGTTTAGTCAAGTTACCTCATGGAAAGAATATAGTTTCATGTAAATGGTTATATAAAACAAAATTTAATACTAATAATGAAATTAGTAAATTCAAGGCTAGACTAGTTGCTAGAGTTTTTTCCCAAATTGAAGGATTAGACTATAATGAAACTTTTGCTCCTGTTGCTAAAATGCCTACTATCAAATTAGTTCTTGCTTTAGCATCTAAAATGAATTGGCCCATTCATCAAATGGATGTTAAAAGTGCCTTCTTAAATGGTGACTTACATGAAGAAATCTATATGGCTCAACCTCTTGGATTTGTTAAGAAAGGTAGTGAAAATCTGGTTTGCAAATTGAACAAATCTATTTATGGTATTAAACAATCACCTAGAGAATGGTATTCTAAAATTAATTCTTTCTTTATTTCTCAAGTTTTTTCTAGAAGTCAGAATGATCCAAATTTGTATATTAAACATACTAACAATGACATTATTATTATTATTGTTTATGTAGATTATCTAATACTCACTTCTAATTCAGACACTTTGATTTCTGATATCAAATTTCAACTTAAACAAAAATTTCAGATGACTGATTTAGGTATCTTACATTACTTCTTAGGTATGCAAATTTTCCAAACTCCTAAAGGTAACTTTCTTTCTCCAAGCAAGTATGCTTATGATCTTTTACAAAAATTTAAGATGAATAACTCTAACCATGTTTCAATTCCATGTGAATTAGGAACTAAATTAATGAATGATATGAATACTCCTTTTGTTGATGAAACTTTCTATAGGCAATTGGTAGGAAGTTTAAATGATTTAACTCTTACTAGACCTGATATTGCTTATAGTGTTGGTTTAGTTTCTCGATTTATGTCTAAACCTCAACAAACTCATTTTAAAGTTGCTAAATGCATCTTAAGGTACATTAAAGGAACTATTAATATGGGATTATTTTATGATGCAAATTCTAAATTTATTTTACATGGCTATACTGATTTCGATTTAGGTGGAGATCCTAATGATGGGAAATCCACTTGTGGTTATTTTTTCTTTGTTGGTTTAGGTCCAATTTCTTGGAAAAGCAAAAAAAGAACACTCTATTTCCCTATGCTCAACTGAAGCTGAATACAAAGGTTGTACCAATGCAGCTAAGGAAGCTTTGTGGATTAGAAGAATTCTTGATGATTTGGGTCTACCTCAACAATCACCTACAACTATACATTGTGACAATCAAAGTGCTATTGCCTTGGAAAAGAATCTAGTTTATCATGCACGAACCAAACATATTTCACTTCAACATCACTTCATTCGAGAACAAGTTGAAGACAAGAAAATTATTCTTCTTTATTGTGAAGGAGAAGATCAAGTGGCTGATATTTTAACCAAACCACTTTCTAAAGAGAGATTTCAGTTCCATTGTAAAAATTTGGGTTTACAACCCATTGATGTAAACTCCCCAAGTAAAGATTAAGGGGGGGTGTTAGAAAGGTTAATCTTTCCTTGGATATATTAATTGGGATATTCCAAGGGTCCCTAAATGTAGTTTGTCCTCTTGTACACATGTGGAGGACATGTCATTGTTTGTCCTTTATTCCACATGTAAGGACAACTCTTGTTTATTTCTTTATTTAGTTTATCCTCCTTAAGAGGATTGTGACACTTTGCACACACCTATTATGAATGTGGCATTCACAGAAATGGGAGTTACAAATGCAACTCCTTTCTCATCTCTATATAAGAGATGCTCCTCCTTCTTTCTTCTACACTCTTAGCACTTGATGTTATTGTATTGAGCTACTTTTGATCCAACACACTCTCTCTCTCTTCTCTAGGCATTTGCCTTCATTCATAATACTCACAAGGGGTTTTCTTTGCTTTCCCCTTATAAATTCTTGTCTCCATTGTTGAACCATCTTGGTGTATGCTCTTGGAGTTTGCTTATCTTATGGTAACATTGTTTCACACTTAACTTACTTGGATTGTTTCTCATTCCTTGCTCAACATTATCATTTCTTACAGGTTTCAAGGAACCCCTCATGTTTTTGTATATGAATTGCCTTTGAAGGTTGGCCTAGCTTGGATTATATGGTAAATAAGAGGTTTGGAGGAAATTGAATTGGCAGAAAGGTTAAGAGGTTCAATCTTTCCCATTCAAACTATTTCCCATTAGTATGTGATCACAAAATGGGGATGGCTCTTCTTGTATAGATTCTTATATCCTTATAAAATGGAAACATCACATGGTATATTCTCTGAAAATAAGGGATTTTATGAAATTTTGAGAAAGTGAACAAAGGAAAAATCTCATGATCATAAATTTAATTACCCCGAGGACATCATAAGGAATGAGTTTTTCCTATAGGAACAAGAAGTTAAAAAAGAGAAATGGAGGGTTTACTATAAGGTTTTGGAGTTTGTGAACTATTTTAATAAAGATTATAGCCCATTAGTAGAAGCTAAAAATATGGCTGAGAAGGTAAATAAATTGATGAATTTATTTGTTGAGATAATGGATACATTAAATGAAAAGAAGTATCTCTTGATCAAAACATACCTTGATCAATCAAGAGAAGTCATGCAAATACTAGCTTTTACTCCTACTATGGGCTCAAGGCAATATGTTATCCAGAAGAATCTAGGATATAACATAGTTAAAATGGAAGGGGATGCTACTAAGAAAGGAGTAGAGGACAGTGATATTGATGTGCTCCCTTCCTCAACACACAAGAGACCTCAATCTATGGTATACTCACCTGAGCATGTATCCAAGAAGCAAAAAACTAGAGAATCTTCCATGCTTGAGGGTCAAATGTACATGCCATCTCAATCCCCTCTTCACATAGGAAATGAATAGCTCATAGTTAAAAATTGGAACATCTTGGAAATCAAGGTGATACTTTTGTTACTTTAGCTGAATTAGAGGAAGGGAAATTAAAGGAGCCTCTTATGCCAAGCATGAAATTAATTGTTGCTGATTTTAAAGGTAAGGAGTTGGATCCTATGATTGTAAAGTCTAGGGATTTCTTTCAATTTGCATGGAGGTTGAATATTTCTAAATTTGAAGAAAGGTGTTAGAAGAGACAAGTAGAGCAACCCAATAAAGATGATTCTTTTGTTAAAGATGAAATAAAAGAGGAAATGATCCAAGAATTTTATAAAATAACTCCAGAGGAAGGAAGAGCAATGATTAGGAGGGTTGGGGTGCATCTCCTCCCTAATTAGGATATTGCTGATGTAGTGGTATTCAATGCGATAAAAAAAGAGATGAATACCATGTACAATAGTGAAGAAGATTCCATGAGAGAACCAAAATATGTAAAATATAGTGAAGATCATGCTTCTCTAGTTATCTAGTCATTTTAGAAAAGAAATAGGTCTAGTTCCTCTGGCCTTTTGAACCAAATTTAACAAGGAACTTAATTGTAAAGAGAGTGGAAGATACCCTGAATGATGAGGTTGCTACCATGAATGATGAGAGTGTAAATTTTGTATTAGCTACAGAAAGAAAAGAGAAGAAAATCATGAATGAGTTACATATGAAATATGGTAAAGTTTTGGCATCCTATAATGAGGAGATTAGGAGAAGTTTGAGAGTTGAAAATGAGCTTGGTCAATATAAAGGACATTAGGTTAGATTATCAGAGGTAAGAGAATCTTCCCAAGGAATAATTTCATCTTCACCTACTCTTTGTAATGTCCCCACTATTAGAGTTGATTTGAAATACTAATAACCTCAAAATAAATGTTAGGTTTACATACTAACAATTATGGATATACAATTCTTTTCATAATTTTAGCCATTATCTCATTCTCATCTAGCAATTTATACAAGGTTACTCATCTCTTGCACTAGCATGATAGCCATTTATATGAGGATCTCACTTCTTGTGCTGGCACTATAAAATTCCATTAATCCCCATCTTATCCATTTATATAAAAATGACTCCTGACTCTATACTGGCATGAAGCCATTTATATAGGTGAACAATATCCTTATATTGGCACTATGGATTTTTAATCATTTTGTAAGAAATATATGTACTAAATAATTAATTAACTTACATTTATAAATGTCACTTCTTAAATCCTTGAGGGTCAAATGTACACACCATCTCAATCCCCTCTTCGCATAGGAAATGAATAGCTCATAATTGAACAATTGGAACATCTTGGAAATCAAGGTGATAATTTTGTTACTTTGACTGAATCAGAGGAAGGGAAATCAAAGGAACCTCTTATACCAAGCATGAAATTAATTATTGCTGATTTTAAAGGTAAGGAGTCAGATCCTATGATTGAGCAAGCTAGTCATAAATTTTTTTTTTAGATGATAGGTTTGTAAAGTTTAGGGATTTTTTTCAATTTACATGGAGGTTGAATATTTCTAGGTTGAAGAAAGGTGTCAGAAGAGACAAGTAGAGAAACCCAGTAAGGAGGACTCTTTTGTTAAATATGAAATAAAAGAAGAAATGATGCAAGAATTTTATAAAATAACTCCAGAGGAAGGAAGAGCAATTATTAGGAGGGTTGGGGTGCATCTCCTTCCTAATTAGGATATTTTTGATGTAGTGGTATTAAATGTAGTAAGAAAAGAGATGAATACCATGTACAACCATGAAGAAGATGCCATGAGAGCACCAAAAGATGTAAAATATAGTGAAGATCATGCTTCTCTAGTTATTTGGTCATTTCAAAAAAGAAATAGGTCTAGTTCTTCTGAGCCTTTCGACCCAAATTTAACAAGGAACTTAATTGTAAAGAGAGTGGAAGATACCCCAAATGATGAGGTTGCTGCCATGAATGTCAAGAGTGTAAATTTTGTATTTGTTGGAAATCTGATTGAAAAGATCATTATTGAACAAGGAAGATTGTTTGCAAAGAGGGAGATTTTTGACAAAGAATGTTTTGAATCATTATTTTATCACTGATATCAAACTTGCTATTTTCTGGAATGACAATTACTTATAAGATCCAAGTACTATCACTTAGTTGATTGATGAAGAGGATTTAATCAACAAGATCATGTAACAAAAGTACATAAAGGAAAGGTTGAGTTATGGTTTTGTAATGAAGTACAAGTATCAGTTAAGACAATGATAAGATGATGTATTGATAATATACTTGAAGAAATAAAGGTTGGCCATACTTAGAAACTTTAGAAGTACAAGTTGTAACAAGGCTATCTACAAAGCTTGTCTAAGTTCAGTAGTGGATGCCAAGCAAGCTAGTTCATGTCAAGCAAATTTTTAGTTAGTGTTGAGTGAATGCAAACTCTAGTGTGTGTTGAGTGATACAGAAGAAGCCGAGCAAGTAATAGGTGTTGAACATCAAAAATACTTAGTGGATGCTAAATAAATCCACAGTAGGTCCTGAGCATTAGTAAAACATGATGCTGAGTAATACAGTATGTGCCAAGCATCAGGATTTCAATAGTGCTAAGCTACTACATTATTTGAAAAGTCAAAGATTCACTAGATCTGAGCTGAAAATTTTGTTACCTTGAATTCTATGAACCAGATGGAGGATAAGGATGATGAAATAGAGGCACAAAATTTTAGGTAAACCATTTTTGGGCAAATTCAGGAGGATTCTTCATGATGTTTCTAGAAGAAACAAGATATGGGGTAGATTCATTGAATCCTACCTAATCCATTCAAACTAAAGGAAAAAGTGGGAAGATTTGAGCAGGAAAAGTTTTCAAACTTCTAGTTAAGGAGTCATAGGTCAAAAAGCAAGATTTTCTAGGTTGAAGTTGTTGAAGGGTGTCAAGGAGAAGGCATTGAGAAGAAGGAAGAATAAAGCGCAAGAGACTCTACTTCGATAAGTGGTCATAATAGGTGATTGTATTGGTACATCGAGCATGAAGAATCAAGGAGACAAAGCTTGAAAGGAGGACATGTTGTCAAAGCCACAAAGACTGAAAGCTAGAAAAATTGTGAGAGATAAACTAAGATCTGAAATTTGCAAGTTAAGTTGTGAGTTGTATCAGGTCAAAAGCCCTTATTGTTACTCTCTCTCTATTGTATCAGTTAGGGCAAAATCCTATGGACTTAGGTTGGTTTAGAAATTATTTGTAAATCCTTTTACAAGGTGGTATTCCAAAGTGAACATTCTAAAGTCCTCTAACTAGGTCTACTTCTAATAGGGTGGTTAAATCCTTTAACTAGGTCACATTTAACAGTGTGTTGTAGGCTTTAACATGGCATGCCTTTCACCGGCCATCACTTTAGAAGAGTGAGAATTGAGTAGCCTATTGCTGGTGATTTTTCCCAAATTGGGTTTCCACATAAATAAATGTGTGATGTGTTGATTCTTCATGTGTTATTCTTGTATGTTGTTTTTATAGTAACTTGTTGAGTAGGAAAATTTAAGCTTGGATGGATAAACAGTTTAATGGGCTCACTTTACTTGGTGAAATTTTTTATTAGGACATTTGGACCTTGAATAACTAATTCACCTCCCCTCTTAGTTATTCTAAAGCATTTCTAACAATTGGTATCAGAGCCATCTACTGATTTAGTTTAAAGGTACTAGAAGCAAGAAGATCAAGATGTCTAAGAGAGAAGTTCTCAAGCTCAACAGAGGTAACTTCACTACATGAAAAAGTATAATGAAGCTGCACCTTGGATCAATAAGTGATCATGCACAAACCTCAATTGAAGTAGAACATGTTGATCCAACTATACTCGGTACAAAAGATATGAAGAAAAAGAAGGAGCACAATCAAGTGATGCTAGAGATTGCCTCTGTCCTCAACGACATTTAATTTGATGAGATCAAGGGATGTGACTCTGCATTCAATATGTGGAAAGTCTTGACTAATATCTATGGAGGATATCATAATTTTCAAAGAGAAAAAAGAGAAATCCTTAGAGGAAAGTTCGATGACATGAAATTGGAGGAAGGTGAGAATGCTACTCAATATGCCTCTAGAATGAAAGAAGTAGTAAGTGCAATAAGAAGTTTGGGTGGTCATTTAGAAGATGATACTATCAATAGAAAATTCTTAAAAACCTTGCTCCCCATCTATGCTATTAGAGTTTCAGCCATCCAAGAGTTAAGGTGTGTACTAGGAAATGAACTAACTTTTGAAGGTATAGTAAGAAGACTCACTGCATTTGAGTTGTCCAACTTTGATAACTACATACCTGAAAATATTGAATCTACTTTCAAGGTAAAGCTATCATTAAAAGACACTAAGGAGGTGAAACCAAAGAAGAAGAATAAAAAGGTAAAGTATGCATCTAGTGATAGCAGCATAGATGAAGAAGATGTGGAACAATTGGAAGCACTACTGGGTAGAAGATTTCACAAAGGCAAAGGTAAATTCAAAGGTAAGCTACCTATTATATATTTTAATTGTAATGAAGTAGGACATATTACTACAAGATGCACATAGAAGAAGAATTGAAGAGAAGGCAACAAGAACAAGAATAGAAGAGAAGAGGATAGCAGAGATTAGAAAGACAAAGGCAAAAAGTGCTACATTGTTGAAGAAGAGGATTCTGATGAAAATGATGATGAGGTAGTCTATGTAGCCATGAAGGATGAATCAGATGAAGATGAGGCAAAAATGCTAGTAACCTATGTAAACAAAAATGATAGGTGGATCATAGACAGTGGATGCTTACATCACATGACAGGAGACAAAAGTAAGTTTGTTACCTTTACTTAGTATGATGGAAATAGTGTTAGATTTGGAAATGATGCTCCATGTCTAATCAAAGGAAAATTTTTAATTAAACTTATAGAGAAAATTTCATGTGAGAATGCATACTATGTTGAAGGATTGAATTATAACCTATTGAGTGTGATACAACTAGGCAATGTAGGATGCAAAGTAGAATTTGGAAATAAAACTGCCAAAATCTATGACATTGATGGAATCTAATAGGAAAAGGAGAACAAACTAGGAGTAATTTGTTTTACCTAGATATGAAAGATCCATCCATGTCTAATCAAAGGAAAAGGTTTAATTAAAATTATAAAGAAAATTTCATGTGAGAATGCATACTATGTTGAAGGATTAAATTATAACCTATTGAGTGTGTCACAACTAGGTAATGTAGGATGAAAAGTAAAATTTGGAAATAAAATTTCCAAAATCTATGACATTGATGGAATCTAATAGGAAAAGGAGAACAAACTAGGAGTAATTTGTTTTACCTAGATATGGAAGATCTTTTTTTTTAATTATATTTGATGATGTGTGGCTATGGCATAAAAGGCTATGTCATGTCAACTTTGATAATTTGATTAGCATCAACAAGATGAAGAAAGTTATAGGTTTGCCTAAGTTGAAGAAGCCTGAAAATATAATGTGCAAACAATGTTACCTAGGAAAGATGACCAAGTCAAGTTTCAAAGGAAAAACCTATACTTCCAAAGAAGTACTATAGATAGTGCATATTGATTTATGTGGCCCAATAGAAGTGCAAAGCTACCAAGGAGACAGATAAATAATGCTATTTGTGGATGACTACTCTAGGATGATGACTACCATATTCTTAAAACAAAAATTTGATGCATTTCAGATTTTTAAGTGGTATTTGGCAAGGGTTGAGAAAGAAACAAGAAAGAATCTAAAGTGCCTAAGATCAAACAAATGATGAGTTAACATCAAAAGAGTTTGAGACATTTTGCAATGACAAAGGAAGTAAAAGACAAACATCAACACGTAGAACTCCCCCTTAGAATGGAATTGCAGAGATAAGGAATAGATCAGTGATAGACTACACTAAAACATTAATGATGGAGAAAAATTTTGCTCTAAAATACTAGAGAGAAGCTATAAGTATAGATATTTTCACCCTGAATCAAGTACAAGTCAAGAAAGGTACAAATGCAACATCTTTTGAATTATGGTATGGTCACTCACCCAATGTAAAACATTTTAAAGTATTTTGTTTTAAATGCTATATTCTTAAAGATTCTAGAAATGACAAGTTTTATGCAAAGAGTGATGAAGGCATATTCCTTGGATACTCCACTAGAAGTAAAGCATATAAGTGTTTGAATACTAACACTAAAAAAGTTGTGGAGAGTGCAAATGTAAATTTTGATGAGCATGTAAAAGCTCAAGATGATCAAATCAAGAAACCAAAAGAGTATAGATCCTTTGTATACTTCTATAAAGGAATGACTATTGAAGATGAAACTGCCAATCAAGTTAAAAATCAGAAACAAGTTTCAATATCAGCCGAGTCATACCCAGTGAATGCTGAGTTGTAGAATGAAGATAATGCACATTTTGATTCTAAAATTAGTACACATGGAAGAGATGATGAAATATTTGAAAGAGATGTGCACAATGAATCTAAAGCTAAAAGATCAAACATGGAAAGAAGGATAGAGCGAAGGTTATCCAAGTATGTGAGAATACATCACCTTGTTGAAAAAATCATTGGTGATAAGGAAGCCAAACCAATGAAAAGGAAAAAACTAAGGAATGAATCATGTCTACTAAGCAAGATTGAACCCAAAATAGTGAAAGATGCACTGCAAGATGATAATTGACATAAAGCTATGGAAGAAGAGATAGATTAGATAGAGAAGAACAAAACCTAGACTTTAGTTCCAAGCCTAGCTAATAAGAATGTGATTGGTACCAAATGGATATTTAGGAAAAAGCTTGATGAGAATGGTCAGATCACAAGAAATAAGGCTAGACTAGTCTACAAAGGTTATGCACAAGAAGAAGGACTAGACTATGGGGAAGCATTTGCCCTTGTTGAAAGAATGGAAGGAGTGAGAACACTACTTGCATATGCTACCTACAAAGGTTTCAAAGTCTACCAAATGGATGTAAAATCTTCCTTTCTAAATGGTATGCTAGAAGAGGAAGTCTGCATAGAACAACTAGAGGTATTTGTCAATGACAACAACAAGGATATGATCTGTAAACTACATAAAGCATTCTATGGTTTGAAGCAAGCACCTAGCACATGGTATGAGAGACTGTACAAATATCTTGTGAAGATAGGATTTGAGAGAGCAGATGACAACAACAACCTATATATTAAGGTAAAAAAAGGAAAAGATGTTCTAATATCTGAAATCTTTGTTGATGACATAATATTTGGAGGAAAATATGACCTGTACAAAGATTTTTCTGCTCAAATGAAACATGAGTTTGAGATGTCAATGTTTGGAGAAATCAAATTCTTCATTGGATTACAAGTGTATCAACTGAAATATGAAATATTTGTGACCCAATCAAAATATATTAAGGAGATACTGAAGACATTTGGCTTAGAAGATTCAAAACCAGTCAGTACACCAATGGTAATAGGACATAAGTTATCCAAGAATGATGAGTCAACTAAGGTAAACCAAACAATATATAGATCAATGATTGGAAAGTTGCAATATGTTGTGTATAGTAGACCAAAAGATTCAAAACTAGTTAGTACACCAATGATAACAGGACATAAGTTATCCAAGAATGATGAGTTAGCTAAGGTAAACCAAACAATATATAGATCAATGATTGGAGATTTGTAGTATGTTGTGCATAGTAGACTAGACATTACATTAGCTGTTGGAATAGTGGCAAGATTTTCTACCAATCCAAGAGAAAATCATTTGATGGTAGTAAAAAGAATACCGAGGTACCTAAAAGGAATAGATGACTTTGGATTATATTACAAGAAGAGTAAAAAGTTTGAATTGAAAGCCTAAACTAATGTAGATTGGGGAGGTAATATTGATGACAAAAAAAACACCAATGGAGGATCACTTTTCTTAGGTAAAAGATTGGTCACTTGGACCAACAAAAAACTAAGTTAGACCTCATAGTCCATAGTAGAAGTTGAGTATGTTATTCCTGCTATCAACTACACCAATATTATATGGATCAAGCACCTGTTGTAAGGTATCAAGGAAGAGATGATTGAATTGGTGATACTCTATTGTGATAACACAAGTGCCATCAACATTTCAAAGAATCCTATGATGCAAGCCAAAACAAAGCACATTACAATTAAGTATCACTATGTAAGAGAATTGGTGGAATACAAGCAAGTGAGGATGGAATATGTCAGTTTAAAAAAACAAATTGTTGACATCTTCATAAAAGCATTACCAAAAGATGCATTTGAATATCTTAGAGGTAAGTTAGGGGTGATACCCCTATCCAAGGCCATTTGAGCAAAAACAAGATTGCCCTACATCAAATGAGTTGAATGCTGAAACGTTATAAATTGATGTAGAGGATACTTTAGGATTTTTCTTGAAGTAATCAAAGTACTAAAATTCCAAACTAGTCACAAGCAAGGTGACAGAGGGAGAAATTGGAGTTCCTACAAATGCTACACTTACATGATAAGATGGTCAAATAATATGTCTTTGGAATTATTGTCAAAGAGGGATAAATAGTAGAAACTGATCAAATTTACAGAACCAAATGGACAAAGGGAGAAGTAGCTAATACTAGAATAGTAGAAACTAAGGAAGAAATAATGTGTAGAGGGAGAAATTACACAGTTAAAGGAACAAAATGTAAGAGGGAGAAATAGTAGTTACGAAGAGAAAAGATGATCAAAGTAGTAAGCTATAGGAAAGAGGGATTCATACAAGAACTGATCAGACATGCAGAAGGAGAAGAAATAGCAAAAAGGAAAGAAAAAGGAAGCAATAGCCAAAAAGGAGAAGTAGAAGCAAAGAAATTAGGATAGCAAATCAGAGAGGAAGTAGAACAAAGAGGAGAAGACAATGTATCATTAAAGAGGGAGATGGATGAAAATAAAAATGGTAACACAATTCATTTT